>ML681992.1:1136328-1152428 GCA_007922195.1 Podocnemis expansa
TATTATTATTATTATTATTATTATTATTATTATTATTATTATTATTATTATTATTTTCTTCTCTGGAGTCAAGCAATACCTTGAACACAAACTTTGGACCTTGACAAAAAACATTCACTTCTGCTGGTTTAGAGGATAGAACTCTTTGCCTTTGGCTGTGGAAGAAAAGGGAAGAATCTACCTGCTAATAGGCTTTATTTATTATTTCAAAAATAATGTGATTACCTAGAGTTTCCTATATTGTGTCTTATCACTTAATTTGTAATTTGTATTCTGATTTTATGAACTATTAAGAGCTATTAATGTAACAATTTTTGACAGAGAATATGAATTTTACTAGCTGTACCCTGAACAAAATGAGTCACTCCAGTATGAAAAGTAGTGGATTCTGAGTACAAAAACAAAATTCAAGAAGGAAGCTTAGTACAGATGGAGTTTGTCTAAGGCACCATGGATTCTATCAAAGAGCAAGGACTTTCTTTAGGAAGCTTTAGGTTTTCTATCGAAAGATGGTGAATTCTGTAGACCTCATTTATAGAAGACCTGAGCTGAACCTGACAGACTGAAAAAGCTTCTGTCCTTACACCCAAAGAAGCATCACCGAGCTAACGGGGCAATGAGGTCACAGATATGTGACAACTGTGTATTTTATTCAGTGCATGAACCCACAACACAATGGGCAGTTTAAAAGACTGGGAAAAAGAGGTTTGCTATGTTGTCTTCATTTTCTGGTTGTGATAATTTTGTTTTTGTTACATCTGCTTATAAAAAAGTTGTCATTTTCCATAAATTCCAAGGACACTCAGAGTTTATGAGATTCAGATTTAAAATTCTTAAAACCAGAGGTGTGAACTGAAGTACTGAGGCACAGATGATATATATACACACACAAACACACACACACATACAAATAGACAGATAGATAGATAGATAGATAGATAGATAGATAGACATTATTCAGCTTGGTCCTTGCTGGTACCATTACCATCTGGCAGAAGGGTTACATGCAAGAGAGGTAAAAAGTAAGGTATCCAGGGGTTAAAGTAAGCCACACTACACTAGAAGCGCATTCTGGGGCCCACTATTTTTAGGGGCTCAGTGTTCCAGGCCCCCTAAAAATAGAAAATGGAGCTGGAACATTGCATTCCAGGGCCTACCATTTAAAAATAGCAGGCACTGGAATGCAGCATTCTGGATCCATTTTCTATTTTTAGGGGCCTGGCAAATGCTGAGCCCCTAAAAATAGCAGGCCCCAGAATGCCATTCTGGCACATTCTGGCAGGCAGGGAGCTGCCTCAGGCTGGGAGATTTTAAATCTCCTGCCCTGAACTGGCTCTCACTGAGCATGCTCAGAGCCTTTGAGCAAGCTCAGTGAAAGCTGGCTCAGAGCCAGAGCCTCAGCCTGGGCCACTCAGCTCTGCGGCTAGGCCAGGGGGGACTGGGGGGTGCTGGGGCTGGTGGGCTGGCTCAGCTGGGAAAGGGCATGGGGGGGGTCATGGCACGGTGGGGGGTTGAGGGACCATCAGTCAGATGGGGTCCGAGAGCAGTAGCTTGGGTGGTGGGCCGGCCTTTGGAGGGCAGGAGCTGGGGTGGGGTGATGAAAGGGCAGGAGCTGGGGCTCAGGAGGGTATCAGGACGTTTGGGAGGGGGGGTCCAGACATGCATGAGGGGACTCAGATGTGTGGAAAAGGAGCCCAGACCTATGTGGGGGGGCAGAAATTTAGGAGGGTTCCGGGGCCTGCCAAATTACACTGTAACCCCTGAAGTTATCCTGTCTATGTGTTTTATTATATGCTTGAAAAAAACATTATTTTTCTGTAAACACCAACAGCATCAGTCAGTCTTTTGTGAGGCATCTATATTTTAAGCTCACATCTTTATATGACCCTCAGCACTGAATGTGCTCCAGTGGCATATCCAGAAGTCATCATACATGCATTATTCAAGCCTCAGATTTTGTCCTTCACATCCACTTAAAATAATCATTTTTGTTCAGAATATTGCTGTGCATACCTGCTGGTGTCGCCCAGAGTGTTTGAAAGTATTTTTATTTCCATATGCTTTTTTTCATTTTTTCCTGGTTCTCTCATGTCCGATTAAGTTAAAATGCAATGGAAGAAGCATGGACTATTCTCCAGAATTATATTAAATATGCCAATATTATTACTGATTATAAGTCCTCAGTCTACATCTCTTACCAATGCCCAATTGTATTTACTCCCATGAACAGTCTTTTTCAAGTCAATGGAAGTTTTTGCTTAAATTCTGTTGATGTTAAGCAGAGGTTGAAGAATTATCCTCTGAGGGCCTGATCCAAAATCCATTAAGCTTTATTAAGCCCTCTAGTAGGTACAGCCAATTTACTAGCTAGACATACTTTAGAAACAAGCATGTGTACTCTGAGCCTGATTCTTCACTGTTTAATTACAATTGTAGGCTGGTAAAACTCTGATGAGTTCATACAAAACACATCAGAAGCTCTATATGGTAGAAAATCTTGGAAAATATACTGAAATGATACTCAAAATATGTTGCATGATCAGAATTATGCTTTATTAAGGCTTTTTATATTTTGCCATGTGACTTTATATGAACTTCTACTGATGACTGCCATCTTGGCTTGCACACTGGGCCTCAAATCAGGTACCTCAAGCTAAAATCATGAGCTTCTATGACACAAGCTAAAAACCCAAAGCTTTGAATTTGAAGGCTATAACAACTGATATACTCTGTGAATCAGCATGAAGAACTAACAAAAGCTGATTAATGGGCTGTAGTTTCAAACTTTGTTACACTTCCTGAACTCCTAGCTGTCCAGTAATTATTTGATGTTTCATGCACCATAGTTTAAGCCCTGAACCTGAAACTATAGAGAGCAAAGAACTTGCTATTGATGCCTATTGGTGAATGTGTAGAAAAACAGCTCAGAGATGCTTGCGAACTCCAGAGGGACAGACATTCCTCTGAGAAGGGAACTCTTTGCCAGCATAAGTTTATGACTAGAAAAATGGTTGAATGGGCTGGGCCTCATTTGCCTTTCTCTAATGTGACAACCTTGAATAATTTAGTCAAAATTCAGTTAAGTTTTAGACTTTGGGCAATAAAACTTTATTATCCTCACTGAGTGATGAAAGGGCAAGAGAACTGCATTAAATGTTAGAAGAAGCAGCAGCAAACAGGGTGTCCCAGACGTGGATTGGGTCCAGCTTTACCCTTTAATGCCTGCTGGTTTCACCTTGACCCTGCAAGTGAGCAAGAAGGGGGGTGAATTAAAATCCTTTTATGCTTGAGAATATGTAAAAGCTTACATTCATTAAAAACTCCCCAAAGACCCTTTTTTGGTTCCATTAACACCCAAGCAATGACTATTAATAACTATGTGGTGAATATAATTATCCCAGCCCTTGTTATTGTTTACAGGTTCAGTCAATGCTGTGCAGGCATTTAACTTTACAACATGTTACTTTAGTTACAGCAATGCCTATGATATTACTGACCTAACATTAGAAAGAAAGGGAGGGTGAGAAACTTGATAAGCTATGGTCTTTACAATACTCTTACACAGGAGAGAAAAGCTAGTTTCTTTCAGTTACATTTCTTGCTCAAACTATGAAAAAGGGGGAGGGAAAGGGAAGATAATATACTTCACTAAATTCCAATTGCAAGAAGCAAAGCCTCTGTGCCCACCCCTGGCCCCATTACCATAACAACCATGGTTCAGGCAGAGGCATAGGGGCCTCAGGCTGCATCCAAATGTCCAGCTTAAAATATCCTGCAAGTTATCCTGCAAATGTATCAAGGGATGAGGAGTCACTATGACCATAACTGTATTCTGACACTACTGGGTAGCAATGACAGAACAATAATAAAACCTTGTTAGTACATGGAGTAACAAAGCAGTATGGGTAAGAGTCTGTCCCTTGTTTTAAGGATTCTATATAGGTTAAGAGCGACGCCCTTTCATACGGGAGACCGGGGTTCAAATCCCGGTGGGTACCTGTCTACCTTCCCAGTAGAGGTCCTTGGGCAAAAGACCCCCTAACACCTCACTTACATACCTCGAATATGAGAGTAACATGAACTAGGAGAGTCATGCTGGCTCGGATGTTCCCCGGATTTACAAGGTCCGCACCAGATGTTGGGGAACCAGGACAACCTGACGATAAGTGGGCTACTGGAACAAACCATGCATGGACAAGACAAGAGAACCTGGAATTGATGGAATGCTACTACAACAGTAGACCTAATGAGAGGGGATATATGAAATGTATGAGGGAACTATGGATGGACAAAAGACCTACATCCACACTAACTGAGAAACAGCTAGTTACCGAACGCTTCAACATAGAAAAGAGGCAGCTGCTCTCACAACTGGAGATAGACCAACTCCACATTACATCCCAGAGTCAAGAAGAAGACCCAGAAGAACAACTAGATGTGTAGCCAACACCTGAAGCTGGAACTTCACTGCCACCCCCTCCATTACAGAGCACAGCAGCTGATATGAGGCATAAGATCCTGGATAAACTAACTACAGTCAACCCTCGAGACCGATTACCAAGGCTCGTGGGAGAAGTACCATCAGATAGTATGCTAGAAGATGCCAATAGAGCTCTAATGACAATTCCTACTACCACCATAACTCAAACCAATGAACTGGTATATGCTACAGCGTCTGTAATCCTGGAGATGCTTGGCTAGGGCCTGACTCCATCTCAAGCCCTAGAGACTGCTAAGCAAAAGCTCACAGCACTGCCCACCAGGCTAAGGAGATAAACTAGAGAAGCAGAGGCCAAAAAGATAAATGCCCTGTTCTCCAAAGAACCATCCAAGGTGTACTCCCAACTGCAGTGCAACAACGCAATAACAGCAGAGCCACCAACAGCAGAAACTGAACAGTACTGGAAGAACATCTGGGAGAAAGAGAAGACTCGTAACACCAGTGCAAAGTGGCTGCAGGACCTGAGACCAGACCACAGCAATCTCCCAGAACAGGAACCAGTCACCATCACAGTAGCAGACATCCAACAGCGGGGCAAGAACATGAAGAGCTGGACAGCACCTGGCCTGGACATGATCCACACCTACTGGCTAAAGAAACTAACAGCAGTGCATGAACACCTAGCAGCACAGATGAACCAGGTGCTAGCAGCAGGCTCCCACCCAGACTGGCTAACACAAGGAAGAACAGTGCTGATCATGAAAGACCAACACAAGGGAACAGCACCATCCAACTACCGGCCAATAACCTGCCCCCCCACAACATGGAAAGTCCTATCAGGCATCATAGCCACCAAGCTACAGGACCACATGGGCCAGTACCTGAGCACAGCTCAGAAGGGCATTGGGAACAACACTAGAGGCTCAAAACACCAGCTGCTCATAGATAGAGCAGTCACACAAGACTCAAGGTCTAGACAGACCAATCTGAGGACAGCCTGGATTGACTACAGGAAAGCCTATGACTCAATGGCACACACATGGATCTGTGAATGTCTGGCGCTATACAAAGTCAACAGGACACTAAGGACCTTCCTCAAGAACTCAATGGGACTGTGGAAGACAATGCTGGAAGTCAACTCAAGACAGCTTGCACAAGTGGCCATCAAGTGCGGCATATACGAAGGTGATGCACTTTCCCCGCTGCTGTTCTGCATTGGCTTGAACCCCCTCAGCCAGCTGATCACAAGGACTGGATACGGATACAAGTTCAAGAGTGGATCTACCATTAGCCACCTCCTCTACATGGATGACATCAAGCTGTATGCTAAGAATGAACGAGACATCGACTTGCTAATCCACCTGACACGGATCTACAGTGAGGATATTGGGATGTCATTCGGACTAGAGAAGTGTGGCCGGATGGTAGTAAAGAGAGGGAAAGTCGTCAAGACTGATGGGGTGGAACTACCAGCAGGCCACATAGCAGACATACAGACCAGCTACAAGTACCTTGGCATCCCACAGTCCCATGGGAACCACGATGAGGAGGCAAGGAAGACAGCAACATCCAAGTACCACCAAAGGATAAGACAGGTCCTGAAGAGCCAGCTCAATGGGAAGAACAAGATCCACGCCATCAACAGGTACGCCCTGCCAGTCATCAGATACCCTGCCGGTATAGTGAGCTGGCCAAAGCAGGACATGGAGGCTGCCGATGTGAAGACCCAGAAGCTCCTCACAATGTATGGAGGTTTCCACCCCAAGTCCAACACCCAGAGACTGTACGCCAGCTGGAAAGAAGGCAGGCGGGGTTTGGTGAGTGTGAAAGCCACTGTCCTGGATGAAACCCAGAGCATCCAGGAGTACATCAGTAAGATGGCACCCAAAGATGAGCTGCTGAGAGAATGCCTGAGGCAGCAGCAAACGTTGGAGAAAGACCAAGCAGAAGAAGTGCCATGGAAAGACAAGACCCTGCATGGGGTTTACCATCGACAAATAGCTGAGGTGGCTGACATTGGGAAATCCTACCAGTGGCTGGAAAAGGCTGGACTAAAATACAGCACTGAGACACTGATTGTAGCAGCACAAGAACAGGCACTGAGCACCAGATCCATTGAAGCAGGGGTCTACCACACTAGACAGGACCCAAGGTGCAGAATGTGTAGAGAGGCCTCAAAGACAGTCCAACACATAGTGGCAGGATGTAAGATGCAGGCAGGAACAGCATACACTGAATGGCACAACCAGGTAGCTGGCATTGTGTACAGGAACATCTGCACAGTGTATGGGCTAGACCCTCCCAAGACCAGATGGGAGATCCCACAGAAGGTTGTGGAGAATAACAGGGCTAAGATTCTGTGGGACTTCCAGATCCAGATGGAGAGGCAGGTACTGGCCAATCAACCAGACATCATGGTAATAGAGAAGGACCAGAAGACAGCGGTGGTGATAGATGTGGCAGTGCTAAGTGACAGCAATATCAGGAAGAAGGAATATGAGAAGCTGGAGAAGTACCAGGGCCTGAAAGAGGAACTAGAACGGATATGGAAAGTAAAGGCCAAAGTGGTCCCCATGGTGGTAGGAGCACTCGGAGCTGTGACTCCTAAGCTGGGAGAGTGGCTCCAACAGATCCCTGGAACAACATCAGAGCTCTCTGTCCAGAAGAGTGCAGTGCTAGGAACAGCTAAGATACTGCACAGAAGCCTCAAACTCCCAGGCCTCTGGTAGAGGACCCGAGGTTGAGGAAGACACATACCACCCATAGGGGTGAGAGGGGAATTTTTTTATATATATATTTTTATGAAGCTTTGTGAAAAATAGCACGGAGGCAGCTTTTGTTAATGAGAGGTAGTTTTGAGGCAGATGTTTCTGCTGAAGTATCAGAGGACAGTGTCATAGCTGAAGAAATCCAGTAAGGGGTCCCTACCCAGCAGTTAGCAAGAGCTGTAATTTTACTCTTGAGATAGATAGGTGGTAAAGTCCCTGGAGCAGACCAGACAATACTTGAATGATCTATATGCTAAAGCAATTTAAAAAAGATCAGCCTATTCTGGAAAAAAAAAAAAAAAAAAAAAAAAAACCCTAAAGGAATTCTTTGCATTATTCTTCATTAATAAGGATGTGAGTGAGAATACCAAAACTGATCCATTCTGTTTAGGTGACAAATCTGAAAAAATTGCTCCAGACTGAGGTGTCATAAAAGGAGGTTTTGAAACAAACTGATAAATTAAAGAGTAATAAGTCACCAGGACCAGGTGGTTTTCACCCAGCTGTTCTGAGGGCAGTCAGATGTAAAATTGCAGAACTACTAACAGTAGTATGGAACCTATCACTCAAATTAGCTTCTGCACCAAATGACAGGAGGATAGCTAACGTGATGCCAATTTTAATAAAAGACTTCAGAGACAATGCCAGCAATTACAGTCCAGTAAGCCTACTTTCAGTTAGTTAATTAGTTTATTTAATAGACTGTGGCCACCTCTCACTTTTGACCTCAGAGGGTGGTCACACCTCTACATAAACTGCAGTATGGGAAGTCCCCAGAGACAAATTTGTGGGGGCTTCACATAAATCTAGCAAAAGTAGTGAGAGTCCTGTGGCACCTTACAGACTAACAGATTTCTTCGAACATAAGCTTTCATGGGCTACAACCCACTTTGTCAGATGCAAGTCAGTTGTAGCCCACAAAAGCTTATGCTGAAAGAAATCTGTTAGTCTGGTGCCACAGGACTCTCGCTACTTTTGCTATACACAGACTAACACAGCTACCCCTCTGGAAAATTCTAACATAAATCTAGGTGTCTGGACATTCAGGCAGTGCAGGGCAGCAACCTTTTGGAGGGCTGGTCTGTTGCCAAGCAGCCTTCCCAATCTATAAACCCAGACCTTCAGGCAGGGCAGGGCAGGAAAGGGATCGGCATAGTCTCACAGTTCAGGCAAAGATGAGCAGAAACAGTCTTGGACTCACAGCAGGCTAGGACTCACCAGCACATGAGCTGAGCACTGGCACATTCTAGAGCTTGCAGGCAAAATGATCAAATACCACTGAGGCTTTATAGACTGAGGTGAGACTGCCACCCAAAGGATGGGGTGGAAAGAGAGGAGGGGAACACAGGACCCCCTGATCCCACGCATACCAGCCCAATAGTGGCAGAGATTTCCATCACTGGGTCAGCAGGGCCAGGGCACAAGCACAGCTAGGCTGTGCTTTGCTACCCTTGAGATACTTCCTCCACCCCCTTTGCAATGTACCTGCCTCCAGGGTTGTCATCTGCTGCCTTGGGCTATGTTGTTAGTGGCAGTTACAGAAGGTCCTCAGTGTCTGGACTATAATGGAACTCCAGATGTTTAGAGGTTTATAAGGTGTGACCTGACAAAACCCTGGCTGGGAGGATTTAATTTTGGTTGGTTCTGCTCTGAGTAGGGGATAGGACTAGATGACCTCCTGAGGTGCTTTCCACACCAAATCTTCTATGATTCTATTCCCATATTTCTGAATGCAGACTTGAATCACTGGTATTTGTTAAGCTTTGCAGAAGGAACCCATGGATAATCAAGGATGACCCTTTTTTGCTGATGCAACACCTAGCAGATTGTTTACAACAGAAAAGTAAGGCTTACCAGAGTAGTGGGTCAGTCTGCATATAGGCCCTGATTCAGGAACACACATAAACACATGTGTAAGCTCATCCATGCTCAGCAAAAAGTTCACTAGAACTATTTGAAAAACTGGAGTAAAAAAATCACATTTTTTTTGAAATTTTGAAGTTTCATTCTGCAGATTTCATTACTTCTGTTTTAATTTTCTGCTAAATTATTTATTGAAAATGGTATTTTTTTTCTTTTCTGAATTGTTTTTTTATTTTAAAACTTTTAATTTAATCTATTATTCTCTGATTTCCTCTTTTTTTTTCCTGTCACCATTTTGTCACTGGAAGTTATGATAATAAAGAGGGAATAAAACTGGGGGTGGGGAAGAAAAACAGATTCTTTTGTTTGTGTTCTTTCTTTCTTTCTTTCTTTCTTTCAAAAATATGGAACTAAAAAAAGGTTTTAAAAAATTCTGGCTTTAAAAATGAAAACTTTATTTTTTTTTTTTAAAGTTGACCATCCCCAAACTTCCATGTGCTTAATTTGAAGCAAGTCCATTGACTTCAGTCATAGTTAGAAGCTGTTATGAGATTTGTATGAGACCACAAACTTGTGAGCATAAGTGACTCCATCTTAGCACTGTTCCCTTAATATTATTTCAACCTCTAGCCTGACTAACAAAAGTATAGAGCCCCTCTCATCCTTGAACAGTCTATAAGCAGAAGATTAGGGGAAACTGCACCAGTCTCGAGGTCACCTATTAATCAACAATTTCTCCTGTTTATTACATTCCCAGGCTCTGAGGAGCCTGCTTGACCTTCTTTACTAATTCTCCTATCTTATATGAATATGTATGAAAATTATCCCTATATGGTACTAATAAATGTATTAATCTTGTTTACCTTGAATATATTAACCATTTTTAGATTTTCTTGAATTAAGTTATTGTACCTGGGTATAAAACCCTTTTAGCACCAGTCCTTCGGGGCCAGCTGCACTCAGTAGCTCTGAGTGTCAATAAACTGGTGATTCTTCCTCCTGTTGTCCGGCTCCATCATTGACCAGAGCAGAGAACAAGCTTTTCTCTCAACAAAGCCATATGTTTTACTGACTAGAGATCCATTAGATACTCTATTACAGTTATAGATAGAAATATATATATATATATATATATATATATATATATGAGGGATACTGTAGGAAAGATGGATACTGTTTAATTTTATCTTTGTCTTCTGACCTCTGAATATTCCTATACATACTATGGTGCTGAGTGATGCTAAATTCTTTTTTTTTTTCTTTTTAAATCTAGTTTCAATTTTCTTGAACCGGCCTCTGAAGTGCTACCAGTCACTGCAATAAAGCATCTAATGGATCTCTAGTCAGTAAAACATATGGCTTCTAACTATGACTGAAGTCAATGGACTTGCTTCAAATTAAGCACATGGAAGTTTGCAGATGGTCAACTTAAAAAAAAAAATTAAAAGTTTTCATTTTTAAAACCTTTCTTTTAAAAAGGCCTTCCAAGTAAATTTTCAAAAGCGGGACAGATTGTACCTCCCTGTGGAAGCACTGTTTCTATAGGATCAAGACATCGAAGGTATATGAGATTCATCTTGCAGAGGTTTCACAATGAGAAAGAATAGGGTTTCCTCACCTCCACATGGAAGAAGCAGAAGGATTCTGTCCTCAGAAACCATGGATCCTTGGAGTCTGTGCACCTTTGGAGGATCAAACACAGAACCAGTGCCTCTACATTGTTTCCAGGACTTCCTTTATCTTCCTAACAGAACATGCTCAACAGATCTGTGAACTTTTGAGCCCTTCTGTGGCTTGGAAGATGTCTTTAAAGGAGATCTCACTGCATAGACGTAGCTCTAGCACAAATTAATGCAGGCTCAGGATGTATCTTTTCTGCAGATTTCCTATGAGTTTAGTAAGGAGGGGGAAATTTGCATTCTTAGCCCTTGTTTCACATATAGATCGCCAGGACAGTGAGATACATACACTCAGGTTGTGAAGGGTGGGGATAATTCTATGGAAGTGGATGACTTCTTTCTGTCTTGGGCTAGTAGATGAATAGGGAGCTGTTGAAAGTTGCAGAACCATATACAACCAGAGAAGCAGAGGACTGGAAAGGATCTGAATAGATTATCTAGCCTCCTGTGCTCAACATTGGACTATGGAATAACTAGACTACCCCCGACAAATTTAGCTGCCTAGTTCATCTACAAAAAAGGAAATCACTGCAGCCCAGGAGGAAGGGGGCGAGGGAAAGGAATGCAGAATCTTTGGGAGAGAGAGAAGCTGCTGGCTTTTGCCAGAGAAACACCATCTTGTGAGCAACCCTAAGAGACTAGGCCTAACCACATGACCAGAAGGGCCTGGACCAGCTGAATATCACGAACAATCAGTCTTGTGGGTAATAATGAGGAAAAGAGATTACAAAGTAATTTTGGAACAGCGCTATCAATTTGGTGTGTGTTTTATATCTTTTATTTGCTTGTTGTAACTTCTGACTCCTTTATTAAATGATTGTGCATTGAACTGCCACATACTCACTTAAAATCGTATTCTAATCAATAAACTGGGATTTGTTTCACCTAAAGCTGTGTGGACATTAGTGGGTATGCATCATCTTTACGTCAAATGGATGGACAAATATCTATTAGTCTATGGTGATTGGTGAAGTAGAGTGGGAGTTCCTGGTGTCAGGTCTGGGGACTAGAGGTGCTCACTTGGGTGCATACCCACTGGGTGGTACTGATTATATGTGGGAGGCTAGCATGGACGGAGACAGGAGTGAGTCTGGCACCTGGCAAAACAGGCTAAGCCAGGTTTCAAGAATGCAGATAAGGGAATCACAGAAGCACACTGGACCAGATTCTGGGAATCACCTATCACAATCAGAAACTTCCTTCTGCTGACTAAGAGATACTATTTTTCCTTGTTTAGTGTGCCCAACTCCCATTATGTTTAATAAGGATTGTACCAAAACACTGAAGATAAAATAGATGCCTGCATTTGTTGTCTGGTAATTAACAACCTTGCATTATCCTCCCTTAGGGTATGTCTGCACTTACTCTTTAAATTGAAATAATGATGATTGTTTCAATTTAAAGTAGTAAATGTCTATACCAGCTTTTCTTATTTTGAAATGAGGAGCTCCCTCATTTCAAAATATGAACAGTCATTTTGAAATAATAAAACATTACTTTATATCAAAAGGATGGTTAGAATTGAAATTATTATTTCAAAATAATTCAGTGTACCTGTGTTATTTTGATTTAACTGTTATTTCAGTTTAACAGTTTTTGCTCTTCTCCCTGTCAGATTACCTTCCTCTTTCTATATATTGGGTGGGAGAATGGCCCTTTTTGGCAGCCATCTTGCCACATGTCCCGTGGTGCCCCTCTCCTAATTTGAACTAGGAAGTCTTGTCCATTGATATGCTAGTTTGATTGGGGTTTCTTGTGGGGACGTGTTAAATTGATTTAACTTAAATTGATTTAATTATTTTATTTTGATTCAATTAGATCAATTTAAGTTAAATTGCTTTAACAATCTAAGCATAGACGTAGTCTTAGTGACTGCACTACCATATTACAGTTAGCTGTTTTCTGAATACCTTTTTTGATGGCCTAGTCAGAGCCTATGGTGCTCCTCAGTGTGAACTTGAACCTAGGCACAATGTAGTGGAGGGTTTGACAGGAAGGTAATATATGCTGCAGAAAGTCCATAGTAATGGAGGGAAATGTTCATTTTGGTGCACAATGGGCTAAATTCTGCTCCAACTGATATTAGTTTAAATCTTGAATTTGTACTTTGACTTTTATTGTGATACTCTTGTCTTACATGCAATGTAACTGAGTTCAGAATCAGGCTTCTCATATTTCTATACTTGTCTTTGCCTTTCTGTGGGTTTTTATCTACATACTTTTTTTTTTACTTTCTCCTGTCTTCAGTTCTGCCATTTGTGCAGCTGTCCCTGTCTCTATTGCTGCTATTTCTGCATCTGCCCCTGCTTCTACTGCTGCCATTTGTGCATCTGCCTCTTACTGTGCAACATACATGGTTTTGTCAGTAGTAAGGGACAGTGAAGGTTATAATTTACTTTCCTGAGCACACACACAAATTCACTCTCCTTATACTTATCCTGTCACTGTCCCATAGCTCACACATTTCTCTCTAGTACCCCAACATCTTTTTCTCCCACCAAAGAAGAAAGGAATTTACATATTAATTATAACTTGTCTAGTAAAAATGAAACAGACACCTGTAATTATGCAGAGGCACCACACACTTGCACATTGCTAAATCAGTGATGAATGGAAAAGAGAACTCATTAAAATGAATAACAAATTTACTGCATAATACATCTAGATTTGCAGAACATATTAATTCAATGGTGTTGGAATATGTGATCTTAAATAGCATGTGTGAAGAAACCTTCAAGAGTAATTTAAATAATTATGCTAGTTCTGGATAGTATTTGTTTGTTTGTTTTCTTCATGCCCAGTTTCTAATGCTTGGATATTAAAAGGTATTTAGATGCCTAAGTAGGGCTGAGTTGTGTGGAAGTTAGATGTTCAAGCCCCTTTGACAGTATGAGACAGATAGCCTTATTTAAGTTATAAAATTCTGTTTTACAAAACCTTTATTCAGCAGAATTTGCCAAGCTAGGTTTATCACTTAACATAGGAGCCTATATTCTGCTCTCAGTTCCAACAACAATAATGATTTGAACATATAGAGCAGTGGTTTTCAA
This sequence comes from Podocnemis expansa, assembly GCA_007922195.1. NCBI lineage: Eukaryota > Metazoa > Chordata > Testudines > Podocnemididae > Podocnemis > Podocnemis expansa. The sequence goes on from ML681992.1 coordinate 1,150,130, forward strand.
ACATTTTTTTTTCTTGAGACTCAGTTGAAAAAAAAGCATTTATGCCCATGACCCAGCAATTACATCTTTGAGCAGTAAACTCCAGTCTTTTGGCAGTGGAGGTAAGGGCCATGACCCAGTGCCTGAGGGTCTGAGACTTAGTACTGGGTCCCGACCATAAGTTTGTAAACCAATGATATAGAGTACCTTCCATCTAAAGTGTACAAAGCACATGACATATAGTAATTAATTAACCATAGCAGATAGACATTGTGATACCTATTTTATGGCTAGCAACACAGAGGCATAAAAAAATGGGTGGAGTGCCTAAAATCCACTTTTGGAAGATCTTCCACAGGAAAGATGAAACTGTCTTACTCCAGAATATCTCACAGCCCAAGAGATTCTCTTAAGAGTGGGGGGAGGTGAGTAAAAAATCCTGCTACATATGAAGTTAAATTTGAATTTGAACCTGAGCCTGCCAAATCCTGGGTGAATGGGCTAACAGCAAGGCTAAAATTTATGAGAGGCTCGTCATCCTCCACATGTGTCTTGTGTGACAGTTGAAGTAGGCAGGTGGAGTGCCTAATTTAATAATCCCACCAGATCTTGAGTGTGAGACAGACACCAGATACAAGGATTTAATCAGATTTGCCCATGGTCATGGTGAAATTTTAAACATCCTTTAATGATGGAAAGTTAGGCAGCAATAGGATGGGAGGCTGCTGAACAGGGCTTTTTAGGATCCACATTTTGGATTCATGCTTACAAAGTAGCAGCTGGGCACCTAAATTCCTTTGCTGATGTAACCTGAGCATTTAAGAGTTCAGGTGGGAGCAAGAAGAGGGACAGATAATGAAGGAAGGTGATGCAATGAGAGAAGTTTTGAGTTATGATTAGAAGATGAGGCTATCACTTCTGTCAGTGGCAGCACCAAGGTGCAAAACCATCATTTTGGAAAAGTCAAATCTTTGCGGGGTCAGTGATCTCCAGAGTAACACTGCAGATGAGAACACATTCCAGAATGCCAGTACAGTGAGAAGTGGGTTGATTAAAGGAATGATGACTGGCTTGAAATTGTCACAGTATGCTTCCTAATGAACAACCACATTGAAGACATGCAACTTTGAAACCATCAGCATGATTGTATCACTGGGACCAAATTTCAAATTCCAGTCAGAAAGTCTTGAAAGAACTAGATTGCTCTTTTTAATTTATTTTCAGATTAAACATTATTGGTCCCGATTCTACTCTTAATTAAACTAGTGTTTGTTGCTGGAACAATTCCAAGGTAGTCATTGGAGTTATCCAAAGGTAGAATCATCAAAAGTGAGAGAAGTATCACAACCTTTCGTTTAATCTTATTTTAAGTAATTACATGAACTGGAAAATGTAACCTGCTTTCACTCCTAAAAGTTCAGGGACTGGTTCTGTGCTATTCCACTACGTGGCATGCTACCCTGGAAAAGCAGGCAGGACTCAGAAGCACATCCTGGTGAGCAATTATTTCATTCTGAACATTTTCAGCATCCAGAGTAAGCAGCATGGCTCAGACAACAGTTGAAGAACTTTTCTTGCTTATACCTTTTCTCCTATTTCAGGAAATGGGCAGAGTTTTAATAAGATATCGGTGGACATTTTGGCAGTACCTTCTGATGCATGAGAAGTACCTGGCAGAGCTAATGACAGAATAAGAGGAGGAGGACATAGATATGACACTCTCAAACTGCTGATGCTGCTCATGATAGTTAGGTCAGCCACTGAGGCACCTATATAAACTGGCACTTCTGGAATAGAGCCACAAGAAAAGATGGGAGAGACCATGTTGTCTTGAAGAACTGGGATGACTTGCTGTGGGTCCTGAACTTTCATATGAAGAAAGCTAGTATTCTGGACAGGGGTTAAAGCAAGATGGAACACACTGGAACACAGTTCCAGGACCCCCTATTTTTACACAGACAGTGTTTGGCCTCTCCCCAAAAAATAGATATAGCAGCCAGAATGCAGAGTTCTTGTGCATTCCACATTAAGACCTGTTCCATCTTAGGCCCAGCCAGCAGAGTGCTGCAGCAGGCTGGCAGTTTGTAAATCTCCCCCCTGCAAGGTGGGAGCAGATTGTGTCTGGGAAGCAGCTTCCAGGCCCCAGCTAAAACACCTCTGGTCAGCCAGCATGCAAACAGCTGAGGTAAGGCCTCAGCTGGGCCTGGAGCAGCTTTGGTGAAGGGGGGCACTGGCCTCGGAGATGGGGGGGCACAGAGCTGCTGGGGGACAGTGAATGCTGCCATGGGTTGTCTGGGGCAGTGTGTGTATGTGTGTGTGT
>ML681992.1:1157279-1216526 GCA_007922195.1 Podocnemis expansa
TATCTATCTATCTATCTATCTATCTATCTATCTATCTATCTATCTATCTCATGAATGTGTGTAAATAATAAGGGTAGAATCCAGACATACTCATATGCAACACTAAAGAACTATAGTAGAGTTCCTCTTTTGATTGGAAGCTCTAATGGAAAATATTACATTTAAGATTTATTTCATATTTGATGGACATTTTGCTTTAACAATTTTAACTTAGCTTAATCACAGCAGTTTTACTAATGCAGCATTTCCTACATTAAATTATTAATGCATGCTAGAAAAAGTGCTCATCAGTTTTGTATTGTTGCACGGTTACAACATATGAACATAAGATATTCCTCAGGCCTTCAATATATGGTAATTGGTAGGTGACATAACATTGACACTGAGTGCTTTCAAATTATCTTTCATATTTAGGCCTTCTATACCCACATGATGGACAGTGTGGTATTAAATACTTTCTCAAAACAAAATGAAACTAGAAAAATAGCAGTTTTCTGTCAATATGTACTTCTGGAAATGACAGTTTTAATCTTTTCAGGGTCTGCTGATAATGGATGTTTAAAGATTCTTTCATCAAAAGTGACCTCTAGACCTCTGGATTCTAAACCAGGGAAGGCTTCAAAATAAGAACATTCATCTGAGCAAAAATAATAATGAAATAGTGACCAATAGGTCAATCATCTTAAAAAAAAATCTGCCTTGCCTTCTTGCTGATTGTTTGGTGAGGGCACAGTAGGGGTGGGTTAAACACAACTTTACTTTTTAATAAATCCATTCATTACACTGGAGAGATATATTTCTTTCCTAAGTGTTCTATTATGATTTCTGTTTTAGAGCTTAGACCCTCTGTAAGGTGTGATTTGCAAAGTTTGACAATTGGAATCCTTAGCCACATAATAAAAGCATTAATTATCTCAGTGGCTCAGTCGCTTATAAATGTGATTTGTGAATGCCTTTGTAAATAAATGTGGTGAGTTTTGTTCACAGTGTGATCTTATTCATTACTGTTTAGCATTCTGACATAGGTCAACATTACCATTACTGGCTGATGTGCTTCTTTACCTATATGGACACCTTTGCCAAAATATCTAAAATATAGTAAGATGCAAAGGTCATGAAAACATTTTCAAACCAGGGAAAGAAGCTGATGATCTGAAAAACTACTTGATCATATAATTACCATGCATAACATATAAGCCTTTGGAAAAAATGCTACTGCAGAGACTTACAGGCATCATTGAGGGCTATCTTACTAAAGAGCTCTCTGGGTTCAGACTGGACAAAGCACCTTCAATCAGGCAATTACACTGCCTGGACATTTCAACTGCCTACTACACAAATGGGAAATGAAGGATGGCCCAATATGTGAATGTGAAGAACAAATGCAAACTGTGGGACATTTAGTGAAATTCTGCCCTCTAAAATCCTTCTCCAGAGGACAGCTTTGATTAATTCCAAGTCACCAAATGCCACAGATTGGATGACAAGCTTGAATACTGACTTTTAAGTTGCCTTTGAAGTTGTCATATGAAAGAAAAAGTAGTGTTCTGACAACTTTTGTTGCATGAATTTTTCAATTCCTGAAGGAATTAGACAGTTTAGCATTAAGTAATATTTTTCCTTAAAATTCAGGTACATTATTTGCTATTTAATACTTGCTATTATAATAGTCTGCTGTTTAAAACTTGTAGTCATTGATTCAGAAGGAAGAAATAGTGCCACATGACTTACAATAAATGAGCAATCATATAATTCAAAGAAACAACAAATAATAATGTACAAATAATTGATGTTAACAGTGCATTAACACTGTGGGAATGAGATTTGTTCATGAAACATCTAGCAAATATGAATGAATATTTGCAAAAATTAGGATTCAGTATTTGAGTAATTCATATACCTAAACAAAACAAAACAAAACAAAACAACAAACAAAAAAGTTTAAATTGAGTATGTCTGCTAACCAGAGAAAATGGTCTGACCAACTTTACAATGTAATTATTAGAGATTCATAGTGAGGTAGCTTATAGCACAGGTCCCATGGAAGTTAGTTTGCTCTTCCAGGGAAAAATCACCTGGAAAAGGAGCTGCTGTGAGGTGAGGACAGGGGTGGTGCAGCTAAACATAAAACCTAGCATGTGGATTCTGGACTGAATGAAAGCTGACACTGAGCAGAGACAGATCAGATGAGGATCCACATTTTTGTGTCTGTGCAGAGCTCTACACATGTCCAGTGTTCAGGGGGATCAACCAACTGGCATGGCCAGTTGGAGGTGTGGAGGTGCTGCCTCCCCCTGTCCTCATTCATAATCCTCCCTGCTGCCATCTCCCGCCTGTACCCTCCCCACTACCCAGCCCCCTTGGGTACTGACTTCTGCCCTCACCTCACAGCAGCTCCTGCTGTTGCCAGTTGTCTGATTGGGTGGCCAGCAGTGAGGAAAGGGGTGGGGGTAGCTGTCAATCACCAGCCAAGCGGTGGAGTGTGGGAACTGCCTATTGGGGCTCCTAGGCTATGTCTACACTACAGAGCTCAGGGAAGTTGACTTAATAAAGTCAACTTAAAGTTGACTTCATTAAGTCAACTTAGTGAGGCCCTATTTGTTTAAGTTGACTTTATTAAGTTGACTTTAATGGATACATTGTGTTAAGTCAACTTAATAAAGTGACAACCCTTAACGTCAACTTTAAGAGTAGGAGTTGCTTAAGTCGACTTAAGCCCCTAATGTAGACATAGCCGTAGAGTCAGAGATGGGGCTAGCCAGTAAGCTGAGCTTCTGTGAGTGACTGTCTCTGATTCGCTCCCAGACACAAGCAGAGCTGAGCTGGGATTGGCTGGAGTGCTTGCTTTGTTTCCTGCTGTGCTGTTTATATTGCTTGCTGGTCTAGGCAGCTGGGGCACAGGCAGAAGCAGCAGCTAATGCACCACGGGTAGATTAAGAATAGAATCTGTATCTGAGTTCCAATCCACAACAATGGGTCTGCAGATATCTCAGATCTGAAGTGGATACCTGCAGCTCCGCAGGGCTCTAGCCATGTGGCATGTGTTTCTCCCTGCCAATACCAATACAGGCAGTGCTCTGTTGCCACGGCAGCAGGACAAGTTGCCTACCATGGCTCTGGGGAGCCAAGAGAGCAGATGATAGGGCAGGAATGCACTGCCTCCTGCAACTGGGAGGGGCAAGAGCTGAAGCTCCAAGCACAGGGAGAAAAGGGAGCTTGGTGGGGGGGAGGTGGTGACTGGAGAGGTGGGGGAAAGGGTGAGGGGCAGTGCCAAACAAAAATCAAGGATGGAACTCCTCATGCAGCAGTGGGGGGCCCCATCCTTGGCTTTTACCCAGGGCCTGTAAACCACTAAGACCACCCCTGACTCCATCTATTCTGTTTATTTCAGTGGAATTCCATATGAGTGCTGCATTCACTCCGTGCATTATCAGTTGCAGGATAGGAACCATGGTTAGGTCTCATCTACATTACAGGATGGAGAGGTCTTTAACTATGTTGATACACAACCATGTGGTATAGGGTCATTGAATAATCTGATGTAATGTAAAGGAGACCAAAAGGAGGGGGACCCAGGCATCACAGTCTTTACTTCTACAGCCTGTTCATTGCATGTTCTAGAGAATACCATGTGTATAAATTGTACCATGACCCAAGAGGATTGAAGGGGTAGTGTAGTAAATTTAGATGGCTGGCGTAGTTTGGTAAGCTACATCTTAAATAGTGTAACGTCAGTAAGGAGGTTTCCTCTTTCATCTTGTGTAAGTCTTCTTTTTTGTGCTGCACAAATCAATAGATACATTTACCAAAAGGAAGCAGTATATGGGGTGTTTTGGTATAGGTTATTTTGTGTTGGTGGCTATTTGTGTCGTATTTTTTGACCATTGATAGGTGATAAAATGTAATGAATTTGTAATTTGAGGTTGAACGCGTACATCTAGTGATAAAGCTGAAATTGTCACTGGTAATGTGAACAATTTGTAAGCTATAATTTGCAGCATTGCTGGCAGACTGTAAATAAACAGGGGTGAAAAAAAAAACCCTGAAGTGTTTATTTGAAGGAAAGGGCAAAATGTACATTTGAATTGTTTGTAAGTCACAGAAAAATAAACATCTCAAAAACAAATGGTAGTTTTACAATTGGGGGGAGGGGGAGTAATAAAAAAATGCCAGCATGGGGCAGATGTTGGTTCTGATGATTTTACATTGCTTCCATTTGGGAACCAATTAAAAATTTGAGAGCTGCAATAATAACAATAAATACAATCATTCACATATGCATATTTACATTGCATAAAATCACATAGTTATAATGAAATTGTGTGATTGTTTTGGATTTGCACAATCCATTAATACTAAAATAGATCTCAGAGATCCTTTCTGGTAATCAGGGACCCCAACTATACAAAACTTGAATATGGGGTTCCCACTTCAAACAGGTTATATGTTAATTATGCTGATTCAACCATCTAGAACTAAATTGTGGGATTTCCACAGATATTGTTTATGAAGCACTGGACAGTTGAATTTCCCGAGGAATAGCACATGGAATTCTATGCATGTACACTTCCTTCCCCCCAATTCCCTGGAGTTTTATGCTTGCTCTGTAGGTAAGAGTTTGCTATGGGACTTGTCTTACTAGTGTCAAATTGCAACATTCGCCACACATACTTAAAGCTTCACTTATTGCTGAGCTGGAGGTGAAGAATGGGTGGTGTCAAAGCTCCAACCATTTTATGTACAATCCCATCCACTCCTATTCAACCTTTAGGGGAATATTAGGGGTACACTAACTACTTGTGGCACTAATACATACAGTGAGATCACTTAACATTTTTTAGATATCTGGTCTTGAAATTGTATTTTAAGTTGGATATAATTCTATTTTTATTTTATTTTATTAGGAAGATTTATAGTTAAATTTGACAGCAAGTACCAAGCTGTGCACATATCAAAAAGGCATCAGCATTCAGGTTTAGAACATAAACCTATGTAAATGTAACTCCTCCTGCCTACAGGCCCAGCATAAGGGTGTTCAAGGTAGGGGAAGTCTGCCTTGTGACCCTTTACACAGGTTTGGGAAACCAGGCCTACGCATCATTTGTGTGCTCTGTGTTGTATATTAGTATATGTGTTCACTCAGACCAGACCCACTCAGACTGATAACCAGGAACAAGGTTTTATTCTGAAAGAAACATACAGCAGAGTAACAGTCCATTGGACTCCTCCCTGCTTGTCTGCCACATGCTCCCAGCCTCAGTCAGATCAGACGCTCCCTGCAGGGGAGGGCAGGCGTTGCTTCCTGACAGGAGCCAGGAGTTCTCCCAGCATGCCACAGTTTATAGTCCACAACTTGTAGTTCTCACTGTTATCATTTGTTTATCTTGTATTGGAAATAAAGCAATACACAGACAGATGGTAGCTAGAAGGTCAGACAGAAACTAGACATAAATAGCACTTTCTAGGCACTGCAGAGTAATTTTTGAAACCAGAAATAATTACAAAGCAACTATGAATGGAAGCATCATGTACAGTAAAAGCTAACATGAAAAATATAATGAATTGGCCAGCAAACACTCTGGAGCTGGGGAAATGCAAAGGTGGCATATGATACATGCAACACAACAGTCAGGCTCAGTGTGAGGTTAGATACTGTACTGGTACATAAATAGCAATTACCACACAGAGGCCTGATCTACACTACTGACAAAATGTAATCAACAGGAGTTACGTAAACTACAGAGAGTAGATGGTGAAACAAACAAGGAGTCCTGTGGCACTTTTAACGACTAACAAATATATTTATTGCATCAGCTTTCATAGGAGAAAATCCCACATCGTCAGATTCTTTGAAGATGGGGAACTTGGAGAATGGGAGATAGCAGACAGTAGATAGTGTAAGTCCTGTCAACTTTGTAACTTCCCTTCTGTGTACTGTCTCCACTGTGCTGCATTGACAGGCATTCTGGTCCCATTGATTCAGCTCCATGCCACCTGAAGAGGTAGTTTTACTAGATCAACTTATGGACTGACTGAGCATGTCTTTACTGCTGCCCAATCAAACTCGATAACTCAATCTGATAGCAGTGAATTTGCCACCATTAATGTAGACATAGCCAAAGATAACAGTTTTGCCGTAGGCTTTCATATGATATGCTATCTCTTGGAAAACACTGACATTTTAAAGGCAATAATTCTAGATACAATCAAAAAGCTAGAAATCCTGCTCTTGTTCCTACTCATGTTAATACATATCATACTTATTAGCATTTGTATTGCACAACTACTTTGAGTTCTCTGCTGAGATTGTAAGATAAAAATGCAAGAGGGAGGCTGTATATCATCTTTATTTCACAGATGAGGACTGAGGGATGGGGCAGGTAAGTGACTTTCCATAGATCTGACCAAAAAATTGTGGGATAAATAGGCACTAAAGCCTGTTCTTCAGAGTTCCAGTGCAGTGCATTAATCAGAAGGCCATTTTTTCCTTTCCACTGTATCAAAGAAAGTAGGATTTAGCCCATATTATGTTTAACATAATGGATTTCTTTGTCTAATGATGGAAAGGCAAGACATATCCTTGTACATAATTTAGAGTTCATAACCATACTCACACTTGATGGCTCAACCAGAGCTAACAAGCTCTAGTATTGCTGCCAAGAAAATGATCTGAACAATGAAGCTGACTTTGTCACAGTTTTGTATTCTACAACATTTAGAATGTAGGGTTAAATTTGATCAATTCTAGCAGATTATCAGCATGTATGTCCTCTTAGTTGTCATTTGGATCATGCTGTACAAAACTTGCTATAGTATATTCTCTAAAGTCTTGTGCCAGTATATGTAAGTACTTATTTGGCCCTCCTCATGGTTTAAGCACCTTACAATAATCATCTTTCTCCTTACAAAATCCCTGTGACGTAGGAAAGTATTATGCATATTTTACAGAACAGAAACAGAAGCAAGTCTATATTAAATATCTTGCCAAAGGTCACACAGGGAATTTGTGCCTGTACCAACAGAATCCAGGTATTCCATTTCCTGGAAAGACACCCTAACTACCAGAGCTCCAAGACCATGTTGTCAGTGTGTCTTTCATTCCAAACAATGCTAGCTTTCTGAAGTAGTTTTGAGAGAGGGGGAAAAAAAACAACAAAAAACAAACAAACCCCCCCCCCACACACACAACAACAACAACAACAACCTCAAAACATGGCCAAAATGGGAATGTCTACACTGCATCTGGATGTGAGCATCTTACCATGTATCCACATACTTGGCTAGCAGGGATGCCTTCTCTTTTGCTCTGCAAAATAACTTTTTCAGTACAACAGGTTCAATTTCAGGGGAAAAATAAATATATATTTCTATTAATATTGCTATGAAAAATGAATTGGTGTAACTCTCAAGGATTCCTGTACTTACCACCTGGTTAATTCAATATTCCTAGCCATGAGAGGCAATTTGAGTGCAAATCAAAAGAAATAAAATGGATAACCAGTATTTTCTACAAAATTGTCCTGTGACCAGGTAAGTTGTCCAGGCAGGGTTTAAGTACAATTTTGAAATGCATTCCCAAAAGTACTTCTTCTCCCCCCACACTCCTGAATTTCCTATTACAGTGTTTCTGCTGCATAGAAAAAATAAAGAAGACTTTAAAGGGCACAGTGACCTTTTTTCTTACACACCCCAGTAATGAGATGTACATGAATTTGCAAAATTAAAACAAAATTATGGTGAATCAACTTAAAAAGCTGAATTTTCTCACTGGGTGAGACACAAGCCATTTTTTTATCCATTTGAAACTCAGTTTTGCAGAATGTTTTCTGAATCAAATTTTCTCAATTATGACAACACAGGGCTAAAGTGTGGCCAGGATTTCATGGGACACAGAGTTGTGAAGAGACATAACTCTATTCAAGTTATTGCACAACTATCCAGGCCTTGGGTTCTATGTAGGACCAGGCAAGTGCTATGTGTCTGCTTGCTTTTATACTGGAACAGGGGTTTTCTCCTGGTTCATTTATTGGCCGCCATAGCTGGACAACTGCGGGGAAGGTAGCAATTTACTGCTAGTATATACCATCAAAAATCACTATCCCCTTTCTGAGTTGAAGCAGGAAATAGGGGAGGGATTGTGCCTCTGAGTATGTCCTCAGGAACCCCTCATCAAGTGGTGCCATTTACATACAACTCTTTGTTGAAGATTGCATCTAAAATAAAAAAAAATGATCTGAAGTGAGCGAATGATCAACACTGGCTAAATCAATGGGACTTGTATATACTCAGAATCAGGCCTTCTACTTTCAGGCAAGGAGCTTTCAGTAGTTCATACACGCACACATATTCAGACACAGCTCCTCTTCTGAGCTCATCCCCCAGGCACCTAGCAGCATCTGAGGCAGAAGGTTTCTTTGGAATGGAGGCCTAAGGTTTTACAATGACTGTGATAACTACAGTGAAGATTTTGCCATTAAGCCATGCTGAATTTTTCAGAACACACCACTGAACTCTGTTTAAGCATTCTTCTTGTACTCTCTTTAACTGTAGCAGTACCACGCCTGTACTGGGAGCTCCGTCCTTCATTACATTCCTCACTTTGCTGCTTGCTACCTTTTAGCAGTTAACCTGCACCCATGTTCCATTTATTTCTCCAAGTAACTTCTAGTAGGGGGCCTTTTTAGTGACATTGCACAGTCCACATTTTTATTTACATTAGCTCCCCGCAGTATGATTTTATGGCAGAATGAAATTTTCAATTCTCAACCTCCAGTGAAAATGATTTTCTTGCCCTACTATGGCTTTCAAAAGGCCTTCTCCCATAATATTTTTAATTTAATTAGGATATATTAAATCTCAGTTTTATTTTTAAGGGAAAATGAGAGATAAAAAAAAGGAAAAGTAGTGGTACTACAGGTGAAATGTGCCTGAATATCACAAATGCAGGAATGATTTCAATTTCAAAAAAGACATTTCAGTTTTGTATGGGGTGATGGATTTCAGTAGCACTTTATCCTGTGGATGTTTTTGCTTTCATGTTTCAACTCTTAATTAAAACCAAAGAGGGACCCATATCAACAATATTAACATATATTAATAATACTAACATAATAACATGGTAAAGATTTTGGATCTGATTCTCATTTAGGTTAAGTTCCTTCTATACTCCTGCATCACTGCCCATGTTAAATAAAAGTATCATTTCCCACTTTTTTTTTTGAACACAAAGTTTAAAAGCTTAATAATAAATCAGATGAATGAATATCTACTTAAAGATCCAAATATGTCTGATGATTTTAGGTGCAGAGCCTGAGACACCTTAGAGGAGCTAGATGTTCAAAAAATGCAGAAGTCTGGCAGTTTGAAAAGCTAGGGTCATTAATATGTCTCATAAAATGTGTCCAAAAGTTTGAAGCATCCCAAACCCACAAATAACCGGTGAAAATTTTGGCCTAGGGGTTCTAGGTCTAGAGGATGGGTCAGTAGAAGGTAAGATTCTAAAAGCTGTGCAAAGTAACATATAATGCAATATCTAAATATCAGTCATAATGGCAATAATAATATTAAGAAGCAAACAGCCCAAAAGAGTTAAATAAACCTTTATGTTAAACATTCATAAAAGTCCTGTAAAAGCAGCATGTGTGGTTATATTGCCTAGCAGAAATGAATAAAAGCCTCTTGCTTTAAAGCAACTGTGGCTGGTAAGAATTTCGTCTCCTGGCCCCAGCCCTTGATGTGATACTCCTCAATCACATGCTTTATGGAGTTAGTAAAATTTCCCTTAAAACCGCAGGAATTAGCCATAGTCATAGACAGGTTGCTGGACCATATGGGCCATTAATCTTTTCCAGAATGGAATTTCCTATCTCTTAAAAGAAATGTAAATGTTAATATGAAGGAACTAATGAGGTAAATAGCACCAGGAAGAATTCTGCCAATTGCATTTATAATGTCATCTAATCACACAGGACTATGTGGCTACGGTGTTGCAGAACTGATTGTATGGGAATGTCATGAATCCATGTTCTGGCATATACATCAAATATCAAACATATCAGATACTCATACATTCTGGTAGTAAGTTCTACTGCACACATGCAGTATCAGGTGACAGAATACAGAAACACTTAAGCCAACAAAGCAAACAAAGAGTCCTGTGGCACTTAAAGACTAACACATTTATTTATTGCTTGAGTGTTTGTGGGAGAAAATCCCACTTTGTCAGATGCTTTGAACATGGGGGAACTTACAGAATGGGAGGAAATAAATGCAGAAGAGTGTAAGTCATGGGAACAGGTCACACTGTAAAAGCAAATCAAAGCAGTCATAAAGATTCAAACACTGGGCAACAGCATGCAGAGGAAGATGAGGTCAAATCACCTCTTGTAATCAGAGAAAAATCCAATGTCCCAATTAAGTCCTGAGGCAATGCAACCAAATTTGCAAATAAATTCAATCTCAAGAGCTTTCTTTGAAGTCTTGACCTAGTATTCATCTGTCTGCAGTGGTGTCGCTGGCGTTGGGCACCCCAGGGCATGTGCCCCAGGTCCCAACGCTAGTGCCCTGGATCTCCAGCCCAATCGGGCCGGGGATCCGGGGCCCAATCCTCGGGGGACCGCGGCCACCGTGGCCTTGTCTACGGCCAGGGATCCAAGGCCTAGCTGGCCGCCCGCAGGCCCTGCCCCCTGGCCAGGGATAAGGCCAGGGGGAGGCCGTGCCACCGCTGGCAGCTAGGCCACAGTGTGGCAGGCACGGCACGGCCAGAAGCAGCCGCTGGAGGCCGGGCCTGTGGCCGCAGCCCCGGCTCCCCAGTGGGGGATGGGGCTGCTCCAGCCATGGGCGGCCGGCCGGGTCCCGGATCCCCGGCCGGGGATGGGGTCGCCGCAGCCACTGGTGGGCTGGGGCCTGGCCATGGCTCTGGTGGCCCTGGCCCCAGCCGGGGATCTGGGGCCCAGCCGGCCACTCGCGGCAGCCCCATCCCCCGCTGGGGATCCAGGGCCTGGCCACTGGCCACCCCGTCCCTGGCCGGGGATCCGGGGATTCGGCTGCGGGCCTGGCCTCCAGCGGCCGCTTCAGGCTGGGGCAGGCTGGGCCGGGCTGTGCTGTGCCGCGGCCTAGCTGCCGGCGGTGGCGCAACCTCCCCCTGGCCCTATCCCAGGCCTGGGGGGCATGGCCTTCTGGCTGGAGGTGGGGCCTGCCTGCTGGGGGCAGGGGCTGGGCCCGTGCCCCGGGTCCCTCCCTGCCCCAGTGATGCCCCTGTCTGTCTGAGCATGGCAATTAGCAAATTATTAATAGAGTGATCACTAAGATTGAAATGCTGACCCACTGGTTTTAGACTGTTGTGTTGGCACTCTTACAGCAGGTTTATCTGGCTATATGGACTCCCTCTTCAGACCCTGTGTTGTCAACAGACCTAGCTATTTTTGAGACACCTTGGACTTCTTGAGAATAATCCAATCCATTGGCAGGGGTTAAAATAAGGGGGAACGCACCAGAACACAGTTCCGGGCCCCCCTATTTTTAGGCTGGCAGCATTCCGGGGCCCCTAAAAATAGAAGAATGCATCAGAACAGTGTGTTCTGGGGCCCCCTAAAAATAGTACGAGCAGCAGGAATACAGCATTCCAGTGGCTCCACCTTAAACTCTGTTCCACCTTATGCCCAGCCAGTAGAGAGCTGCGGCAGGCTGAGAATTTGTGAATCTCCCCCCTGCAGGGCAGAGCAGCTTGTGGCTGGAAGCAGCTTCCAGCTGATCAGCCAGGGTGCAAACAGCAGAGGTAAGGACTTAGAGGGGCTGCTGGGGTTATGTGTGTGTCTGTGTATCTCTGTGTGTGTCTTGGGGTAGCTGTGTCTATGTGTGTCTGTCTGTCTGTATGTCTGGGGGTGGCTGTGCGTGTCTGTGTCAGTGTCTGGGGGTCAGTATTGGGGCAGGTGGTGGGTTCTGGGGACAGGTATTGGGGGATCCACCCATGCTAGAGGCAGGGCCCACCCATGCCAGAGGGTTCTAGGGCCCACCAAATTATACTTTAACCCCTGTCCATTTGTGAGCTTCCAGAAAACACCATCCTGGCCACTATGAACACAGAAGCTCTTTGCACCAACATCCCACATAAGGATGGATTACAAGCTGTTAGAAGAAGCATCCCAGATGATGCCACAGTACACCATCTGGTTGAACTTTGTGACTTTGTACTCTCAAACAACCATTTCATATTTGAGGAAAATTTTTACCTTCAAGTCGGCAGTTCTGTTATTGGTACCCACATGGCCCCACAATATGCCAACATGGCCGACTTAGAACACCATTTCCTTAAATCTCACCCCAAAGAAGCTCTCCTCTACTTAAGCTACTTTGATGACATCTTCATCATCTGGACTCAAGGTAGGGATGCCCTTGAAGATTTCCACAGAGATTTCCATCATTTGCACACCACTATTAAACTTAGACTGGAACACTCCACCCAGGAGATCCACTTTCTGGACACTACAGTACAAATTAGGGATGGACACATCAACATCACCCTATACCAAAAACCTACTGATCAGCATAGTTATCTACATCCCTTGAACTTTCATCCTAAACATACCACACGATCCATTGTTTGCAGTCAATCCCTAAGATATAACTGCATTTGCTCTAATCCCTCAGATAGAGGCAGACACCTTCAGGATCTCTATCAAACATTCTTAATACTACAGTACTCAGATACAGAAGTGAAGAAACAGATTGACAGAGCCAGGCAGATACCCCAAAGTCAACTACTACAGGAGAAGTCCAAGAAAGAAAACAACAGAACACCTCTAGTCATTACCAGCAACCCCCAAGTCAGACCTCTACAGAACATCCTCAGGGATCTACAACCTATTCTGTAAGACGATCCCTTACTCTCTGAAGCCTTGGGAGACAAACCTCCCCTCACTTACACACAGAGCTGTAACTATGGTGGGGCTGACCGGCAAAGCCCTGGGTGCCCCTGAGTGGCTCAATGGAGCCGCTCTATTAAAGGGGCAGCCTTTGTGGCACCAGCTCCAAGTGCTGCTAATGGGAAGGGATGTGTTCCAATCAGAATGTGCCCCGGGCAGCAAAACACTGCATTACAGTTCAGCTTAGACAGCCCCCCAACCTTAAATAGATAAGGTATATCTACACACACAACTTAGCTTGAATTAATGAGGATTAATTCAAATTACATTAATGCATGATTACACTGTCTTTCATTAATTCAAATTAAGAAACTCCTTAGTTTCACTTAATGAAAGCTTACTTTGAAGTTATAAAACCTCCCTTAATTTTGAATTACAGGTTAATTCAAATGTATTAGTTTGAATTAACTCAGCGTAGCCATGTTAATTCAAACTAACCATTCATTCAAATTAATGCTTTTTGGCCTTCTTCCTCCCAGAGTGCCTTCCTCTTTCTATATTTTGTGTGGGGGCATGGCCTTTTGGGGGACCATCTTGCCACACCTCCAATTATTCTCCTCTCTTAATTTGAACTAGCAAGTCCTGTCCATGGACATGCTAGTTCAAAGTGCATTTCTAATGGGGCCATGTTAGTTTGAATTAACTTAATTTGAACTAATCTTTATTAGTTTAAATTAATTAGTTTGAATTAAGTTAATTCAAAGTAACCTTCTAAATGTAGACATAGCCATACTTACCAGCAACTACAGACCTAATAACAGAACCATTAAAGCATGCACATATACCTGCAATAAACCACTCTCCCAAATTTGCCCACATATCTGCACAAAAGGCATAATTACAGGACCTAATCAAACCATCTACAACATCAAAAGCTTATTCACCTGCTCATCCACCAATGTGATTTGCACCATCATGTGCTAGAAATGCTCTTCTACCTTATATATTGGACAAACTGGATAGTCTTTGCACAAAAGAACAAATAGGCACAAATGTGACATCAGAAATCACAACATTCTAAATCCAGTGGGTCAGCATTTCAATCTTTGTGGTCACTTCATGATCATAAATTGCTAACTGCTGTGCTCAGACAGATGAATACAAAATTAAGGCTTCAAAGAAAAGCTCCTGAGACTAAATGTATTTGTAAAATTGATTGCATTGCCTCAGGACTTAATTGGGACATTGGATTTTTCTCTCATTGCAACAGGTGATTTGGCCTCATCTTCTTCTGCATGCTGTTCCCCAGTGTTTGAATCTTTACAACTGTTTTGATTTGCTGTTATAGTGTGACATGTTCCCATGACTTACATTCCCCTGCATTTGTTTCCTCTAATTCTGTAAGGTTCCCCATGTTCAAAGCATCTGACAAAGTGGGATTTTCTCCCACAAACACTCAGGCAATAAACAAATTTGTTAGTCTTTACATGCCACAGGATTCCTTGTTTCCTTGCTTGTTTTACTGAACTAGACTAACACATCTGCCCCTTTGGGATTTAATCCAATAGTAAAAGAAAGATGTAATGGTGACTCCAAAAGGTCCCTTTCACTTTAATTCTTTGACTTTCTTCATTTGTAGTATCCATTTTCTTTCTTTCTTGCCTCCTCTTTTCTTCTATCACCATCAACTTCCCCTTCTACATGATTTCCCAGTAACACATGTTCTAGTGCATGAATCAGCAGCAAATTGAATAAATTCTGCCAGCATCCCTTCCATGCAGGTGCAAAGAGCAGGGGAGCCTTGCATTGCAATACAACAGATAAAAAATTGCCAGTAGCATAATGCTTAAGTGTTCTGGGTTTTGTGCTATGGATGAGACTATCACATATGTTTCCACTTCAGTTTTATTTCAGGAGGTAAAGCTATGTTTCTGAACTATACAATTCATTAATCCATTGTGTTGTTCAGTTCTGCTAACATACAAGTCTATTTTAAAAATTTGCTCACCAATACTGCCACACAGTGTTTTCCTTTCTCTCCTCATTTTTAAAACCCAAAGCATCTTTCCAAAGACTCATCTCTACTCATTTTTGTCTGTCAGCCACTAATTTTTCTTCTTAATCTCCAATGATCCTTCTCAGACTGTCAATATTTCTCCTTGGACCTTAATTTTCTAACTAAAGCTGTTTATTGATGTACAACTTTTTTTTCAGCAGAGTATCCCATCAATATACTTGTGTGATAAGAATAGGAGTTATAGTGTCTCTGTTTTTTGGTGACTGAAAGCTCTTATGTTCTCTTTGTTGCCAACTCTGGAGTTCTAAATCTGAGGACTTTTATACAGAGTTCAAAGTATTTAGGATTCTTGAAGTTTAACTTCAAAGGTTTATTTTTAAAAATTCAGAGCAAAAATCTTGTTGAAAAGCTTTTTAAAATTAACCATATTCACTTAAATTATGCTTGTTGGCAAGAGTGAGTGGAGACTTACTGAGACTTTACTTCTATATCACATCTGCAGCAAGGAATACTTTTGCCCACTAAGGTAAAGTCTATAGTGACGGTGACAAAATCACAGCCATCAGTGTGATCTTCCAGCTTTGATTGAGCTGTCTGTGTAGACCTGCTCAATCAATCTGAAATTTACCCTAGCAACTCCAGCCCTGGAACCAGAGTATCAGAAAGTCAACCCGAAAGCATTTCTGGTCACCTTAGCATAGTATGTAGGGAGTACTTAGTAAGTCACTTGGGAGATATGCAGGGTATTTTACATACCTTGAGTATCTACCATCGACTGCTGCCAAAAAGTGCAGAAAGTATAGAGTAGGGCTAAAAGGGATATCTTATCCAAATTGCTATCACTCATTAATTTTCTTTATCTGCTGTGAAATTATTAGTACCGTCTTTGAGTCATTTGATGATTAGTTTTATATTTTGTGGTTTGGACCTCAAAACAGCCCACGTTCTGTGAGGAAGAAGGGAGAGATTGCAAATGTTCAGATAAGGTCTGATTCAGTCCATTGAAGTGCATGGAAAGACTCCCATTAACATTAACGTACTATGGATCTGGTCCATATTGCACTATGTGCTTTGATAACTATAAAATATAGGAGAGTAATATTGGGATAAAATCAATACTTTGACATAAAAACAAACAAGACAAAAGTATTTGGTTTCTTGCTAACTTAGCGATATTAGATTTCTGCTATTATAGTGCTGTATTATTTATGTGTTATAACACTGCTGTGCACTGAAAGTGAATGATCAGGCAACAGATGGGCAACAAATAAGGACATTCACATAGCAGTCAAGCAGGATCAGAGGCATGGTCATGAAAAGATCGGTTCTCTGGATGCACAGTAGTGGCAGAGGAATAGTGTAGATTGTGTTAAATTTTATTGAATCCGATGGGTGTAACAGCCACCCTTCATTTGGGATAATTGCAAGAAGCAGTTAAGTTCCTGGATGAAACTGGATAGCTTCTTACTAGAACAAAACCATATTGCAAGACATGTGAGCAGAGGAATTTCGCTGGTATTGTTTTATGCAGGTTTATGAGTCTGCGAAAGAGATGAAGAGAAAAAAACAAAGAAAGCAGAGAGAAAAGAGAATGAAGAAATGGAAGATATAGTCACAAAAGCACTGGGAGAATGACCCTAAAATAAAGATTTTGTGGGCTAGATCATGGATCAAACTTGTGAGAAAAGAAAGTCTCATGCAGTTTATTTTTTCTGCATTCAGGGAAACAGACTTTTGAAAATTCTGTATAATTAAAAAGGATCACATCAAAGAACCTGAATTAATCACCAGTTATTCCTCCTTATCAGAAACCTCAGGACTCCAAAAAATGTGGCTGACTGCTCACGTCTAAAAGGGATAGCAGTAGTGACATCTGACCTCAACTGTTGAACAGTCAGGCATGATCAGCATTTCACAGAATCATAGGCATATAGGGCTGGAAGGGACCTTTGAGAAGTCACCAAGTAAACCAGCAGTCTCCCTGGTAAATGTTTGTCCAATCTGTTTTGAAAAATGTCCAGGGATGGGAATTCCATAGTTTCCCTTACAAGTCTATTTCAGAATTTAACTACCCCTAAAATGATAACTTTTTTTTCCTCTAGATATCTGACTTAAATCTCCCTTGCTGCAAATCAACCCCATTTCTTCTTCTCTGACCTCCAGTGGATGTGGAGAACAATTGAGCACAGTGCTCTTAATATCTGAAGGCTGTCAACCTGCCCCCCTCAGTCTTCTTTTTTCAAAAATAAATGTCACATTCTTTAACCTTTCCTCATAGGTCAAGTTTTCAAAATCATTTTTATCACTCCTACTGCTCTCCTCTAGACTAAAACCAATATAGCTACATTTTTCTACAGCAGGGTACCTAGAACTGTATAGCATACTTCAACTGAGTCATCACCAGTGGCAAGTAAAATGGTACAATACTCCTGCTAGGACACCCCAGAATATTACTAGCTTTTTTGTTTCTTTTTTTCCCCTCAAGTGCAGTATTTTGTTGATGTAATCAATTTTTGATTGAAAATAAATCTAAAATCCTTTTCAGTGGTACTGTCACCACTGGTTATTCCTCATTTTATAATTGTGCATTTGATTTTTAACTTCCAAAGTGAAGTACTTTTCTCTTATCTTTACTAAATTGCCTCTTGTTGATTTCATACCAATTCTCCAGTGTGTCATAGTGATTTTGAATTCTAATACTCTTCTCTAAGGTGCTTGCATGATCATAGAATCAAAGAATCACAGAAACTTAGGGTTGGAAGGGACCTGAAAAGGTCATATAGTCTAACTCCCTTGCTAAAAGAATGGCCAACCCCAACTAAATCTTCCCATCCAGGGCTTTCTGAAGCGACACCTTAAAATCTCTAGGAATAGAGATTCCACTACCACCTAGGTAACTCAGTCCAGTGCTTCACCATCCTCCATGTGAAAAAGATTTTCCTAATATCCAAACAAGGCCTCCCCCACTGCAATCTGAGACCACTGGTCCTAGTTTTGTCATCTCCTATCTCCATCTTCCCTAGACCCCCACTCAGGTAGCTGAAGGCTGCTCTTCTTCAGACTAAACAAGCCTAGTTTTTTCAGCTTCTGCTCATATAGCATGTGCTCCAGCCTTTAATAGTTTTTGTTGTCTTCCTCGGGACTCTCTCCAATTTGTCCATATCCTTTCTGTGGTGAAGGCCCCAAACTGTAAGTACTACCCCATATAACATATCATGTTTAATGCTTTGTCCCTATCCACTAACCCAGTAAGCCTTTCAAAGACTGAAATTAGATTGGTTTGACATAATTTGTTCTTGATAAATAAATACTGAATATTCCTTTTAATGCTATTATTCTCTAGTCCAGTGGTTCCCAACTTGTGGTCTGTGGACCACTGGTGGTCTGTGAGGGTACTGCAGATGGTTCATGGTTGTGGGGAGGAAATAATTTCTTCAGGTAAGTGTACTGTGATGAGTGCAATAGGTTTGTGAGTGAGTGTAACAAATTATTAGAAATAACTGCATTTTTAATACCACTTGATATACAAGATTAACTCCCATCATCCACAGGCTATAGTAAAAATGTTTAAAACGGTTTGTTAGCATGGTGGTTCACAAAAACTTCTGACAATGATGTAGTGGTCCATGTAAAGGGAAAGGTTGGGAACCACTTCTCTAGTTCTTTACATATTGATTATTTTAATAACTTGTAGCAGCATCTTTCCAGGGGTCAAAGTTAGGATGACTGGTTTATTATCTTTGCTCCCCTTTAAAATCACTGGTACTGTTTCTCCTTCTGTAGTTCCCTTTGAGCAGGCCATATTCCAGAATTTCTCAGAGATAATTGCTGGTAGTTCCAAAATTGCTTCAGCTAGTTTCTTAAGTACCAAAGGATGGATTTCATGAGCCCATTTGAATTGAATACTTTTGACTCATCTTTAAACTGTTCTTTCCCTGTTTAGGGTTGAATTCCTTTCCCTTTGTTGTCAATATGAATTGTGTTGTGTATCTGGTTATCATAAACCATTTTAGTGATGATTCAAGAAAAAGTAGTCATTAAACACCTTGGTCTTATTGGGGTCATTAGTTATCAACTCTCCTTTCCCTGTAGGTAGCTTTCCTTTGTCTTTCTGTTAATCGGAAGGTACTGAAATAACTTCTTAGTGCCTTTTATGTTGTGTGTTTGGTATAACTCATTTTGTCCCTTAGTTTTTTTTTCAGATTTTGTCTCTATATATTTGTACTATTCTTCTGTACTCTCCCCTTAGAAATTTCTCCATGTTACCACATCTTGTAGGATATTCTGGTTATTTAAAAGAACTTCATGTAGGCTTGTTGGCCTCTTCCTACTGTTCCTATATTTCCTTGGCTTTGTGATGGTTTGCAGTTCCTTTAATGCTGTGTCCCTAAGAAACTTCTAGGTCTCCTGAATTCCTATTTCCCTTTGCTTTTCTTCTCAGTGAACCTTATCTGTGATATCACTGAGTTTTATTAAAGTTTGTTTTTCTAAAAGAAAAAAAAAACATCCATCTTCCTTATTCTGCTGGTCTCACTCCTTTTTCTAACTATTATGAAAACTACAGTTTCATTATCACTTTCACCAAAATTTCCTTCCATGTTCAAATTCACAATTGATTCCTCCTGGTGGGTCAGAATGAAGGCTAAAATAGCTTTTCCTCTGGTATTTTCTCCAGTTTCTGAAATTAAGACTGTTCTCCAGTACTTTTCAATAACTTACTGGAAATTGTGCTTTCCTGTATCACTTTTCCCACAAACATCTATGTAGTTAAAGTCCCACATTACAACCTGGTCTTGCATTTTGCATATTTATGGTATTTTTCCTAAAAATGCTTCTTTCTGATTTAATAGTCTGTAGTAGTCCTATGACTTCAGCTCTATTCTTTTTATTTCCTTTATCTTTACCCAGAGTCTGTCATGTGGTCTGCCTTCCACAACCAGCTAGATCTCAGAACAATTTTATATATTATTGAAGTATAATGAAACATCTCTTCCCTTTTTATCCTGCCTATACTTTACAAACAAGCTATTTCTGATGGCATGGTAGCATGTGGCAAAATGCAAAAGCAGGACTGGATTTAGGAGTGATATGTAATTAATTTTTGTCTTGAAAAGTAGAAAAAAAGGGGTCTCAAACAGAGGAAGTTTAGCTGGTGAAAACAAAAAAAGCATCAAAATCATGCATTGAATCAGGTATGGATCTGGGCTGGGAGGAGGGTGATAAAAATAAGTTTAATCTTTGAATCATTTTTCTTCCTGTAATGGTATTGTTCTTGTTAAAACTAGGTCCTTACAAATGTCAGACAAGGTTTGAAGGACATGCACCATCCTGTATTTCACTTTAATTTGAAGATTTTTGCATTGTGTTACATGAATTTCAAATTTCAGCCCATTAAAAACTAAGTTTCTATTTTTTCCCCTTCAGTCTTAAACAGGAACATTTCTAAACAGAGCATATAAATGCAAAAGAAACATTTATAAGAACCGAAGGAAAGGGAAAATCAATGTCCAGTTTGCAAGGATGAGCCAGATATCTCATGATGTTTGGGGAGAGGGAGGGAGGAAGGAAAGTTTGAGATATTGATGTGAAGAACAGGACTTATGAATAAAAAACAAATTTAATACCTAAATTCCCTAGTGAGCAAAAGAAGGCTCAGATTGAATTTACATAGTAGGAGGAAGTGAGCAGGGCACAGCGAAAAAGTAAGTGAAAGAGAAGAACACAAAAAGCTTACACAACTATTGATGAGCTTTGGGTAAACAGTTCAGTCTTTGGATATATGCTATATCTAAAATTAACTGAATCACGGTAACTTGAATTCTAGGTAGTACTATTGACTACTCAGTCATATGACACACACACCTGGAGCTCTAAAATTGACAGTCTCTCACAAGTAGGTCTTCAATGGAGAACGTTGAAGAAGAAACATTTATTAAATCTAATACTCAATTTAGAAGAATTTTCGTAATACACTGTGCACCATGGTATAAAGAATTTTGTGTGCATATGTTCTGTTCTTCACACTGCACATCAGCTGTTTCTTCTACTCTCTATGGGGCACAGTGCAAAATCACCCCTGATCTGCAGCACAGGGTACCATCCCTTCCCTCTAAGAAAAATGTCTTTGGATAGGCAGGTTTCTCATCTGTATTGAGTTGCCAATAATGTCAGCCCTTTTTTAGCTAGTACAAGCTCTGGCCTGTTTGTCAGTGCAATAATAGATGATGAGGAGGCTTCCTCCCTCTTTTTTATGTTTTCCTAGACTCAGGATAATCTTATGCTGTTCTTCTACTGATATGGACTTTCTACCCCCTCCTGATTCAGATGTAAATGGTTTTCCACTGTTTTGATTTCACTATGCTTAGTTTACATAGAGGATAGGTAGATATCTGCCTCCTATATGTGACAAACCTTATTTCTCTCCCTTTGGCTGGTCATTCAGATTAAAGCTCAATATCATTAAATATTCAAAATTCTTTGCATAATATCAGTACATATATTTAATAATGTTATGAATCACCAGGGTGCCTTTAGCACTCATAAGATCTTACTTGATACATTTGTGGTTTGGACCCTCTGTCTTTACTGACCAGTAAACTAATAAAACTTATTCCGGGAGTAAGTTTCTTGTTACTTTCTGTGAAGAGATGCCATGCTATTGGGTGAAGACTTTATGCTGATTCCTCCCCTGCTGATGACAGCTGACTCATTACTTCCTCCCTTTGTTAGCTTGATGTCTTTGCTTACCTTTTATGTAAAGGTACCTTCATGGTCTCTGCCTGTTGACCAGGCTGCTGAGAAAAACAAAAACCCATTGCTTTGTTTAGGGTTGACTGGGCTGATGCATTGTTTGCCAAACACAGTTTAAGAACATAACTCTAGCACAGACCCATTACTCTTTGTACTCACACCATACATACTTTATGTAATACTATTTATGACCAGTAGTTTATTAATTGTCCTATGATATATTATGTGACATCTTTTGAGTATGTATCATGACAGCAATGTTTTAGGGGAAGTGATTATCTCAGACCTGACAAGAGCTGTTGTCACAGACTAGCGAACCACCAAGGGGCCCTGTGTCACAGTTAGGATGTTCTGGCTCACCATACAATAGCTTGGTAACAATTATATAAATAATTTCAGAGTGTAGTTATAGTTGTTTCTTTAATGGTGTCACTCCAGAGAATTCAGAACTACTGCTGATAATGTCTTCTGCTTCCCGACAGTTCTCTGACCATTACCAAAATGCCATAATGGGGAGCTTTTTATCACCATTTAGCAGCTTCTCTCCAGAGTTTCATACCCAAAAGCTATGAGGGATGCTCTGCAATTCTCTATTTTTAAAATTTCAGCTGATTTGGATTGCCTCTTCTTTCCCCACCTCTCTCTCTCTTTCTTTTATAATTGCTAGCATAGCATCAAAACCCAATGATTTCTTAGCACTTCTTGTAGACTGACTAACTCAGAGGATAAGGCATTGTGTACAATAGCACTTACACTAGAAAAGCTTTTGTCACTTAGGGCTGTGGCAAAATACACTCCAAGCAACATTAGTTCTGCTGGCAAAAGTGTTTGTGTAGTCTTGTTATGTCGGGCTGTCCTCCTGACATAACAACATTTAAATGAGTGCTGGTAGCTATATTGATGGGAGAGCCTCTCCCACCAACATAGCACTGTCCACATAAGCACTTATGACAACAAAACTTATGTTGGTCAGGGTTTTGTTTATTACATCTGAGTGACAAGGTTTGGCAGCATAAGAACTAGAGGAGAAAACACCTTGGTAGTAAACTGGAGAACTGCAGTTGTAGACCACTAGCCTAAATCTAGCCCAAATCAATAATAACCAAAAGTTGTTAACATCAGGTGGTTCCCTGAGCTGTGAATCAAAATGATGAACTCACTCTAATTCCTGCAAAACAAAGCAACCACTGTAGCTCAGTGAATAAGTGATTATTTTTCAGTATATTGGCTGCTCTTGAATAAATAAATAAATAAATAAATAACTGAAGGTGCCAAAACTATTTGGAATGAAAAAGTAAACGGAAAATTGGTTTGGGGGATGATGAAAGGTTTTCTTTGACTCAAAATGAACTGTCCAGCTTCCAGGCACTTTATATAATAAAAGTTAAGGAAATTAAGAGTTAAATACACAAAATCACATGGGAAAGCAGTGTCCAGATTATGGTTTCTCGGTTAGTGATTAGGGCACTCCTGTTGCATGTGAAAGAAGACATCCTCCTTTTCTGGATGTAGAGCAGCAAATTAAACTTAGGTATCCTAGACTGTGGGCCAGTGTCCTCATCTACACGATGGCTTTCAAGCTCTTTTTGTTGAAGTTGCACTTATTTCTAATGTTTTCAATTCAGCAACTTCTATAAATACTCAAATGTATTTTAACTAAGGAGAAAAAGTCTTTGCAGGGCTTTGCAGCAAGACCTTGTTGAAAAAATAAATGTTATGATGGGATTTGGAAAAAGAGTTGTGGAATCATGCCAAGGCAGCTAGCTTCCACTCAGATATGGCACTGAGTTTTTAATTTTCAAATAGAATATTCTACAGCACCTTGGTCAGGTAGTCTATATCATTGCTTTCCCTCTTTGTCTTGCAGTTGGTCACCTGCGCTAAGAATACACGGAAATAAAAAAAAGGTCAATACTGGCACATTCATACATCAAAGAGGTTCAGAAGGATAACAAGCCTTTTAATCAGCCCCCAGTTGTTTACTGACAGCAGGAGATCTGAACCAGCCATTTAACAGGTTTGAAGGTAATCATGCACAGCTAATTGCTGCTCCTGGAATACCACTTTTTGTAATAAATGGAATTCTACCTTGTGACTAATTCCTGTTTTAGATGTGTAAGGTCTGAATTGTAGAGGAGCTACTTGTCGGTGTAACGTGCAGATGCTTCACTAGTCAACAGAAATTGACCAAAACTGAAAGAGAATAAAAGTCCTAAAATGAAAACAATGTATCAACTGAGAACCACCTCATAATCCAACACTGAGATATACTAAAAGTCCCAAATGTTCAAAATGCATATTCCAATTACATATTGCCTGCAGGCGCTCAACAAGAGACAAGAGCAATAAACACTTCAAATCACAGAAACATCTAACAAATCTCGTGTCATGCCAGCAAATACCACAAATAAAAGCCATCACATTTCAACGCTGTACTTATAATTTAAGTGGTTTAATATGTTTGAGAGGTGAATAGAAAGAATTAAGCTCCGACACTCATTTCAGCCACTCAGTGACTGGGTCAGGCAAGAAAAAGTTTACAGGTGATTTCTTATTTTTTTTCTACTTATAATGTTAAATGATTTAACATGTAAGTACATTCTCTACACTATTAAACTACAATACAAGCTAGATACTCAGGATCATTAAGTCCAAAGATAATTGTGAAGAAGTACAGTGGGATTTCAAACACTGGGCTACTGGTAAACAAAACAGAGAAGAAATTCAATGCTGATAAACACAAAGTAATGTATATTTGAATGCAGAATCTCAGTTATATATGCAAAATGATCAAGTCTAAATAAACCGTTACTGCTCAAGAAAGAGATCTTGGAGTAGTTGTGGATAGCTCTTTCAAAATGTTTTTGATGTTCATTGGGTGTGAAAAAAAGTTAACACTATTTTGGAATCTTTAGGAAAGGGATAGATAAGACAGAAAATATCATAATGCCACTATATAAATAGATGGTATACCCATACCCTGAATACTGCATGTAGTTCTGGTCCTCCCATCTCAAAAAATATGTATTTAAAGCATTTTTTTCTCATTCTGTAAATTCCCCCATTTTCAAAGCATCTCATGAAGTGGGATTTTCTCTCATGAAAGCTCATGGGATAATATATATATATATATAAATATATGTATATATATATATATATATATATATATGTATAAAAATTCCCCTCTCACCCATATGGGTGGTATGTGTCATCCTCAACCTCGGGTCCTCTACCAGAGGCCTGGGAGTTTGAGGCTTCTGCGCAGTATCTTAGCTGTTCTGAGCACTGCACTCTTCTGGACAGGGAGCTGTGATGTCGTTCCTGGGATCTGTTGGAGCCACTCTCCCAGCTTAGGAGTCACAGCCCCGAGTGCTCCTACCACCACTGGGACCACTTTGGCCTTCACTTTCCACATCCGCTCTAGTTCCTCTTTCAGGCACTGGTACTTCTCCAGCTTCTCATACTCCTTCTTCCTGATGTTGCTGTCACTTGGCACTGCTACATCTATCACCACCGCTGTCTTCTGGTCCTTGTCTATTACCACAATGTCTGGTTGATTGGCCAGTACCTGCCTGTCTGTCTGGATCTGGAAGTCCCACAGAATCTTAGCCCTGTTATTCTCCACGACCTTTTGTGGAATCTCCCATCTGGACTTGGGAGGGTCTAGCCCATACACTGTGCAGATCTTCCTGTACACAATGCCAGCTACTCGGTTGTGCCGTTCAGTGTATGCTGTTCCTGCCTGCATCTTACATCCTGCCACTATGCGTTGGACTGTCTCTGAGGCCTCTCTGCACAGTCTGCACCTTGGGTCCTGTCTAGTGTGGTAGACCCCTGCTTCAGTGGATCTGGTACTCAGTGCCTGCTCTTCTGCTGCTATGATCAGTGCCTCAGTACTGTCTTTTAGTCCAGCCTTTTCCAGCCACTGGTAGGATTTCCCAATGTCAGCCACCTCAGCTATCTGTCGATGGTACATTCCATGCAGGGTCTTGTCTTTCCATGGCACTTCTTCTACTTGATCTTCCTCCCATGTCTGCTGCTGCTGCTGCCTCAGGCATTCTCTCAGCAGCTCATCTTTGGGTGCCATCTTACTGATGTACTCCTGGATGCTCTGGGTTTCATCCAGGACAGTGGCTTTGACACTCACCAAACCCTGCCCGCCTTCTTTCCGGCTGGCGTACAGTCTCTGGGTGTTGGACTTGGGGTGGAAACCTCCATACATTGTGAGGAGCTTCCGGGTCTTCACATCGGCAGCCTCCATGTCCTGCTTTGGCCAGCTCACTATACCGGCAGGGTATCTGATGACTGGCAGGGCGTACCTGTTGATGGCGTGAATCTTGTTCTTCCCATTGAGCTGGCTCTTCAGGACCTGTCTTATCCTTTGGTGGTACTTGGATGTTGCTGTCTTCCTTGCCTCCTCATCGTGGTTACCATGGGACTGTGGGATGCCAAGGTAGTTGTAGCTGGTCTGTATGTCTGCTATGTGGCCTGCTGGTAGTTCCACCCCATCAGTCTTCACTACCTTTCCTCTCTTTACTACCATTCGGCCACACTTCTCCAGTCCGAATGACATCCCAGTATCCTCACTGTAGATCCGTGTCAGGTGGATTAGTGAGTCGATGTCTCGTTCATTCTTAGCATACAGCTTGATGTCATCCATGTAGAGGAGGTGGCTGATGGTAGTTCCGCTCTTGAACTTGTATCCATATCCAGTCCTTGTGATTATCTGGCTGAGGGGGTTCAAGGCAATGCAGAACAGCAGCGGGGACAGCGCATCACCTTGGTATATGCCGCACTTGATGGTCACTTGTGCAAGCTGTCTTGAGTTGACTTCCAGTGTTGTCTTCCACAGTCCCATTGAGTTCTTGAGGAAGGTCCTTAGTGTCCTGTTGACTTTGTATAGCGCCAGACATTCACAGATCCATGTGTGTGGCATTGAGTCGTAGGCTTTCCTGTAGTCAATCCAGGCTGCGCACAGATTGGTCTGTCTAGACCTTGAGTCTTGGGCGCCTGCTCTGTCTATGAGCAGCTGGTGTTTTGAGCCTCTGGTGTTGTTCCCAATGCCCTTCTGAGCTGTGCTCAGGTACTGGCCCATGTGGTCCTCTAGCTTGGCGGCTATGATGCCTGATAGGACTTTCCATGTTGTGGGGAGGCAGGTTATTGGCCGGTAGTTGGATGGTGCTGTTCCCTTGTGGGGGTCTTTCATGATCAGCACTGTCCTGCCTTGTGTTAGCCAGTCTGGGTGGGAGCCTGCTGCTAGCAGCTGGTTCATCTGTGCTGCTAGGCGTTCATGCACTGCTGTTAGTTTCTTTAGCCAGTAGGTGTGGATCATGTCCAGGCCAGGTGCTGTCCAGCTCTTCATGTTCTTGACCCGCTGTTGGATGTCGGCTACTGTGATGGTGACTGGTTCCTGTTCTGGGAGATTGCTGTGGTCTCTTCTCAGGTCCTGCAGCCACTTTGCACTGGTGTTATGAGTCTTCTCTTTCTCCTATATGTTCTTCCAGTACTGTTCAGTTTCTGCTGTTGGTGGCTCTGCTGTTATTGTGTTGTTGCCCTGCAGTTGGGAGTACACCTTGGATGGTTCTTTGGAGAACAGGGCATTTATCTTTTTGGCCTCTGCTTCTCTAGTGTATCTCCTTAGCCTGGTGGCCAGTGCTGTGAGCCTTTGCTTAGCAATCTCTAGGGCTTCAGATGGAGTCAGGCCCTTGTATTTTCTCAGTAGCCGAGTCTTATCCTTAATCTCTACACCCTTCTGTAGTTCCACCAGCCAGCTAACTTCTCTCCGGGTTGCCTTGATCTTATCCTCCAACCTCATTTTCCGGGGGGGGGGGTATGTACTGCTGTTCTTTTTGATTGTGTAGCCAAGCATCTCCAGGATTACAGAGGCTGTAGCATATACCAGTTCATTTGTTTCAGTGACGGTGGTAGTAGGAATTGTCATTAGGGCTCTATTGGCATCTTCTATTATACTAGCTGATGGTACTTCTCCAACGAGCCTTGGTAATTGGTCTTGAGGGTTGACTGTAGCTAGTTTATCCGTGATCTTATGCCTCATATCAGATGCTGTGTTCTGTAATGAAGGGGGTGGCAGTGGATTTCCAGCTTCAGGTGGTGGCTGCACATCTAGTTGTTCTTCTGGAGCTTCTTCTTGAGTCTGGGAGGTAATGTGGAGTTGGTCTATCTCCAGTTGTGAGAGCAGCTGCCTCTTTACTATGTTGAAGCGTTGGGTAACTAGCTGTTTCTCAGTTAGTGTGGATGTAGGTCTTTTGTCCATCCATAGTCCCCTCATACGTTTGATATATCCCCTCTTATTAGGTCTGCTGTTGTAGTAGCATTCCATCAATTCCAGGTTCTCTTGTCTTATCCATGCATGGTTTGTTCCAGTAGCCCACTTATCATCAGATTGTCCTGGTTCCCCAACATCTGGCGCGGACCTTGTTAATGCGGGCGACGTCCGAGCCGGCATGACTCTCCTAGTTCGTGTCACTCTCATATTTGAGGTAGGCAAGTGAGGTGTTAGGGGGTCTTTTGCCCAAGGACCCCTACTGGGAAGGTAGACAGGTACCCACCAGGATTTGAACCCCGGTCTCCCGTATCAAAGGGCATCACTCTTAACCACTACAGCGCTCTTAACCACTACGCTATCCAGTCACCCATATTTAAGTTCTCTTGTCTCGTCCATGCATGGAGAAGCTGGAGGAGTACCAGGGCCTGAAAGAGGAACTAGAACGGATGTGGAAAGTAAAGGCCAAAGTGGTCCCAGTGGTGGTAGGAGCACTCGGGGCTGTGAGTCCTAAGCTGGCAGAGTGGCTCCTACAGATCCTAGGAACAACATCAGAGCTCTCTGTCCAGAAGAGTGCAGTGCTCGGAACAGCTAAGATACTGCGCAGAACCCTCAAACTCCCAGGCCTCTGGTAGAGGACCCGAGGTTGAGGAAGACACATACCACCCATAGGGGTGAGAGGGGAATTTTTTTTTTTTTACTAATTAAGGAAGGCCCATCAATGGCTATTAGCCAACATAGTCAGGAATGTAGCTCCATTTTCTAGGTGTCCCTAAAATCTTGACTGTCAGAACCTGGGACTGGATGACATGGGATGGATTGCCCACTAATTGTGCTGTTCTGTACATTCGCTCTGAAGCATCTTGCACCAGCCGTTGTTGAAGAAATGATACTGGGCTTAATCTAGATGGACCATTGGTAAGACTCAGTATGGCCATTTTTATGTTTGCTGACGTAGTGCGCGGGGTGCTTAAGAGAAAAAAAGGTTTGCTTTGAAAACAAAATGTGTGCATCATTATAGAGGGTGGTATTCAAAGACTAAGCTCACTTTTTTTTTTTTCCTCAATCACAAACCAGCATTTATAGGCTTAATCAACACTTATCAGCTTTCCCACTCAACAGAAGAGCTCGGAAAAAGTAATCTTGGCCAGACTAGAGAAAAGTAAAATAAAGAAAATGAGAGAGAGAGAGCAGCAGAAACATGCTTTTCACACAAAAATTCTTTTCTCAAATCCAAAGTTTCCACCAAAAGGAGAAATAAAAACAGTTTTGTTAGAACATTTTTGACCAACTAGTCATTTTGTAAATAAGTTACTTTTTTCAGTGAACTTGATCTCTTTTCACTCAGGGCTGAGTAGATCACAGTTACTTTGAATGTGTTAGCTTTATACTATTTTGCATATTTTTGTTCTATTGTACTGGAAATTTGAGCTCTTTTGTGCCGACAGATAAGACACACAAACTACTCCCTATCCTCTTCCCACCAGCGGCACTGTTCTTTAGGCCAGAGATTTGGGGCACAGACTCCACCTCTGCCCCCCACCCCCAGCATCAGCACTCTTTTACCAGCCCCCCCCCCGCCTTTCTTTGGAGCTCTTCCCTTGGCACTGGTCACCTTCCTCTGTCACTCCAGGCAACCCTACACCCCCCACACCTCATTTTCAGCCTCAAGACACCCTTTTTTCTGCCCCTTCTCCCCCCCACCTTCACTCAGCTCCTGAGGGCCCCTGGCTCAGCACTTATGGTTGCTGGAGCTCAAGGGAGAGCAAGGAGATGCTGAGCCTGGTCCTTCCTTTCCCAGGTGGCATTTATCTTTCCTGTGAAGCTCCACCCTGGCCTACATGCCTGGGAGTTCAGCAAGATGGAAAATTTAAAATGGTCCTGCTGGCCCAAGGTCCCAGGCATGGCTGGGGAACTCTCTGCCACATTTGGGGTCTGTGGTTCATGTGCCCAGGACCAGTGACACCACTGCTTTTCACCTTCCCCATCTCTCACAGGATAAGTGGGGAAATGCTTCTACTTTGATAACCTATGCTTGTGTAAATATTCACTAATTTTTAAGTTCACTCTTTGTGTTCATTTGTGCCAGTGTTACTTGATCATGGAGAGAAGACACTAAGGGAGTGAGATCTTGGCCAAAGGCCGTTCAATTTAAAAATTCACACAAATATGTGTGAAAAACTCTCTCACTAGAAGGAAGGTGAAGGACTGAAGTGGGTTGCCAAGGGAGGTGATGGAATCTCCATCCCTGGAAATTTTTAAGGCTCAGTTGGATAAAGCCCTGCCTGGGATGATTTAGAGTGGGCCTGCTTTTAGGAGAGGGTTGGACTAGGTGACCTCATGAGATCCTTTCTAGCCCTATGCTTCTGCATTTTTTTTTTTTTGCTGAAGTCATCCAGTTTTCCTGTCTATATTAAGCTATGTTAATGCCTTATTTTGTAATTGTAAATTAAATGAACACATAGTTCCTCTTTTGACTTTGTTTTCAGGGGATGAAGAATTAGTGGAAAATATAGGAAATCAGTCAGAATTCAATGCCTAGGCACTCTTGAAAATCTCAGTAGGAATCTCTCTGTGTCTTTAGGTACCTAGAGATACTTAAACACCCAGCTCACAGGTAGGCTGTGATTGTGGCAACAAGAGAGAAAAAATAGATAATAATGAATAATCAGAGTAAGTATGAACATGGGAATGGACATGGGGAAAAAAAAAAGGCCAAAAGGAAAATGTGAAGTAAAAATAAAAAAAAACACAGGATGGAAGAAAATAATCTTTCAAATCATTCCCATCAATGTGTTCCACTAGCTCAGCCCACAACGTCCATGTCAAAAACTACTGGATAGGACCCTGCATAGGTGTAGAGTTCTGTACTAGGAGATCCCAGTACAGGACCAAGACATTAGGGGCCAATATTACAAGCTGTCCAGTGCAGGCAGGTGCCTTTGCTCTCACATAGTCTTAGTAAAATCGGAGGCAATCCACGCAAGAGCAAGCGCCTGCCTGTGACAGATTTGCACCACTCACCAGCAGACTGGTACCACCTTCTTACTCTCTGGGGATTAGCTTCAAGCTGACATTTACCTCACCAGTCTGTGCACCATCGTTTTTCCTCATAGTTCAACTATGGCCCTTGCCATAGCTGTTAGGACCCACAAAGTCTTCTTCACAACTTGGGCCTCTGGCTAAGCCATATCTATGTTCTCCCCTTTCAGGGGAGTTTTAGCTCCTCAGAAGTCCAGACGCTTTCTCTGTGACCACTGAAGTTTTTCAGTTCCACCACTTCTTCAGTAACACTTACAGTCACCTATTGCACTATTTTCCCAATAGCTACTGGGGGAGAGGAGGAAGCGACCTTGGCCCACTCCCCTCTCCAGATCTCAGTGCCTTCTACTGCACCTCAAAATGCTTTCCCTGTTGCTATCTCCTTGGACCACTTCCCCCAGTTCTAGGACATTCTCTACCCATCTTCAGAGCCTTCTGCCACCCACTCCCAGGACAAACAATGTCTCAGCTGCTTCAGGAGTCTCATCCCATGAAAGATAAAACCTTCCCTCTATGAGCTGCAGGTAGTGACTTCACTTCTTTTCCCTGAAGTTCTTTTATATGGGTCTGCTCGCCCTTGATCGATTCTTCCTGCCAGCCTCTCTGTTATTGGTTGCCTCCCTCGGGATACTTTAATTCCTTAAATTCCACTGTGTGTCAGACTCCTCATCACACTGCCCATGTTCAGCACCATTCAGACAGGGGGCTTCACATCAAAGTCTGTGTGTAGTGAACAAATTTCAGGATTAGGTCCCTGTATTGTGAACTGCTTGGGGAATAGCGATAGTTTGTAATTTGCCTTTAATATCCATTCAAAGTAAGGACTGCACCTCTGGGATGAAATCCTGGCCCCACTAAATTGACTGGCAAAACTACACTGATTTTATCCCAGTTAGAGCAGAATCAGGGCCTCAGTTGTGTCTATAATGAAATACACTTGGCAGAAGAAACAAAATTGTAATTTATCCTTCCAGAAGAAAAATAAACGGTTGGGGCGCCATCCCTCTGCACTCTTATTACCACAGTGCTTGCCTTTTCTTGGAATTGGTCCACAATTGAGACTGCAGTTTAGCTTTTGATTGAATGTTTTTCACATTGAATTTCACTTTATATTTTCTCTAGCTTTTTAAAACCAACAGTATGACTTCCGTTTACTAACTCTTTCAATAGCAAAGAATATAAAGCAGCAGCTATGGTATTTGTAGACTAAGTTGTTTTGTCCTTGTCGGGTTGGTGTGACTAGCTCTTTGATGTTAAAAACAATGTATAATGCTGGAGAAATTATGCTTGATTCACCCCTTCTGGGAGGGAGGGGTGAAGATTTCACCATCTAGCAGCTGCAGAGGAGAGGTGATTCACCCCAAGAGAAGGCTGATGAAAGTACAATTATCTTTCTCCCCCAGGATTTCTGTCAGAAAAGAATAGCTGTAATTTATGGCAAGGAGTCTATGAAAGCTATTACTGCCTGGCCCAGTCTCTATAGAGAATCATAAAAACAACGAGTGTCCTGTGACACCATATAGACTAACAGATTTCTTCAGGCATAAGCTTTTGTGGGTTCCAATCCACTTTGTCAGAGGCATCTGATGAAGTGGGTTGGAGCCCACAAAAGCTTATCACCAAAGAAATCTGTTAGTCTGTAGGACTCTTGTTGTTTTTGCTGTACACGGCTACCCCTGTGGAAATAGTGAAGATTGTGTTTAAAATTACAAGCCACAACTTAAAATTCTGACTTGTTTTACTGGTCCTCCTTGCAGGCTGGGGGAACTGAGATACAGCATATGATCTGGGTCCCCAACAATCAGTCTGCAAAACTGCCCACTTTGAGCAAGGTGGATTGAGTTGTGACTTTCTACTTTAGGTAGCAGGCTGGTATATCACTCTCTGTATTTGATTATTTTGTGTTTAGATTTAGATTCTAAGAAATAAAATGATGTTATACTGCAGCCTTTCAGGAGGAATAATTGTTTTACTTTTAACTCTTCCTACATGTGCTGTGAATCTAAGTGCCCCCCCTGGATAGTTAACAGTGTATTATAAGCGGACCCACATGCATCTAAGTCCATTGGGTCTGTATGGAATCAAGTCTCTGTATCTAGTTCTGAGTTTTCAAGGTGCATTCCTAGACATAGACTTCTTGTCTGAATAATTTCTTTTCAGTCCAACCACACTAGTTTCCAGAGCACTGTCTCAAATCTCCAGAGCCCCAAGTTTCTTAACCATGCTCCCTCAGAACATTAAACTTTAACTCCTTTGGAGACAATCTGACATGAAATAAAGGTACATAGGCTTAACAAAGGGATTTCTCCAGCCAGTCTCATTATTCTTTAAAAAGTCTCAAGACCTATAGATCTTTGCAATATAAGTCCTGAGATATATCCCCCTCTAGCCTGATATGACCCCTTCTGTGAGTCTGACATATGGTTAGTGTTTCATCCTAGGGAGAGTTCCTCCTGCTTCTTCTGTCTCCAGCCCTCTTCTTACATATTGTAATGGAAACTCCCCATTCAAGAGAAATAGCATTCTCTTAAACACAGTCTCTCTCCCTTTGGTGAAATGGTTGGGCTGAGAAGTTGCAGATTTGCATGCCCCTGGCTATGTCCACACAGGGCAGGCTTGTTTCGAAACAAGACCTTTCGAAACAAGCTGTTTTGAAATAACATGTTATTTCAAACCACCTTATTTCGAAGGACAAAAACTTTGTCCTCGAAATAAGGGAGCAAAATAGCAGGTCCACAGTGTGGACCTGCTATTTCGCTTGGGGAGGGACTGCAGGCACTCACAGGGTGCAACCCCGGAATCCCTGGTGCCCCTGCTCCTGCCGGGGGCATGGCCGGGGCAATCCCCAGCCATGCCCCCGGCAGGAGCGGAGGCACCGGGAATTCCGGGCCGGCGCTCACTCTGGCCCTGGCAGCAGCGGGCTCCAGCTGTGCCCCGGGGCCCACGCCGCCAGGTTTGGGGGCAGCCAGGGCTTTAAAGCCCCTGGGGTGAGGTGCCCCACTGTGCCTCTCCTGGCGGGTGCCTGCAGGGGACTGAGGTTGTTTCGAAATAAGAAGTGTGCGTGGACATACCCCTTGTGTACAGAATCTATTGTTGCATGGGTTTAGCCGGCAGTTGATGGACAATCTAAGCTGATGGTCCTAGATCATTTTTTATGGCTTCTGAATCATAGTCATTCTATGAGGTGTGAAACACCTTACTCAATAAGTTTTCTGTCTGGAATATATCATAATTAGTTCACTCATGGAAGCGTTAGAAATATGTTAAACCCCAGATCTAAAACAGACATTATTACAATTAGAGCTGGGTGAATAGTTGATTTTTGTTTGTTTGTTTGTTTGTTTGTTTGTTTGTTTGTTTGTTTGTTTGTTTGTTTGTTTGTTTGTTGGGATGGACAGGGTATATGATTCAACAAGATGTCTGAAAACACATTTAATTATAATGAGTAAAGAACTGAAGTTCAGTGATATGTCTCAATGTCAGAAAGTGATTCAAGGGACCTGTGGCATAATTTGCAATACAGCAGTCATTCAAACAGATTTATATTCATTCTAGTCTTTGCTTGTGTAATCAGGAGACGATTAAGCACAAAAATTGCATAAATATACCATAGTCAAAACTTTCAGACCACACACTTAACACTATTTAAAGAACCAAAGGAAATAAGGTAGACATTTAACACAGAATACAAACACTGAAATGCCTTAGTTGTTTTTGAAAATCCCTGGATTCGGTTTGCAGTGTCCACTTACAGGAAGAGCCATAGAAAACCAGGTGCAGGTTATAGTTTCTGTTTTGCACAAACTCTTCCCCATAGAAGAATTCAAGCTTTTCTCTGGACTCACCTGACATCTAATGGGTGCTGGGTTCTATGAAAATTGTTAACTGAGTTCTAGCCTTCACCTGCCCATGGTCACTGATTTACAACTGCACTCTAATCTTCTGTAATAATAGGGAGAGTCTTCTTTGATACAAACTAACAATAAAATTACTTCATTTCCTTTTTCTTGATTAATTCTGCATCCCCTATGTGCATATTTACCTTGATACATCAGAAAACCATTTCTCAGGAAATGAATAAATTTACACAGCACTTATCTTAAGCAGACAGTGGTGAAATTGGCAAACTGGTTTTCAGAGTCTCATTGTCTGTGGGCACATTGTGTGTCTGCTTTTGCGTTTCAATATTCTGCTTCAGTCTTTAGAAAATGTAAGTTCCAGTGCAACTTAGAAATGGTTTCTGAGAGTCTTTTAGGCTGTCTGAGTTATCAAAGCTAATGCCATTAAATTATAATCCTGAATTTGTCTCAGAGAGGCAAGCATGGGCATGTCCTGATATACCTCCCAAATATTTGTTATAAAATACTGCCAAAATTCAAATGGCAAGTAGACAATGATAAATTACCGGAACAGAAAGATTTGTTTTTATTTTTTTTTATCAAAAAGAGAACTAATAGTTTGCCTACCTTTTTTATTTTTTTAATGGGTATTGAGGAGCTTAGGGGTATTGTCGGTGGCTAATAGAAATGAAGATATGGAAATAGAAATGATCACATTTGGAACTTGGAAATCAAAGTCAAACATCTTAATGAGACCAAACTGGGGATGACTGGGAAATCTCCATCCAAGAATATTAAAGGAACTGGCACACAAAATTGCAAGCCCAAGAGAAAGGATTTTTTAATGAATCCATAAATTCTGGAGCATACCCTGTAACTGCAGAATTGTTAATATATTATCTACTTTTAAGAAAGGAGAATAAAAGCTACCCAGAAAACTACAGGCCCATTAGTTTGCAAGTAGTATGCAAGGTTTGGAATAAATTTGGAAACAGAATGTAGTAAAGGACATACAAGTAAATGGTACTTTGGGGAAAATACAATATGATTTCACAGACAGTAAACCCACCTGAACTCTTTCTTTGAGAAGTGAACTTATGTTTTCAGAAAAAGGAAGTGCAGAGAATCTAATTTGCCTGCATTTCAGTAAGGTATTTAATATAGTTCCAATAGGAAATTATTAATTACATGGGAGATTATGCAGATTAATACAAGAACTGAAAGGTGGGTAAGGAATTGGGTAAAGGACAGATTACAGCAGATCATACTGAACAGTGAAATTCCAGGCTTGAACGAGATTACTAATAGAATCCCTTAAGAATCAGAATTGGGCTTATAAAGCCAACTGTATTAATCTTTTTCATTAATGACTTTGGCACGAGAAGTGATATTCTCCATAGACTAATATGTTCTGGACAAGCATTCAAGACAATCTGGACAAACTTGAAAAAAAAGAGTAATAAAAGTGGGATGAACTGTAATAGTTCAAAATGTAAAGTCATGAACTTAGGCAAGGTCTACACTGGAGGACAAATTCAGCAGGAGTCAATGGGAGTAACACAAGCTACTCAGAGTAGCTGGCATAACTTCTGTGGCCTTCTTAACTCCTCTTCAGAATGGCATCTGCACTATGCTGTGTCAGTGGGTCTTAACTGACTGCTAAGTTGATCTGAAAAGATCAGTCTGATGGTGGCAAATTTGATGACTCAACAGAGATGTGGGCTTAGGGACCATCAACAAGAATTTTTGGTATAAGCCAGGGAGATATCAATCAGAAGCAACAAAGTAGGAGATGTGTTCGTTGACCATAGGGTGACTGCGTTCCTGCTGTGATGTGCTCATGAAAAAAAGCTAATGCAACCTTAGGATGCATCAGATAAAGTGATTTCAGTACAGTTAGGGATATGTTATTGCCATTATACGAGGAATTATTGAGATATCTTCTGGAATACTTTATACCAGGAACATTGTTATGCATGAAGATTAGCTGGGGCCCAGGCTCCCCCACCAGGTCTAAACTCTGCCTCCTGGCCCCCACCCCACCCCATCCAGCCCAGGCTTAGTGTCAGAGGATGCACATCTGTGTACCTCGGGTTATGATCCATATCATTCTTCTGTTCACTTATACACTGGGAGGTATGTTTTTATGTCAGTTATACCATACAAAGTTTCTTTATGGATGCTACATGATTACCATGATATGTTTCCTGCAGCCATATGCATGTTCACAGATATGCAGCAAGGCTCCGGGGGATGGGACCCAGCCAGAACTCTCTTCCAGCAAGATGTAAACAAGCAAGGCTGTGAGCAAGAAGGCAACAAAGATATGCTGATTGCGGTGACTCAATCCTCACCTCTCCCTTTCTGGCAGAGGTGATTTCATGTTGCTGCAGGAAACATCATCATAGTAATCACGTAGAACAGGTTATGGCCATCCATAAAGAAACTTTGTATGGTGTGATTGACGTAAAAATGTACAATCCCAGTGAATAGAAAAATGATATAGATCATAACTCCCAGGTGCACAGATGTGCATCCCATGATACTAAGGTCCACATGTCTGAAGGCATCATGCTGTGCTGAATGTATTTACATATCTGAAAATTTAAAATAAGGAGATTGAATTTAGACAGTCAGAAATAAACAATTCTCAAATATGATCCATCCTCTTTACAGCAACCCTCAATCCCTTTTTTACGCTAAATCAAAACAAGCAGGCATGTAGAATGGGTGTAGGCATCTCAGAGAACCACAGTTACTGGAAAGTAACCACTCTTTTCTTCAAGTTATTGGTGGTGATGTCCCTCCCCAGTATGCTACATTTGTCTTTACCGGAATGGATTCTTTATTTTTCTGGTACAGGTCAGACATACAGCTGACACTGCAGATTTCTAGCAGCACTTTTAAAGACTAAAAAAGATTCCCACTTTGTCAGAGGCTTGAAAATAGAGTTTATCCACAAAAGCTTAAGCAATAAATAAATTCGTTAGTCTTTAAAAGTGCAACAGAGCTCCTTGTTTGTTTTACTGAACTAGACTGACACACAAGTACCCTTCTGGAACTTTTCAGTAAGAGAAAGTTTAACTTCATGGCTTGCTGCAGTTTATAGGAGGGCAAAACTGAGGAGAAGAATAATTAAATTGTATTTCCATTTTGAAGTGTTGCACTCTTTCACTGAAGAGGCCTGCTCCTTCAGTGTATTCAGTTTCTTTAGTGACCAAAAAAAAAAAAAAAAAAAGAAAAAGAAAAAAAATTACTATCTCTACTCTTGTTTGTCCTGCAGAGCTAACTGAGATTGGAGAGGGTGTTGGATTCTTTTCTCTCTTGTGGACTATTGACAGAAATGTTTACTATATTCATCCTTTTTTCATATGAATGCAATGGGACTGTTCACTTGTTTAAATGCCCACTATCTCCTTCCCACCTCACCAAGCTCCCAAATCCCTCCAAACCCTGCTCTTTTCCCTTCCTAGCCTGCCAGGCTCTCTGCAGTGGATTCACACCTCACCTGGCTCCTGATAACTCTCACTCCTCAGCTATTTCCTCTTCTCCTCTCACCACTTTCTTGACTATCTCAGGCCCCCACCTCACCCCAGTCTAAACTGGACCACTCACTTGTTTTTTGCATCTTTAGAATTGTTTTCTAAATTGCAGTCACACCTGTGCTTTATTTACGCACTGACAGCTATAGCACAGCAAAACACATTGGTCACTGCTGAATTTGAAGGCCATGGAGCAAGATGTAAATCAAGGCACAATTTTGCTAGTGTTGTGAGAAAGAAAAAGCCCAGCTATTGTCAGATGGAGGGAGTGGGGCTCCTCAAGGAAAAGACTTATTATGTGAGGAAAGCTGATGCTGAAAACATTGTGACCTAGGGAACAAGAAGCCCTAGACACACAGGGTGTTTTCACAGCAAGTGGCAGTGGCAGGAGAGGATGCTCAAGAGGCACTAGTTTAAACCCAGAATGCCCTTTCTGAGGTTTATTTCAGGAGTTCTGGCAAAGTCTTTAGCTGCCACACAGCTTTCCATAAACAATCTTTAATATATAAGCCAACAACCCAACACAAATAGTAAAGTACTTATAGGTCCATAAGACACTCTGTCCAGCTTTTAGCCAGCTATGCTATTCTGCCTCTCATGACCTCATTAGGTTTATCCTCTCCACAGTTAACTCCTTTTATAATTGGAGCAGCTGCTAATAGTGGAGCTCTTGCACAGAAGTGTTCCCACTGGCTATTGCCCCACTCGGCCCCAAACCAACCCCCCTGGACGATCCAATATTGGCCTGCTTGACCATCTCCCTCCTCCAACTCTTGCTCACTCTGGCCCAAACTGCCTCCACCTGCTCTTGCCCCAAACTACCCTCCAACACCTTGCCCTGGCTGGCTTGAAACTACTCCAGATGGCTATTGCCCCAGCTAGGCCCTGCTAACCCCCTCCATCATTGCCTCACCTGGCCCAACACCATCCAAACCCCACTATTGCCCCCAAACTGCTTGCCCTCACTCAAGCTGTGCCCCACCTTGCCCAGGTAGCTATTTTCCCACATGGGTCCTGCTGGCTCACGTTCCTGTCCTCTACCCCTGCTATTGCTCTGTCTCTCATCCAAAATTGCCTACCTGCCTGATCACCCCTGGGGACCAGGCTGGACCCAGGACCCTGGGTGGCCTGCTACACCTCACCTCCCACACCCTCATTTTCCCTTTGCCTCCCTTGTGAGCTGGGGGCCCCAGTACTTATGCCGGTACTGGTGGCCAGGGGAGCAGAACTGAATCAGGCACACAGAGCCCTGCACTGGGGGGGGGAGGAATTTAAATCTCCCTCCTTCCCTCACTCTGCACCACCTAGAGGAACTAAGTGCTCCAGGAGGTCAGGGCTAACTAGCTGCTTACTCTGAGTCAGCAAGCAGGCAGCAAAGCTAAACTGAAAGTAAACAGGCTTGATTTGCTCTGTGCGTGCGTGCGTGCGTGTGTGTGCGTGCGCGCGCGCGCACGTGCTGGGGGCGGCGCTGGAACAGAGATGAGTAGGGGCTTCAACCCCTTGGGCCCTATGGCAGAGACGCCTCTGCTGTATACAATTTTGGTCTCCCAACTTAAGAAGGATGAATTCAAACGGGGACAAATGCAAATAAGAGCTAATAGGATGATCAGAGACATGGAGATCCTACTTTATGAGAGAAGACTTAAGGGCTGTGTTCACACAGCCCTCTTATTTCAAAACAACGGAGGTTGTTTCAAAATAAGATTTAGGCTGTTCACACAATGCACGGTTGTTTCGAAACAATGGGTCCCGTTGTTTCGAAACAACGGCATTGTTTCAAAACAAGTTAAACCCCATGCGGGGACAAAACAATGTTGTTTCAAAATGGTTGTTTCAAAACAACGCCGTGCGAACATGTTGTTTCAAAACAATGGTGACTTGTTTCGAAATAACTGTTGCCTGAACCTGCTATTTCGCTTTGAGCTTTTTTCCTTAATTCAAATTAACAAACTGTTAATTTGAATTAAGTTATTTCGAAATAAGGCATTATTTTGATACAAGTTGTTTCGAAACAACCGTACTGAAATAACCCCCTGTGTGTGAACACAGCCAAGGAGTATGGCTTTTTTAGAACAGCTGTAACTACAGTAGGGCCAACGGGGCAAAGCCCTGGGCGGCATGGAGCAGCTCAATAGAGCCATTCTATTAAAGTGCAGCTTTTGTGGTGCTGGCTCCAAGAGCCACTAATGGCAAGGGGCACATTCCAATCGGAATGCGCCTTGGGCGGCAAAAACCGGTGCTACAGCTCTGTTTTTTAGTTTAGCAAAATAAAGCCTGAGGAGTGATACAATTGCTCTCTATATATCAGAGGGATAATTATTAGGGAGGAAGAGGAGTTGTTGAAGTTAAGCATCAATTTTGGCACAAGAACAAATGGATATAAACTGGTCATCAACAAGTTTTGGCTTGAAATGAGAGGATAGTTCAGGGGTGACCAAACTTATGGAACTTAAGAGCCGCACAAGTTGATTATTAAACCTTCAAGAGCTGCACTGAGGCATATAGTCATATTTTACCTACTCCACAATTACTAAGTTTAAAATTCATTGCATGCTTTAATTTTATCATAAAAAGAGGTCAAATATTGATCCTGCTAATGTCAAATTCTAATAGTTTCTTATGGTTACCATGAAAACTAGGCCTACCTAAAAAATAAAAACTTAGCTTCTCCTTGGCATACCAAACATGCCACTCTTTCTCTCCGCCCTCTCCGACCATGCCACTTTTCTCCATTCCATCCCCAAGTCTCCAACCATGCCGCCACTTCCCCACTGTCTCTGACTATGCCACACTTCTCTGCACCATCCTCGGGTCCCTGACCATTTCACCACCTCCCCACCATCCCTGACCATGCCACCACTTCACCACCATCCCTGGCCATACCGCCGCTTCCCCACTGTCTCTGACCATGCCGCTGCTTCACCACCATCTCTGACCATACCATGTTTCTGTGCACCATCCCTGACCATGCTGCGCTTC
Organism: Podocnemis expansa; assembly: GCA_007922195.1. Classification (NCBI taxonomy): domain Eukaryota; kingdom Metazoa; phylum Chordata; order Testudines; family Podocnemididae; genus Podocnemis; species Podocnemis expansa. The sequence goes on from ML681992.1 coordinate 1,198,595, forward strand.
TCCACACCATCCCCAACTATGCTGTGCTTCTCCCCACTGTGCTGTTCTGTTAGCTGAAATTTTATTTTGAAGAGCTGCATGAAGATCATGAGCCACAGTTTGGCCATGCCTGGGATACTTCCATCAGAGGAATGAAGTTCTGTAGCAATGGAAACAAAAAATCATAACAGATTTCCAGACTGAGTTTGATAGGTTTATAGAGGGGATATTATGATTGTGCACAATGGCATGTGGCCAGTTCATGGCTGCTAGTAGTAAATATTGCCAATGGCCAGAGGTAGGATATGAGAAGGGGAGGGCTTTGAGTTTCTACAGAGAATTCTTTCCTTTGTATCTATCTTCTGGTTCTTACTGAGATGCTCAGAATCTAACTGATTGAAACATTTGGGGTCAGGAAGACATAACGGCTATGTCTACACTGGGGGGCGGGCTCTTTTAAGTTGTCTTAACAAGGAAGACTTTAAGTCAATTTAAAGTCAATCCTGTTAAGGTGACTTAAGGGTAAGTCTACACTGTCTCCAGTGTAGACATACTTCACTCCTTGCACCTCCCTGGCTCGCAATCCAGCTCCAGGGGCATGATCCAGTTCCTGCCACCACCAGAAAGTGCCTGGGAGCTGGATCCAGCTCTGAGCCTGTTGCTGACAGCAGCAAGGGCTCCAAGCCTGCACCTGCCACTACCAGCAAACAGCTAGGAGCCCAATCTGGCCCCGAGCCACTTGCCAGAAGCAGCAGGTGGCTAGGAGCTGGAGCTGGCCTCAAGATGCTTGTTGCAATCAGCAAAGGGCTTGGAACTGGCTCTGGCCACCATCAGCAAGCAGTTGGAAACCTACTCTGGCCCTGAGTCACTTGCTGCATCTGGCAGGTGGCTGGCAGCCCGATCTGGCTTTGAGCTGCTTCCTGATTTCAGCAAGTGGCTCAGGGCCAGATCAGGCTCCTATCTGCCTGCGGGCCCAGCAGGAGCTGGCTCCAAGCCCCTTTCCACTTGTGGTAAGTAGCTCGGGGCCGGATCCAGCTTCCAGACACTTGCTGGCGATAGCACGAGCCAGTTTGGGCCTCTGGAGTTGGATCAGGCCCCAGGAGCTGGACTGGGACTGAGGAAGGAGGAGGGTGAGGGCCAAGCATGGGTCCCAACCTTTCCTGCCCTGTAAAGTTGACTGAACACTTAAGTCAAGTTTTAGGGCAGGTGTTCTTGAGTCAACGTCAGCAAGTGCTTAAGTCAACTTTATAATAAATTCTAAATTTCACTGGGGAGTTCCTTAAATTAATTTAAGGCTAGTTACGTTGACCTAAGGCTTCAGTGTAGATATATCCAATGAGAGGGAAGAAGCCATCTCGGGATCCATCACTGGACAGACATAAGTGGCAAAGTGTGTGTAGATATAAGTAAAGCTGAGAAAGACTGCAAGTTGGGAGGGTATATGTCTGGGAATTGAGTATTTGTGAGCACCCTTTCACCTAGGAAGATGAGGGATATCAACACCTTGTAATTCTGCAGATGGTCCTGACTTAAAGGACTTCCAGACATGGCTGGAAAGAAGAAAAGATTGATAAGAAATCTACCTTGAACCAAGGCTGTAGCTTATTGAGTTAGGTCTTAGTCATTAGAAAGCGTATTTCACTTTTATTTGCTTGCATCCATTTTGTTTTTCTCCGTTGTTCTTGAACTAAGTTAAATTTTCACTTTTTATTAATAAACTTGTTTCAATTCATATCTAAACCAGTGGTTCTCAACATTTTCTCTGCTGTGGCACACCTTGCTACTTTTAATTCATTTGGGGCACACCCCCATATAGTTTCCAAATGAACTCATCAATATTCATGAGCCAATGAGCCATTCCAGAGCTGCTTGAGTAGTTTTTCAAAAAATCCCATGGCACACCTGCTCAGACCTGACAGCACACCTTTGTACCACGGCACACTGGTCGGGAAACACTGATCTAAACCACCATAGTGTTGTGTTTAATTGATGATTAACGCCAGTTAAAGCAATATGCTCCTGTGCTTTTGTCTCTTTAAAGAAGCAACAAACGTTATCAATTCTGAGCATTCCAGGCCAGGGCTAGGAGAGCTTCAGCACAGATAGTTTTGGGGAAATTCAGAACTGGGAGTCTTTTGGTGTCATCCAGTAAGTAGTTACCAAGGTTGATGGAGGTCAGGGTGTGGGTGTTATGTTATAGGCAGACTGCTAGGATCAGAGTGCTGAATTAGGCCTGCACACAATGCAGAAGCTCAGGTAACAATGCTTGTATTCTGGGTGTTGGTGCCTGAACTGTGAGTCACAGCAGTAGAGCATTTGAGGTACTCAGTGTTACAGGTAGGTGTGTGCGTATGAAAGAGAGACACATTCTCTCATTTATCTGAATTATACCACAAATGTGATGCTCCCAGCCCTTTCAGTCTCTCTTTCTTCCCCCCCCCCTTCATTTTCCTACCTTCAAGCATCTGGGGGAGGATGTTTGATTTCAAGCATAACCATGCATTTGGGGGCTTTTTGATAGTTTCTGTTTTGTTTTATAAATATAACATTTTCATGAGAATTCTTACTATTAAATTACCGCTACTGTCTGTCTTAATTTCATTTCAGTAAAGTTTTTGCTCTGTGAATTAGTCCAAAGCACTAAAGGCACATAGGCCTAGCTTCTCAGAGGCATTTAGACACCAAGCTCTAACTGAAATCAATGAGAGCTAATCACTTAACTCCTTGTGAGGGAGCTGGGACTTAGTGGCATTGATGGGAGGAATTCAGATGCGTGTCACTTACCAATTCTATATTTAGATTAAGTTAATATTTTTAAAATAGGAAGGAAATGTCTTTCATTTTTCATTATTAGTGCAACTTCAAAAGTCATTTGCGTTCTTTCTTTTTTAAAAAATCTTCAGTATCACTTAGCTCTAGATAAGGGAAGAAGAAAGAGCAAAATGATGAGGGAGGAAATGGAGGGGCTATGTGAGGAGGGAGCAGTTTTCTTGAATAGTTGGGCAGGGTCAAGGTTTTTCAGATATGAGTGGCAGAGGAAGGTTTGGGCAGGGGATGAACAGGAAAGAAATGTTTACTTTTGAGAGGCAAGTGGTCACACTGACTTTGAGAATTAATGCAGTCTTCTGTTTGTTTCATGAAACATAATTATGCAACAGCTAAATCAATTCATGCTGCACAATGGTGGACGTGTGTTTCTTTATTAAATTTTTCTGTTTTTCTCAGGTAGTATGTATGCCAAGTGATGTAATAGTTACCATGGGAACTATCCTTGTATAATGAGAAGTGTAGAATAGAGCTGTGAGAGTTTGCAAATACCCACCTGGTATGCAAGCATGGTTTTGGGGATTTTTAAAGGCATACATAAGTAATAATTCTGTCCAGCTCTAGGATCAGATTCTGACATCCTTTTCACTCTATGAAAAGTCTCATTCATGTCAGTGGGCTACTTGCACAGTAAGGTAATAGTGTAATTAATTGAAGCAGAGCATTTCTTTCAGCAAACTGATCATTCACATAAAACAATTAAAATAGAAAATTATTTAGAATAAGTGTGAATTTGAGAACTCATCTAAAACACAAAAGACAGGCACCAAAAAATGTGCTCATTTGGAGAGTTCTCAAATATAATGGTTTAAAGATTCTAGAGTTTAGTAACAAAATAATGTTTTTTATTTGTTAGTTAGCATCAGACCTGTATATCCCACGTCCCCTTCTTTCTAGTCTTTCAATCTGACAATCTTTTTGTCTAATGCTGGAAGAAAAGAAGAAAACATTTTCAGTAAAAGCACTTAAAATACTCTTTTGGGACTCACAGTACTTCTTCAAGACTAATATTTTGCAAATGCTATGACTTTTGTGACAAAATAATGTGCTTTATTTTTTATCCAGAGGGAGTACATAAACTACAGCACCTTTCACTCTCTGCTTTTATTCCAACAGTGTAAAAAACCTTAAACATATGACTTATATTGCAAACTAGAAGATACAAAGCAATGGTTCTCATTGATACTCCTTCATTTCCTGTCTTGGGCTCACATGGCTAAAAGCAATTCTTCAGAAATCAGAGAGACAAGATTTCTTTCTTTCTTTCTTTCTTTCTTTCTTTCTTTCTTTCTTTCTTTCTTTCTAATGGTTAGTCAGACTTTACCAAATTGTCATAGGGGCCTGAAGAGATTTTGATCATTATTATATTCTTGGAAAACTTTATTGATGTTGTTCACCACTTTGAATGTCTAGGGAGTACCAAATAATTTGCTTCAGAATGGATGGATATTAAAAGGTTGAATGGATGGCATCCTTAAGCTTTCAAAAATGTAAATAGATATCCTTGTTTATTTTCATGAATAGATAGAATGTAGCATTTTAATATGAAAATGCTTTTTTGTGAGAAGAAATCTCAAGTTTCTCAAGGTCCAGAGCTCTGATACTTTGATTTTATAAAAGCCATGTCCCATATTTTGAAATAAATCTGATGTTTAATGATAATACTCTGTATTCCCCCAACACCTTTTTAACCAAGAATCTTAAAATATTTTATTGATACTTGTTAATCAGTGATCTGCAACATTCACTCATGTTAAGAAGTTTGCTCATATAAGTAATCCAATATTAATACTTCTGACCTATGGCATAAGTAAGAGTTACTCACCTGTGTGTTGCAGGCTCAATCTCCTAACTGCTCAACAGTCCTGTGAGATGAATGTCATTGTACTTGTTTTGCATTGGATGTCCTTGATCCTGCAAGTTGTTAAGCATACTGAATTCCAGCACATTTCAGCAGGTGGTGAAAACTCTCAGTACTTCACAGATTTCTGGGTTTGTGCATTAGTCACATCCCAACTGTTAGGCCATGTCTCTATGTCTTTTTTTTGAATTCTCATATTAAGATTTATTTTTGTAGGTTTCAGGTGAATCTTAAAGTAGGATTCCTACTGCAAATCAGCTAATGAATTCATAGGATTTATTTGTTTGAAAATATCTTTTAAGGTAGTGAGAAGGCAGCAGTTTATTGCATATTAGATTGCTTTCTAATATGGCAATTCTGGGTTTACTTGGATTTTCCCTCACCTGCTCCACTTTTTTTTTTTTTTTTTTTTTTTTTTTAATTTTCGTTACCTTCCCACTGGGCAGGTGATTGCATTCGCTTGTCCTTCCAGTACTTTTCTTGTTTTATCTTCTCTCTTCTGCTTTATATGGTCTGAGTTCTTTCTATTTCTGTCTCACAGCATTTTCTTTTTTCTTCTCTAATTCTTCTAAGCCATTATGGTCTTGAAGTAATCTTTACCTCACTCTGTTTTTGTTGGACCTAGGGTTGACAGAAATAGTCCATCACATTTTTATTATAGGTTGAAACCAGTGCACTATTGTTCTTAAATAGATAAATAGGCTAAGCTCATTGAATGTATTGTTCACAGTAGGCATTTCCATCAGCTTTAGCCCTGGGTCTCTTTACGTTAAAATATATAGTCATTTAGGATATCATACAACATTTCCAACAGCCCCTGGTGAGTTTAGAAGTACTAGCTATGAATGATCTATAGACCTGAATCTTCTTTCTGCCTTAGGTACCACAACTATGATTTTCATATAGCAATAGAATTGTCAGATCTTGGCTCTTGATAAAGTTTGTTTTAGAAAATGTAGAAAGATCTTTTAACATCTTTTTTTACTGAAAACTGAAAATACTCAATTGCTGTTGCGGAGAGGAAGCACATCTAAAAAAGGGGACCTAGCAAACAGCTCTGAATTCTATAAACAATGTATTTTGGGATTTTTAGTCTATTTAACTTCTTTTCTATTTAAAAATGCAACTGGAAGCACAACCTTCGTGATGTTCCACATACCAGGGAACAATTAGCCAGATTATCCCTAACAACAACGCAACACAAAGCCAGATCATATCTTTTATTGCCTAGCGTTATGAGTAGAGTAGGTCATAACTAGAATCTCTGTTCTACAAAGCAACAAAAACAAACAAAAGATGCTGACATTTTTAATTGTTTTAATTTAAGAATAGAAGACCAAAATTTCAAAATCTCGCACTGAAACAAGAATTCCAATGAGTAAAAGAAATAGCAAGCTAGTCACCCCAGTACAGGCTGTTGCATGCACCGTTAGCAGTTTCAACTCTTGTAAGGGAATCCCAGAAGATATTGTATGGTATAGATGAGTGACACCCTCACTCCTACCACTGTGTGCCCTGGCTATGAGCTAGGTGCGTAGAGACATGTGTAGCTTCCTGTCTATGTGCCTTGCCCACGTGTTGAGAACCTGATGGCATGCACATCTGCTTGTTTATGATGGGTGCTCATCTTGTGGTCATTGTATGGATATGCTCTAACACCCTAAGCTACCTGTCTGTGTGTGAATCCCTAGTTACACTGTAAGCCAGCTCCTCCTCTCCCAGCCCCCATTCAGCTAGCATAAATTCAGGGGGATGTCTAATGCATATTGTACTTCTCCAGTGGACCTTAGAAGCTGCAGCAGGTGTCTTGGAGCCAACACCCAGTAGCCTGACTGCTGCCATTATGGGATCCTCGGCAGCTGAAGGGACATAAGTGCTGTGCCTTTATAATAAATCAACTTTATTTTATCTATCAGTTGTGGTTATATTGTTATGTGGTTATATACTCAATCCAATCTCTATCAGGGCACAATAGCGCCACAGATTCACTGTATTATACACAGAGAAGCCCAACTTGCAGAAAGAAAGAAAGATGCCATTTCTTCGAAAACAAATTCTAGATGAAGCTGTTCTCACAGTCAGCTTCATCAAGAATAGTTCAACAAGTCTGGAGTGTTGTGTGATGAAATGGGAGCTGATTACAGTTGCTTTAGCACACAAAAGTTTGTTGCCAATATCAGGGAAAGGTTCTTAAACATTTGTTTGAGATCAGAGGGGAAGTGAGAATTTTTATGTCAGACAAAGACTCCCCACTGGTCAAAAAGTTTGCAGATACTAAGCAAAAAAGACCAAGGAGTCGTGTGGCACTTTAAGACTAACAGATTTATTTTTCGCATGAGCTTTCGTGGGAGAAAATCCCCACTTTGTCAGATGCTTTGAAGATGGGTCAACTTCAAAGCATCTGACGAAGTGGGATTTTCTCCCATGAAAGCTCTTGAGAAAAATAAATATGTTAGTCTTAAAGTGCCACACGACTCCTTGGTTTTTTTGCTGGACTAGACTAACACAGCTATCCCTTTGGAAATTGACAAGATACTAAGCAGCTTGCTTTTCTAGCTAATCTAGCAGACATTTTTGAATGCCTGTATGTGTTAAATACCTCACTTCAGGGGTGAGATGCTTCCATCTTTTCTCTCACTGAGAAAATCAAAAGTTGGATCAAGAGACTTTCCTTATGGTATGCTCCAGTGAACAGCAGCAGTTTTGAATCATGGTTTTGACTGGTAAAATGTAGGATTAAAATGTGATTAATTTCAGCTCGAGAGGAGAGAGGAGGGAAAGAGCAGGACATGATTATTCACTTCTAAATAGCTCTGTGGGCACTGATGAGCAAGTATACAAGGGCCAGTACCTCTGGCCACAGTTGGACCAGCAGGAGTATTTTGTTACCTCATTTCTGAAACATCTGCTGGATGCACTACTGTATGTATTCCAGCTTTAAAAAGAGAAAGCTGCAGCCACTTATCTGACACAGAAGTCTGATGTCCTGAATAAACTGTGGCTTCTAGTGGATGACAAATTTTTGGTATGACCTACTTTACAAGACTGGAGACCTGATCCCCTAATTAGGTAACATTGTGTAGTTCCAAAGAAATCAACAGAACTATGCCAATTTGCACTAGCTGAGGATCTAGCCTTCCATCTTCTGGAGGGACTAGATATAGATCAACTGCCCTCCCTAAATAAATGAAGACACAGAAAAACAAGAGAAGGTAAGGTGCATGGAATTCACTTTGTACATAACAGCAATACAAGGTAAGGCAGAACTAATTCAGCTTGCTTCTCATCAGGCTCCTGCATACATAGTTGTTAAAGTGCATTACATCACTTAATAGAACAATATAAATGGGAGCCTAATTAGTGTACTGAATTTATTAATAGGAAATAATGGGGCCACTTACAAGACATGCATGCACAAACAACTCTTTTGTGTTTGAAAACCAGCCAAATAGAAATCCTTAAAGGAAACATGAGGGGAACAGGAGACTTAGGCTCTGTTCTAATGCTACAGGACATGGGTAACATCCTTCATCTTCTACAGCAGTTTCCTGTATTATGCAGCAGGAGAACAAGTCTCCAGCTAAGTCATTGGCCGCTGTACTTTTAGGGTATGTTCCAAAGAATTCCTCTGCCTCCCTTTCCTTGATCATCACACACACTAGGTTAAAACCATCTGTACAAAATGAATGGTTTAGATATTATTCTTGAATGCTGCAATGTGCTTTATAGTTTGAGTGGGGCTGAATCTTCTTTTCCTGTCTAGCAATTGGTTGAGGTAACTGTTATCTGGCATTGGGAAAGCATGGCAGGTTGCTGATCAGTTTTATAGTTCAGAAGTCATTAATAATACATCTACACTAGAAGAAAAGGCCTGTGACATGGCTGCAGCTGGCCTGGGTCAGCAGCCTCAGGCTTGAAGGGACAAAACTTGCTGTATTAACATCAGGGCTCTTGACACCATACACTCTCATCCCACTTCTCTCTGCTGAGTCCCAGAACTCAGGCTCCAACCAAGACTGGACATTTAAAAAGTAATCTTTTACACCCACAGCCTGATCCCCATAAGCTCAAGTCAGGTGACCAAGACCCAGCCATGACTGTTTGCTTGCTATGTAGACACACCCTAAGAATGTACCTGATGTAGGGACATGGGTGCTGCTTTGTAAACTAACAGAAGTGCAAACATTGCTATAATCATCCGCCACTGGTGTGCAGTACATATACGGATCATGGAGAACATGGTTACTTTGTGCATCGTCAGTAGATTCCTCAGGTGCTGCCCCAATCACAGAAACGAAGGATTGGAAGGTATCTCCAGAGTTACTGATTCAAATTCCCTGTGGTAGCAGGCAACCCTTAAGACAATACTTTTCATTAATTAATTAAATTCCATCTTAAAAGTAGCTATCCTGTTTCCTCCCACTATTCCTACTGGAGGACTGTTGCAGAACATCCATTTTCTGATTATTAGAAACCTTCTAATTTCCAGCCTAAATTTATTCATGGCCAATTTATACCTATCTCCAACTTGTCTTCTGCAATGTTATTATTGAGACTTCTTGAGCCTTTCATTTGCTATCACATACTCATACTGTATAAAGCAGTAAATCAGAAGTACTTGCTCTATGTTCTTACCACCTCTGTTTTGAGTTCTTTTACAAACAGCTTATTCTCACCATTTGATCCAGTAAATTTAGACAACAACAATTCCAGGATAAGGAAGAGGAAGTTTTTCTTCTGAACATCATCTATATAGCATGTTTGTTTTCATCAGACCACCATAAGTGACATATCAGCTATCTCCACACACAAATGTTATTTCAAAAGAAATCATTTCAAAATGACTTATTTCAAAATAAAACCCTTATTTTGAAATGACTTATTTGAAATAAAAAATAAAATTAAAATAAGGCAAGCATGTCCAATCAAAATAGCTTGCCCTGTGTATGGACATGCTATTTCAACTCCCGGAGAGGGGCACCCTGGGAGGTGTGGCAACATGGCTCCCTGGCGGGGCCATGTTGCCACCCAAACCCCTGCATGGCTCTCTCCTGAAGAGCCAGGAAGAGGAAAAAGCACCGGGGGGGGCAGGTGTCCCAGCTGACTGGATGGGCAAGGGGGCTTGCCAGCAGCCGGGGAGGGCCGCAGCTCCCCCTTCTGCTTGACCCGCTGCCATGGCAGTGGGGCAAGCCGGTTGGGGAGCCACAGTCCACTCTGGCTCCTGGCTTACAGCCAGAACAAGAAAAGCAGGCGAGAGAGCCATGGTCCTCCTTGGCTATCTCCACACGTACATTGTTATTTCAAAATAAGTTATTTCAACATGAGTTATTTTGAAATAAAGTCCTTATTTTGAAATAAATTAATTCAAATTAAGAAATGTTACTTTGAATTTAGGGAGAAGCTTAAAGCGAAATAGCATGTCCAAACACAGGACTTGCTATTTCGCTTTAGGAGATGGGCACCATGGGAGGTGTGGCAACATGTCCCCCTCCCTGGGCCATGCCCCCACCCAATATAGGTTAAAAGGAAGGCACTCTGGAAGGAGAAGGGCAAAAGTGTTATTTTGAAATAATGGTTATTTTGAAATAACATGTCTGAATGGAGTCATTTCGAAATGACCATTTCGAAATAGCAGCCGTTTTGATTTAAAGGAGGTTTAACCTATTTCGAAATTATGGCTCTTATTTCAAAATGATGGAGCCCATTAGTTTAAAATAAGAATACATCGTGTGGACCTAATCTCTTTTATTTCAAAATAAACAGTGTTATTTCACTGCAGCAGCAGGGCAAGTGGGCGGGGGAGCCATGAGGCTCAGGGTGGCTGCAGGGTGGGCAGGAGCCGTGGCCCCTGGCTCTGCTCCCCCACCAGGAATCGGGGCCGCTGCCCTGCGCTGCTGGCTCTGCTCACCTGCCCCAGATCAGGGTGGTTGTGGGGCAGCCAGGACCTGCGGCCACCGGCTCTGCCCCGCTGCCCTGGCTCTGGGGCAGCTGCGAGGCGGCCAGGAGCCGCAGGCACTGGCTCAGCCCCCCTCTGGGGCTAAGGTTTAACTGCCGGCCCCGTGGAAGCTATAGGTGCCAGCTCAGCCCCTCACCGGGGCTCGGAGGCACCTGCTGGCCCTGCAGAAGCCCTGGCAGGGGGCTGAGCCGGCACCTGTGGCTTCCAGATGAGCGAGTGGGTTCCTGGCAGAGGGAGTTGGGTGCCCCACTCCCTCAGCCCCTGGCTGCCTGGAAGCTGATCCCTGGCCAGGGTGGTGGGACTTCCTCCCAGGGTGTATGGCACCCTGGGAGGAATGTCAAGTGTTATATCGATATGATGACATATCGATATAACACAGCCAGATGGGGTTATTTCAAAACCATGGTTTCAAAATAACCCTCATTTCAATACAAAACTTGGTTTTATTGTATTAAAATGATTTTTCTTATTTCAAAATAAGGGAGCTCCTTATTTCGGAATGAGGAAACGTCTTCTGGACCTGTCAACTTTTATTTTGAAGCAACAGCTGTTGTTTCAAAATAAAATTTTCGTGTGGACACAGCCATCTTTTAACTGAAGGCCTTTTAGCTGAATTTGTTTTAAAAATATGTTGTTAAAAGAGTAACTTAACAAATATGTTTTGAATTGCAATTCTATTCTGAAAATATTGAACAGGATGCAGATGAATTTTTCTTTGGATAATTCCAGACTGAAAATGATATTTACTAATAAAAATATGTCACAGTATTGTCTAATTGTCAGTGCTGTAAAAGAACTTAAGTTCTGAAACTCAACAGGGTCTCAGTACTCAGGCATCAACAATTATCTTGGGCCCAGACTCATCTGAGTTCTAGGTGAAACTAGGATGGTAGAAGAGAAGCAGGATGGTCCAGGGATTAGATCCTAATTTAAAACCTGAGATACCTGTGTTCGAGTCCCTTCTCTACTAACAGCTTTGTGTGTGAACTTAGACAAATCATCAACCTTCTCTGTGGCTCAGTAGCCCATCTGTTCTACAGTGCCAACAGTATTGCCTTGCTTTAGAGAGATGCTGAGCTAAATATAAAAAAGGGTGTGAGGTATTCAGGTACTACAGGACTAGGGACCATAAAAGCACGTGAGATAAATAGGTAGAGTGGAAATGCAGTGGTTTTATCTTTGTGTATTCTGAAATCAAACTTCCTAAACTGGAGTTCAGCTAATAATTCTGTTAATCACAGGAGAAGCTAAAAAATAATCTGGTTTACTCTCTGATTTACATTGGCTCTACAAAGAAATAAAGAGTAAGAACTTACTTTGTGCTTCCAAATTAGCAAATGTTTCTCTGTATATGTCTGAACAGACTAGATCTGTTGAGAAAGAAAGTATGAGTCAAAAATATTGTTACACTTCTAAAATTTATAAAAATGTGTGCTTCTTGTTGTAACTTTCAAGATACTGAGCCATTGTGAACCCTGTGCTCCACACTTAAGTTACAGTTTTGTGATGGTACCAGCTATGCCATCCATCTCTGACAGCCTATGAGTCAACCAGCGGGGAGGAGATGGTCTCTTTTTACCCTCCCCATCCTGAAGACCTGGCTGGCCTGATTGCTGAAAGGAAACCCCAGCTTGAGTTCTTACTCTAAGGCCCTTGTCCTAGCAGAGAATGGAAATACCGAATCTACAGTGGGAACTCAGACCTGTCTAACCAGGATGGGTAACTCACAGGACATCTGATTGTTCTTGAGCCAATTGGCTATCCCAGTTACCATTGAAAAGAGACCTCTGGGACAAGGTTTGGAGGAGACACTGTGGCATGGACTATGGATAAGGGCTGCTATAGAGACACACAAACTCTAGCACAGGCTGAGCACAGAGAACAGGGGTCAGGAAACTTTGCCAAACCCCGTGCCAACCCTTCTGCCCTGACTCTCAAGTAGGTGTTCTTGACCCCCTGTTGAAAAAAAAAAAAAGATGTCATATGAGAATTTGGCTGCAGCTATAGCTGGAGTGCCCTCTGTTTCTGAAAGAAGTTACCTGAAATGGCTTCTTTTGGAAGTGGAAGTAGGGTCTCCGGGCATGCTGCAGAAAGCCACTCTGGGCAGTTTCTTTGATGGCATTTTGGGGTCAGGGAGCTGAGGCCTAGGAGTGGCTTATTTTGGCAGTAGAGGTGGGGTCCAAAATAATAATAATAATAATAATAATAATAATAATAATAATAATAATAATAATAATAATAATAATAAATTCACCATTATAACCTTATACAACACTGAAGCATTGGCCACCAAGAAGAAGGGCTTAGAGGTACCTAGTTCTTAGCATGGAGCAAGATCAGTGGGATAGGTAAGACTTTTTTGGATGATGATCTCTTTTTTGTTTGTTTGTTTGCTATGTATGGTTTTGGAGTTAAATTTGTTGTACTACCTTAGTTTTGTTTCTGGGATTACCTATATGGTTAAGGGATTTTGTTTCAGGCATCTTTGAGTGATGTAAGTGTAAAACTTCCAAGCAGAATACATGAGAAATATGTACTTTTATCCCAATAAAACAAATAGAGAAAAACATACTAATTCTTTACAACTTGTCTCAAAAACTGTGCAGAGCCTATGGTTAGAAAAAAATGTTTGCCATGCAGTTGTAGCTGTATTAGTCTCAGGATATTAGAGAAGTTGGTCTCCAATCTGTAGTTGGTCCAATACAAGATATAACCTCATCCACCTTGTCTCTTGAAAAGAAACTGAGGCAGTTCTGAGCAACTGAAGAAAGGAAGTTGTAGTGGAATTTGGAGTTCAGACTAACTATGACTGTAATGATGTTCAAACAGAATATAACGAAAGCTGGGGTTGGATAGGGGTTGGCAGAAGAGGAGAAATGAGGATTGTAAATTATGCAAAAATTATCTGGTTCTTGCTATCATGAAAACATCCAGGAAAAGGTATTGTTTCTGCTGTCACCTCAGTCAGTCACTCAGCAGACTGAAAGTTTAAACCTCACAGAATATTCCAGGTCTGTTGTTTGGCAACACTGGTTGCTAGGGCAACATAAGTCAGTGCCACTTCCTCTACTTGCTGATGGATGCTGTCACATGAATACAGAAATCAGGGTCCTGAACTGACCTGATGGCCCCACAGAAAGGATATATCATGGTATGAAATCTCTACTTTATAATGAAAAGCTGATGTGTTTTGAAAATTTAAATGTGTTTTTATTTTTGTGATGTTCCCTGATGGGCTGTAATTCATTTCATTTACATTAATGTGACTGGGAGAGGTTGTAGAGAGTTTGACTTAATGGTCATAGTGCTACTGAAGCACTTGCATTTGTTTATTTTCTTTTGACAAGTCCAAATAACAGATCTAATACAGAGGTATCAGAAGAATCTCCTTTTGACTACTTACTGGGCATCAATCCATTTCATAGAATAGGAGAAGGTTAGGGTTGACAGGGACCTCAGCCAGTCATCTAGTCCAACCCCCTGTTCAAAGCAGGAGCAATGTCAACTAAATCATCCCAGCAAGGGCTTTGTCAAGCTGAATCGGGGGGGGGGGGGCACCCTAAGGATGGCATTTCACTGATGCAGAATCATAGGGGCACAGTGGAGACCAGATAACTTACTTATATAGTTGGATGGATTTTTTCATAATTTGGTTTCAAGAAACATTGCCTTTATTTGAGTCTGATGAACACTAATCTGAGTTACACAGAAGACTTTTCAAGGAAGCCTGTGAAAGAGGTGTTGCCCAGTCTAAATCTGAATGCTCCCCATTCTGTCCCATGTTGCAGAAGGATTGAAAAAGGCTCTACCATTCCTATCTATCCTGGGCTGCTCTTTGTTGTCTGCTCCGTTGTTAAGTTCTGTAAGTTTTCCATTTCTATATAGTATGCAATGGAAAGATTATTTCAGTTGGCTTTTTTTGCATGTTGCTTCAGCTGCCCAATAATAAGCTTGCCATGGCCACTGAGCTGACTTCATTCCTAACACACATCCCAAACATTTCCATCATCTCTTCTGGATAAATCTAGAGATAAGAAAAACAAACAAGGAGTCCTGTGGCACTTTTAAAGACTAACAAAGTTATCTATCACATGAGCTTTCATGGGAGAAAATCCCACTGTGTCAGACACTGAAGATGGGGAACTTAAGAAAATTGTGATCTTGGCATTAGGTATGAATTAATTCCGCTTAATACCTAGTATATTTCTATGGAATTTTCTTTTGTTTTTAGATGTCTGTCTGTATCTTTGGTGGACTGACAGCTTCCAAATCTCCATATGCGGATTGACATAATGTTTTATTAAGTCTTCATAGTTTGGTTTTCAAATTGCACATTTGCAAGGACCAAAACTTGTTTAAGCTGGTTAATGGAACTGCCATCTTGGCAAGTGGTGATGTTATTTCCTTCTGGAATGTTATAGTATAGTAACATTATCAAAAGAAATAAACATGGAAAACATTAAAGTCCCAATGCCAACTGATTAACTCTATATTAGTTCTAGGCATATTGATGAAAAATAGCTAGCTGCGTTTTGTGAGGACAGGTGCCTAATCAGAACATATAGAATTGAATGACAAGACTCTTTGTTTTTGTCTGTAGGCTTTGGATCAGTCCCCTGGCATGACAACTTTAGAACCTATTGGTAAATGAGAAGAAGAGCCAGTTTTACTAGCTTTGCAGAGTCTGCTGTGCAATAAGAGTAGAAGTTCCAAGAGCATTTTCATGAAATAGAGGCACTGTCAAGGAAGGTATGTCCAGGGAAGAATGAGAGAAAGAAGACAATGTAGTCATGCAGCAAGCCCAGGGAATAAACAACCAAGCAACTAGGCAGCACACACACAAGATCAGGAAAGGTTGAAAAATAAATGAGAGAAAGAATGTGCAAGAGTCAAGGACTAACAAAAAAGGAAACAGAAGTTTAGGAGCTCCAGCCCTGTGATGAAATATGTTCTTTATTTTTAAAGACTGACAAGATCATCTCTTTGTTTATAAGACCCAAACCTAATTCCAAAAAAGAGACATCTTGCTAGTGATAACTACATGATTTGTACTTGAGTAAGGCTAAAATGAATTTTAATAATTACAGCTTTTGAGATATTATATGGTGAGCATAATAAGCCTGAATGTTATATAACTGAGACTCAGCACACATGGGATTTTGTTTCCTTTAAAAAACCTTCATCTGTAAAAGATTCTCTTCAGCCACTATTTTACTGTACTTCAGCCCTAGATAGCTGTCAGACATGCAGTACAATTACAGAGTTTGATGGAACATAGCAACTGTGTATACTCAATGCATGTGTATCTGACAGTCATTCAGAAGATCCATTTATCTGCTTACCCCCAATAGGGCTTTCTAGTTTTAGTTGGGTTTCAATCAGTTCTTGCTTTTAGCTATTTCTGAGTTGCAATCTTTTTTTTTTAACCTGTTCATATAGTCAGTGTAGTCTCTCTTGTTTAAACTCACAAAGTAACTGAACATGAGAACTGAACATTGCTCTTCAAGTGCAATTAACTTTGGTCGACCCCTGTAACAAGATTAGTATCTGACAATGCTATTATGCTGCTGTTTCTTCAATGAAAACCATGATTGTAGTGGATTCAGAGTAGCATTCTACATCCCTATGGGTATGTTTACACTTAGAAGTTATTTAAAAACAAGGAGGTTTATTTCAAAATAACCTTTTTCCTGTCCATGCATGCATTTTGTTATTTTGAATTAAGCATTTCTTTATTTCAAAATGACAAAGTGCTATTTCAAAATAATAAAACTTGCCTTCATCTCAAATTATTGCCTAACTTAAAATTATTATTTTGAAATAAGCCATTCTAGGATGAGGAATAGGCTTATTTTGAAATAATGACCCTACTCTTTTGCCTGCCTTCCCCAATTTCAAATTAGAGAGTCTAGTGAAGACCCTCTACTTTGAAATAATAACTCCTACCTTATTTTGAATTAGAGAGTCTTCCCTGGACTCCTTTTTAGCTATAGTGATAGTTCAAAATAATTACTTTGAATTAAAAGCTCAGTGGTTATTTCAAAATAACTATTTTCAATTAATTTTGTAAGTGTAGCTATAGCTTATCTGTAGTGTGTTGGAAATGTTCTTTTGGCTCCCTTAAATCCATCTCCTCTGATAGCATCCTGGAGTCTTCTGTGCAATCAGTGTAAAAAGGGGCACTGAAGGAACTCTCCCTTTTAATAAAATGACACAGCCAAATGGTAAATATATTGTGTCACTAAAATCTATCTGTAGATGTTCCATTCCTGCATGGGAAGGAAGTGAGAAACATCTACAACAGAATTGTGCTTTTTCTCATAGATTTCACTAAAAGTACTCTGGGGTCCATGCATGGAGAAGTAGTGGGCCATGGCTGGGCTGGGGAGAAGAGGACAGATCACAGTGAAAAAAGGTTTTCTGTCTTTCCATCAGCACGATGGAGAAGAGTGGACATATAGCATAGCCAAAAACCTACAGTTTGTATTGCACTTCTTGAGGACCCTTCGTTCAGCAGATCTTTGAAAAAATTATTGACAATGATAATGCTGTCAGCTTGGCCTCAATATATTCTCAGTCCAGGGACTCTGAAGGAAAATCAGAGGGGCAAAGCTTGAGGCAAGGGACATCTGTTTAGCTCGAACATAGAAAATACCATACTGGACCAGACATTTGGTCCACCTATTATTATTCAATTATTCTTTCCTTCCAAGGGACTTGTAGCAGCTGTTTAGAGGAAGGTGCAAGAAACCTTCATGTACATGATAATGGAATAATCATCCAGCAAGGACCAACAGATGCTTATCAACCAATAAATGTTCAAAAATCATGAGTAAGGCCCCCTAAAATTATGAGATTGGTTTAAAATCACAAGACATCAAGACTTCAAAGAGAGACAGCTGAACTCAAATTAATATGCAAACTAAATTCTGTGAAAGCAGGACTTAATCCAGACTATGGGTTCTTTTCCCATTACAAAGGGTAATTTGACTTCAGGCTTCCCATGGTTTGAGCCTGTAAACTGCTCTGATTTGCTGTTACTTTATGACCTGATCCTATGTTTTACACCCCCTTGCATTTAGTTTCATTCCTTTCTGTAAGTTCACCCATCTTCGAAGCATCTGAGGAAGTGGGATCTTCTCCCACGAAAGCTCATGCAAACAATAAATCTGTTAGTCTTAAAGTGCCACACAACTCCTTGCTGTTTTTTCACTGGACTAGACTAACACAGCTACCCCTTTTAAAATTACAATCACAAGTTGTTAATAATAATAATAATAATAATAATAATAATAATAATAATAATAATA
>ML681992.1:1216536-1230360 GCA_007922195.1 Podocnemis expansa
AATAATAATAATAATAATAATAATAATAATAATAATAATAATAATAAATGAAGTTTGGGTTCTTTTTGTTTATCATCTGGTTTCTGAGCCTTTCAGATACATTCAGGTTGTGTTTTTAAATATTTCTCTGACATTAGATCTAGTAGAAATGCCCTTCCCCAAAGTAAATTGAACTTTCCCAGCAGTTATTTTTCCTCAGGCGTCAGAGGTTTAAATAAAATACCAAATTTTATAAGACTCATGAGAAAATTGCAACATTTCTTATAATCTGAACATGAGGGATTATGTCTCTTCTAAAACTCTTGCACTCCTCTGAATTTAATTGGTTGTATCTGTGCATGTCCTTGGCTCCCTGATTGTCAGTGTTAATCAGCTGTTTGTGCGGACAGGCCTGAACTCTGTTCAGCCTCATCTCCTCAAAAGTACAACTGAGAAGGAATCTCTATACAGAATCTCACAACATATACCTCCTCTCAAAACTCTCAAGAAGGGGATAGAAACTAGGAAGAAAAATCTTTTTTGGACAAAAAATTCCATTGAACAATCTGTGATTAGACAAAAACCATCAAACAAAGTACCACAAATGATTATTTAACAATTTTTTTTAAATAACATTTTTCCAGTTAGTAATATTTTCATTCTGTTTATTGTTTCCTTATTTATCCTAGGCTTTCCTCAATTTCTTTTTGGTTTTGATTAAACTTCCTAGACTTTCTTTCTTTCTTTTTCTTTCTTTCTTTCTTTCTTTAATGAGTCGGCTCATCAGGTTGGCTTACTCATTCTAATAAAAATATAAAAGAATGGGAAACAAAATTCTTGTGTATTTTATTTGTTAATTAGCATAGTTTTAGGGAAATTTCTCTCATTTTATTTAGAAATATTTGAAAGCTCATGGAAATTATTTTGTAGACATTGATTAAAGCAATGTACCATAAGAATTAAATGCATTTCAAGTACAGTAAATTGAAAAATTATGCATGCATTTTCCAAGATCTAAGCATAAACACTAGCTTCTGTTTAGTTATAAAGGATTTTTTTTTTTTTTAATTTTGGAGCTCTGGGTATAAAATGTATATATTCCAGTAGGTTACTAGAGTAACAGAATCCACTAGCTTATATTCAAAAGGCAGAAATACTGCATGTATTTCATAGGCTGAAGAGAAGCTTTCTGAACTCAGAAGCCTTATCTATTCATTGTTGTCTATCTTTCCGAGTGTCATAAATGGTATATTAATTATTATGTAGAAATATGGGCCAAAGTTTTAAAGGGATTTTAACCCAGGAACTAATTATGCATATGCCATTTGCTTCTACATTCACTTTTAGCCATAATTAAGTCTGTTTTATAGGGTAATTTTACTTTTATGGGATGGCAATGAAAAACTGATTTTTAACAGTTTAATTTATAGATGATTTATCTCTAAATCTTCATTACATAAAGTAAGGATAAAAGCCCCAACTCAAGAAAATACTGAAGTATATGCTTAAGTTCCATTGTGATCTATAGGACTGACAAATAAGTGAATCCTTATATGATTTCATTAATTGGGACTAAATAACTGTATAGTTGCCTCTAGGCAAATTCCACACAATCTGTACAATTATAATAGTAATATCAAAGTACTTCATTCTGAAACGTAGTCTGTGATGGTCACCATAGTTATAACATGACAGAAGAAACATCATAAGAGAAATCTTTAACAATATGATATTGGCAGATGCAGACAAGATAGAGTATAAGATTTACAATCCTAGACTATGAGGAAAGTCTGAGGTTTACCCATGTAAACCCATCTAAAATTAGAACTAGAAAGAAAAAAAAAAGCCCTTGATTTTAAATAAATTTGTGGGGGGTATTGGCATATCCATGTAAAGATATGCAAATACACAACCTTTTATGCTTCTGACTGGATAATGATGCAGAATTCATGTGTTAGTATGTTCAAGGAGCTGGACCGGCAATATCTGCATGCACAGACCATGGATTTTTCTCATGCACATTCAGAAGTGTCATGAATTTGCATGCATATAAATGTGCACCTACAAACAGAATGACAATAAGGCTGGTGATTTACAATGACTGTATTGCATATTCCATGGTTGTCTGAAACTGATGAAGATGAGAACATACAGCCTACATCCATATCTAAAACTGAAACATCCTTTGTAATCCTTTCCTTATTGCCCTTCATGCCCTGTATAATTCAAGTTGTGCAGCAATTGATGGCTTTTATTCTGCTGGTCCTTAGGGTTTAGGTAATAGGTTACAAATAGTACTATTAGAACTTTTTATGAAGTTAAGTGTTAAATTTCTAATCTTCTCTCTTGAAATTAATTTTAATATTTTAAGTAGTACAAAATGTGATTTTTTTCAGCCACAATTAGTGAATTTGAAAACTTTTGAATGAATAGTTTGTTTTGAAAATTAACAAAGTCATTCTAGTGGTATGTTGATAACCAAAAGAAAATTGGGCTGATGGAGAAAGCTTTATCATATGGAAGTTGTATGGAAATTGCTCAATATTACCCAAAGTCAAAGCTATTAAGATATTCTAAAGAGGTGGTAAATTAACTTTATAAATGTAGTAAGTGTTTTCTTTTAGCATTATTTATCTCAGTCATGTGAACACTGACATTTTGGATTGACTGGCCACTAAACAAAAATTCTGTTTCATGACAAATTTCAGGCTTTTGATATTTATTTTCATTTGACATCAAAACAAAACAAAGATTTCTATTTTTTTTTCCTGAAGAATTTGAGAAAATACCCTAACTCTTACCTTCTCACTAAGATCTGATCCTGTAAGGTGCCTCCGGGTGAGATGTTAAGTGTCAGTCCATTGAATGTTTAGGATTTGAAAGACTAATGATGACTCATTCATATAAAAATTCAGGGACATTACAATTCTGTGTTTCTTGTTCAGATATGAACAGACAAGTGTTAGTTACTGATAACCCCTGTTCATTGACCTGAGAATGTACTATTAGTCAGCCCATCATGAGGGCACATTCTTTCTGTATCCAAAAAGTGATGCATCTGTTCCTTTACTACAATGTAGCTTTCCAGCAGGTGAGAAGAGATGTTGGATGAAAAATATCCCAAATAATGAAACTCTTCAATCCTTAAAATATCAAAGTCAACATAAGTTTTTACTTTTGAAATAATATTTCTTATTTATTTAATTTTTAGGCATGACACATAATTAGTTATGAGTTATTAGGGATTATTCAGTGAATCTCCTTGGATGATTAGGGATTATTTGATGAAGCTCAATAAGGCTGGAACATCCTTCAGAGAAGTGTTGGTAACTTAGATTAGCTGAGTATCTGGCCTAGTATGTATGCATACTTTCCTTCCACAGCAGGGTAGTTACTGTACTTTCTTATGCCTACAATGCATCCTTTTTTTTTTTTTTGTATAACAGACCATTGATTCAGTAGACTCTTAGGAAATATTGTATAGTTCCTGAGTCGGTTTTGAGCTCTCCTGTAGCTTTTGATGCAAAATGATGCAAGGAGTCGCATGGTCATATCCTAGGAGCAGACTTGTAAGAAGTTTGTGACTTAGTTACATTCTCCTTCCTGGTTTCCTCCAGTTATGAAAGAGGGCATTCAATACTTCATGAGCGCTATACTTTTTTCAGTGCATGTACCAGTGTATTAGCAGAGCTCTGCTGATGGGTGCATTGGAGGGGTAGAATTAAAGACTTGACTCTGTCCACTTTTCAACTTTTTCTTGCCTATCCACCTGCATACATTGGGTATGGGAACATAGTGGCCTTAAGGAAATTATTTTCTTCATCTTCAAAGTTCATTTAGTGTGAATGGCCATCTCAGGGGATCAGTGGGGAATGCCTTACCACCCCTTATACCTCTGCACAGATAAATAAGGCAAAAAAATCTGTCCCTAAATATCCTCTTGAGTTCAAATTATTTTTAATGGCTGCATTTGTATTTACAGCCATTCCTAGTATAGCCAATTAGATTCCTAGGACTGTGCAGAAAACGCTAGTGCAGACAGCCACTGCCACAGAGAAAAGATGGAAACATCTTACGTAAAGAAAATGGAGAACTTCCTTATGCCTCCAAAATCTTCATATTTTATTTTTACGGTGCAAAGTCCTTCTCTTTTCTGTCAGGTCTAATGTGAGCACAATCTTGTAACAAGTTTGCCCCAGACAATTAAGAGTAATGCTTCTGGTTCAATACTTCACTGTTTGTTAATGCACTCATACCAGCACTTCTATGCCTAATAGAGGTATCCATTAGTTACTTATATTTTCACAAAGCACTTTTTCTATCCCTTCTCTCAGTTGCTCTAGTCTCAGTTCCTATATACTGAAATTTGGCTGACTACATGATTGGGGTCTAAATGATCCATCCTATTGCTTTTATGAAAACTAAATTCCACACAAATTCAAAAATGGAGTCTGAAGCATATGATGACTAAAAGGTACCTGGAATCAGATCACTAAGTATGCCAGGCTTCTTTGGAAAAACAAATCTGTATTTTGGGGTAAGCCAAATAAAATCTCTATATATCTTATTTGTAAGCAAAAAGTAAATGCTCCCGAACAATGAAATGTGGATTGCCAGAAGCAGGCATCAGGATTTTATTGAAAAATTCCCAACAGAATGAAAGTTACATTCTGAGGCTTACTCCTTAAAGCAGTCTCTGCAATCCCATCAACAGATCTGCTTGTGGCAAGCTAAAGAATCTTAAACAGTTACTGACATTTCATTTAAAATACAAGTCAAACGGGAGGAGGAGAAACATGAAGAAAGCCACGTAGAATCATAGAAAAACAGGGCTGAAAGCCACCTAGCCAGGTTATTAAGTTCAGCCCCCTGCCTAAGGCAGGACTATATCTGACGTGTGTTTGTTGAATGTGTTCTTTTAAACCTCCAGTGACAGAGGTTCCTCAATATCCCTTGGAAGTCTATTGCAGAATTTAACTACTCTTAAAATTAGAGAAACGTGCCTAGTATCTAGCCTAAATCTAGATGATGCTAGGCTGAGAGCTACCTAAGCTAGCCAACAGGAAATGTTGAGGAGCACAGCATAGTTGAAGCCCTGTCCCTCAAAGGGAGTTATGTACCTTTCTTCATTCAGTATCCACAGCAATGGACCCTCTCTCGAGATTAGTCAATTTAGTCTTTTTTTCCTAGGAGAAAAAAAAAAAACAAAAAACAAGGAGGGGAAATAGTGTCTTTTCTCATAGTTTTTAAACCAGCACTTAGAGCAGTTGTTTTCAAATTAAGGGTTAGGACTCAGTACGGGGTAGCAAACCCTCAAGTAACGGGGTGGGGTTGCCCCTTGCTGTTGCCACCAAAAGATTGCTATGTGTAGCTCAAAGTTGTAGTTGTTGGATCATGAGCACAGATGATTTTTCAACTGGATTCAAAGGAAAAAATGTTTGAAAACCACTGACTTAGAGGACTCAGGTGGTATGTGACTTCATATTGCGACTCTGACTGATGTGCAGTGGAAACTAGAAGCTGGGCAATTTCTTTTTCAGCAAAGAGTAAAGTAGCAGAAAAATACATTTTGTGGGAGATTCATACTATTCTTAAATTCACGTTATTCACAAAGTTCATAAATTCAGAGTGAAGTCAGTGAATAGTTAATAGCCTCAGCCAAAAAAAAAATCAGAACTTTTTATTTTTATCATTTCAGGTTGACACCTTTTGACTTTCTTGTTTCAAAGTTTTTTTTTTTTTCTAATTTAACTGGAAACAAAACAAAAATATCATTAAGGGTCAAATGAATATTTACTTAGTTTTTGTTTGTTTGTTTGTTTTGTTCAGCAAGAACAATCTGTAAAATATCAGTCTGGATGCAAACATAACTTTTTGAGAGGTAAGAATTTTTTTCTGTTCAGCCCCTGCGCATGCACGCACACACACACACGTGCACACCTATATCCTTACTCATTGGGCTATAGAATCATTCTCACTCACTGTCTGGTCTGATAGCTAATTAGTTTTACATAGAGGACCAACTCCAACAGAAGAGAGTGAGAAAAATATACCTAGAATACCTGACAGTGCATAGGTTAAAGCACTTATATAGCAAGTGAGAGAGCCAGTTCCACAGGTTATAATGTGACACTACCACCATCACCACTACCTCCTTCTCCTTCTTTTGTGCTGCTTAAAGAATGTTCTCAGCATGTCTACCAGGTTGTGCCTCAAGAGCAAAATAGGTGGGGAAATGTCAAGTTTCTGAATCCTACTGTGAAATAAGTTCAGAACTTCTGGGTGATGTCAAGATTTAAGAGACTATGCACATGCCAGATGTTGAAATGTAGACTTTTTGGCAATATTAAAAGTTGAACTTTAGGCACTTACAAATTTCAGGGACTAGACTCACCAAGAGATTTTGGTGTTGTGACATTCAGGGTCAACACATAACTTTTAAGCACATAGAGGATAAGTGGGATTCACAAAACCCATGTTGTTAACTGTTCAGTTCCTCGTACAATAAATTGGGAGAGATCGGTGCCTAAGAATACGATTCACAAAAATCCAGCATGCAAAGTGACTCCTAGTCTAAGTTAGCTAATGTGAAATCTCAAGGAAGAGGAATGCTTCCTGAACCTTGTCTTCTCAGGTAGTTCAGCATCAAAGCCTGGAATTGAGGGAGGCACCTATCTTTGCAGAGGATTCTAATCTATAGAACCATACCTGTAATCAGACACCTAAGATGTTTTGAGAGTGAACTCTCTCATAACTTTTAGTCCACTAATTAGGAAACTCACCTGCAACATATTAGACCCTTTATTCAAGTCTTCCCTCTGCCTAATGAGGCAAATGAATTCAAAGGGATTTGCCATCTTTCCGTATTATTCTTTAACTGCTGTGTTATAGGATATTCTGAGATGGGGCTTCCTCAGTTTTTTCCTGATGAAATGTTTCACTGTGGATTAACTAAATAAAGAGTTGCTGGGCCAGAGATGGAGCATATGCAAACATGAAGATGACTCTATAGGCTAGTGGTTACAACACTAATTCATCACATGGGAGATCCAGCATCCAGGCCAACTATTTCACTGACCAGCCTTTAGGCATATACAGTTGCTTTTCTTCAGTGCAAGGACATAAAATGATACTTGCATTTCTGAAGTGCAAATCCAAACAGAAGGAATTTGGTTTTGAAGTGACTGAAATGTTTTCATCTATTTTCAGGATTACTCATGCAGAAATTCTTATATCTTATCAAGAAATTAATAAGATCTGCTTTTGTAGATCTGCTTTAACATCCTAAGGCAAGTTTTGAAGCTGTGTAGTTGATCATGTGAAGCATAAGGGACTTTTCTGTACCCTGATTGGATGATACAAAATTTATAAATAGAAATAGCAACTCAGTATCCCTAAATATCTCAACTTTGAGTCCACCATGGACTGAACCAAATTTTATTAATTTGTCCCTCCAGCTCCCCTCTGTTCCTCCCCCCTAAAATGTTAAATTTCTCTCTCCAATTAGGATTCTGACTTTCAGAAGTTTGGTGTTGTTTTGTTTTCATTCCCCTGCTCCCCATGCCAGAGCTGCATTTCCACTAAAATAAATAGCTTATATAGTGGCAATCAGAATCAGTGATTGTGCATGCTTACTGAGTAACTAATGCTATGTTCACACACAGAGGGCTTGTTTCGAAACAAGCTGTTTCAAAACAAGCTGTTTTGAAATAAAGGGTTATTTCGAAACACCTTATTTTGAAAGACAAAAACAGTGTTTTCGAAATAAGGGAGCGAAATAGCATGTCCACAGTGTGAACATGCTATTTCACTTTGGGGGGGGACTGCAGGCACCCCCGGGGTGCAGCACAGCGGGGTGCTACACCCCGTGGGTGCCTGCACAGCGCTGCAGGCACCCGTGGGGTGAAGCGCAGCCTGGCACCTCACCCCACCGGCTTAAAGCCCGGGCTGCCCCCAAACCCCACCACAGGATCAGGGGCGCCTGGCTGGAGCCCACAACCGGGGTTGCCCCCAAACCCTGCCGCGGGGTCGGGAGCACCCAGCTCAGCCCATTGCTGCAGGAGCTGGGGTGAGCGCAGCTCCGGGATTCCTTGGCTCCCTGCTCCTGCCAGTATCCCTGCCCCCGCCCCCAGCAGAAGCAGCTGCGCCAGGGAATCCCGGGGCCACGCTCATCCCAGCCCCTGCAGCGGTGGGCTGAGCCAGGCACCCCTGACCCAGTGGTGGGGTTTGGGGGCAGCCCCGGTGGCAGGCTCCAGCCGGGCGCCTCACAGTAGAGTTTGGGGGTGGCCCCGGCAGCGGGCTCCAGCCAGGCACCCCTGACCCTGCAGCGGGTTTTGGGGGCAGCCCGGGCTTTAAGCCGGCGGGGTGAGGTTCCAGGCTGCGCTGCACCCCGCAGGTGCCTGCAGTCCCCCTCTGCTGGCCAGGGGACACCCCTCAGCACCCTCACCAGGGTGCTGAGGGTTCCCTGGCCAGGGTGCTAGGAGGGCAGCCCTTCTTCCCAGGGTGCTTAGCACCCTGGGAGGAAAGGTCAAATGTTGTTTCAGAACACTTTGTTCTGAAACAACATGTTCCCATGGGGTTGTTTTGAAACCACTGGTTTTGAAAGGGAAGTAAGTTTAAGCCCTTTCAAAAGAACAGCTCCCATTTTGAAACAAGGGGTTTCCTTGTTTTGAAGTGGGAGTACGTTGTGTGAACATGGCATTTCTTATTTCAAAACAACCTCTGTTGTTTCAGAATAAGAAGCCTGTGTGACAACACCCTAAATGTCCAGGAACCTGATTGCTTTGCACAAATACTCATTTGCACACACAGAAATTGCTATGAACTATTTACTGGGTTCAAATTTAGCCACAAGCTTTAGATATATGACACTTTTATTTAGCTGTATAACGGTAAATCATGAACTCTTTGGATCACAGACTCTTGTGTTACCACAATTGTCCTTGATTCTATAGATTGGGGCTTGCTAACTGGGAATTTCAAGGGGGAAGCAATATAAGGTATTGAACTCCCTAGAAATCCAATGGGAATTGAGTGTCTCATTGCCTTTTGTCTCCTTTGAGCATGGCAGCCATAGAAACTAGTGAAATACAAATAAGTAATAATATTAATAATATACCAGTTGGTTAATTATTTCAATATCTGCACACAGACATTTGATATTAAGAGAATGTAATAAAATGAACTCTGGGCTCAGTCAGTTCCCCTTAATGATGTCCCTTATTGCTTTACTCGTTTAATTCTCATCTTAATTAAAAAAAAAAATATCAAGAATGCCTTGCTTGATTCCTTGCTTTCTTGAGAAGTACTACACAGCTAATAAGAACAGTCCGTTATCTCACTTGTTTGATGTATCCATGGTAACACAGATGTATCCACAACCCTGGAGTTCACTTAATAGCAGTCCCTGTGATTTTGACCCTAAAAAGGCTCTCCACAATGCTGGAAGCCTATCACTCTATCACTGCATCCTTTTTTTTTTTTTTTTTTTTTTGAGTTTGTGATTTTGGAGTAAGCTTAAAGGGCAACCTGTTGCTACAATCTTAACTGGTATAACTCACTGTAGTGGCCCAGGATTTCAAATTATTTAAAGCTGAATACTTCAGCTACTGTAATTTAATCTTCCCTGTGCAATCTCTTTCTCTCAAGAAAATGCTATAATGACTTTCTTTTCTTTTGAATTTTCTGCCTGCTGCATATACATGGCACACTCTTTATGTTCTCTCAAATCAGCTTCCTCTCATATTTCACCCAATGTGTTTGGCTACACAAACACTCTGCGGTTTGTGACTAGTCTTTGAAATTCTTTTCTTTTGCCCATTCACCACAAAAGACAAAAAGGACATAAAGGATCTTTTCTTTCATGAAACAAGTAGCGTTCATTTGTGTGAATTATCCAAAAAAGGTAGACTTCAAAAGAATAATACTTTTTTTTTTATTTCAGTACACCTAGTATAATATCCCCATTCCAATTTCTTTAACTAAAACTGTTGATTCCTAACTTTCAACTCAGGCACATATAATCTAGTGATCCAGCAAGGGATTGCATATGAATTACTGAGAATTAGGGTTCAACAAAAATGATGAATTTTGTACTGTATGTTACAAATTTTTTTTTAATTCATCAGAATTTTGTCTCCTGTGAAATATCAAAGACTCCATCAATATTCTCCATCAACCAGTTTGTGAAATCTTCAAGTGAGAAATCTCATATTTTCAAATTTTCAGGTATTCTAAATCTGGCATGGAATTCCTATAGTACATACAGGATTCCTACATCTTTAACAATTATGTCTTGTAGAAAGAAGACAAAGAGGATTAGAAGAACACATTGGCTATGTTCACACACAGTGGGTTATTCGATACAAGTTGTATCGAAATAATGCCTTATTTCAAAATAAGTTAATTTGAATTAACAGTTTGTTAATTTGAATTAAGGAAAAAAGCTCAACGCGAAATAGCATGTTCAGACAACAGTTATTTCAAAACGAGTCACCGTTGTTTCGAAACAACATGTTCAGACGGCATTGTTTTGAGACAATCATTTTGAAACAATGTTGTTTCGTCCCCACCTGGGGTTTAAGTTGTTTCGAAACAACGGTGCGTCATGTGAACATGGCCTTTCTTATTTTGAAACAACCTCTGTTGTTTCGAAATAAGACTGCTGTGTGAACACACCCATTGTCATTTCCATGAATATTTATAATACAGTAGAACCTTAAAGACTTGAACACCAGAATTACAAACTGATCAGTCAACCAGACACCCTCTGAAACCAGAAGTAAGCAATGAGGCAGCAGCAGAAAGGAAAAGAAAAATAGAAAGCAGATACTGTGCCTGTATTTTGTGGTCCACATGCAGGGCAGAGACATCCAGGGTCTGTTCTGTTTCTGTAAGCCACAGGTGCTGTTTCACCTCCTTCCTCTCCATTGTTATGGGGAAGCTGTTTTCAGCAACTCGCTCCCTTCCACTGCTCCTTTAGATCCCAGGAAAGAAAGTTCTTAGACTTTAAAGTCAGAAGGGACTAATATGGTCACCTAGTTTGATCTGCACAATCCAGCCACAGAACTTTACCCACACACTCATGCAATAAACCTATGACTAACTTATTAAAGTCTTCAGCTCATGATTTAAGACTTTAAGGTACAGAGAATCCACAAGGAACTAAGTCATGCCTCACACTACATGGAAGGCAAAAAAAACCAGGCTATGTCTACACACACAGTTTTATTTCGAAATACGTCCTTTCAAAATGACTTATTTCAAAATAAAACCCTTATTTTGAAGGGGCTCATTTCGAAATAAGGAAAACCCCACAATCGAAACGGCCATTATTTTGAAAGGGAGATGCCGAAATAACGCTAATTGGACCGTTGTTTCAAACAGTTGTTTTGAAACAACAGGTCTAAATGGTGTTGTTTCGAAAGAACAGGTCTAAATGGCATTATTTTGGACTATCTCTTCTGAAATAATGGCTGTTTCAAAAACATCGAGGTTTTACTGATTCGGAACAATGATTCTTATTTCGAAAGGATGGGATCCGTCCTTTCAAAATAAGAAAATGTCATGTAGACCTAATTTCTTTTATTTCGAAATAACGAGTGTTATTTCAAAATAAAAGTGCCGTGTAGACATACCCCCAGAGTCTGTTAATGGAAAGAACTGAAGGTTGCAGCCAAAGCCTGGCCTAGAGCTGGAGTGTGAGTCAGCTGCACTCTGGAAGAGGTTTAAAGGGCCATATCCTGTGCACCTATTTGGCCCAAGCTTTGCCAATGGCTGCACTGCTGAATCCTGCCAGTAGCTCTGGGAGTGCAAAAGGAATGGGAGGAAGGGTTTCTGGCAGCCAGCTGGCACCAGCCTCCTATCACGTGCTTCCTGTGTAGTGTGGCAAGCAATGCACAGAGCAGAGTGAGCTCTCAGGAGAGGCAGCTGAGGGCTGGAGCTCTTAGTACGAAGAGTGCAGGCCAGACCTGCCAGTTAAGTCCAAAGGCAAGAAACAGAAACACAGCAGAGAGCTGCATGCAGACCAGGCAGGGTTCCAGTGCCACCTTTGCAGAGATCTCTTCCAACCTCAGCTGGAAGCCACTGACTGCAAAGTATTGTAACATAAATGTTTTGTTCAGAGACACAGATATTTCAGAGTTACAAACAAACTCCATTTCTGAGGTGTTCTGTAGTTGAAGTTCAAACACAAGCAGAGCTAGGCAGCCAGGGACCATTGTTATCTTTCCATTCTGTGTTCTGAAATCCCTGTAAAAAGCCGTAGCCTTTGGTCCATCCATGGTAGAGAACACTACTGAGGCACCAGAGCATCAGCATCTGTAAGAGGTTCAGAAGCTGAAATGAGAATAATCAGCTGGTTCCAGACTACTTTCATGCACTGTATCTGTGAATAGTACAATCCATTGCAAATGGGCCCTGGAGGTCCAGGACTGCTCATTAGAGGTCCAGCATCTCTCAGTGGTCAACACAGACTCTGTCATGGGTGGCACATCCGTGCACCCTGGGTTATGACCTACATATTTTTCTGTTCATTTGTATATTGTGACAGTATGATTTGTTACCAGTTATACCATGCAATGTTCCTTTACAGATGCTCATAACCTATACGACATGAGTAATATGATATCATGTTTCTTACAGCTTCATGCATGTGTTCAGATGTGTAGCATATTTAGAATGGCTCCAGGGACTGAGTGACCTACAAAGCTCTCCCAGCAGCAGTGAACCTGAGAGAGACAAAGATATGCTAATAAGAGTGGCCAAAAAAAAGAAAAAGGCATAACCTCTGCTGTAAGGGGAGGAGTGAGGGGAGTGTTTGAAATAAAGGCAGAGGCCTGGAAGATTCTGGGGCTTCTGAGCTGGGACTCTCCATCCTGAAACAACTTCAACCAAGATCTGGGCCCTGCCTGGCCTCAGGCAGAGACTGGCTGTACAAACATCTAACAGCCAAATACTTTGAGCATAAACTTGTTTGGACTATGAGGTTAACTTAAATAGAAGTATTAGGTGGGCATGTATATCACAGAATCATAGGGTTGGAAGGGACCTCATGAGGTCATCTAGTCCAACCTACTGCGAAAAAAAGCAGGAACATTCCCACTAAATTATTCCAGCTAGAGTTTTATCCGGCTGGGCCTTAAACAGCTCCAGAGACGGAGATTCCACCACCTCCCTAGGTAGCCCATTCCAATGCTTTACCACCCTCCTAGTAAGAAAGTTTTTCCTAATATCAAGCCTCGACCTCCCCGGCTACAACTTGAAACCATTGCTTCTTGATCTATCCTCTGTTAGAACAGCCAAGCTCCATCCTAGTTCCTTGTGTCTTTCTTCATGGGACCGGTGCTCCAGCCCCTTGATCATTTTTGTTCTGCTCCGTCTAACTTTTTGGGTATCTCCACACATCTCTTTTATTTCGAAATAACACTGGTTATTTCGAAATGAAAAAGATTAGGTCCACACAAAGTTTTCTTATTTTGAAATGACGGACTCTGTCATTTCAAAACAAGAACCATCATTTCAAAACAGCTTAAACCCCATTCATTTTGAAACAGCTGTTATTTTGAAATGGTTATTTTGAAATATCACCATTTGGACATGTTGTTTTGAAACAACACCATTTTGAAACAACTGTTTCAAAACAACGGCTGTGTTCACACACACACATGGTTATTTCGAAACAAGTTGTGTCAAAACAACTTGGTTTGAAATAACGCCTTATTTCGAAATAACATACTTCGAATTAACAAAATGTTATTTTGAAATAAGAAAAAAAATGGGAAACGAAATAGCAGGTTCACACTGTGAACCTGCTATTTTGCTTCCTCAGGGGGCTGCAGGCACCGG
>ML681992.1:1230760-1249628 GCA_007922195.1 Podocnemis expansa
CAAGGTTGTTTCGTCCCCAGATGGGGTTTAACTTGTTTCGAAACAACGGGTTCCCGTTGTTTCGAAACAACGGTGCGTCGTGTGAACATGTTTTTTTTTGTTTCGAAACAACGAGGTTGTTTCAAAACAAAAGTGCTGTGTGAACACAGCCAACATGTCCAAACAGCCTTATTTCAAAATAACCATTTCAAAATAACAGCCGTTTCAAAAGGAGGCTTTCCCTTAATTTGAATGAACATTTTCTTAATTCGAAATAACTTATTTTGAAATAATGATGTATGTGTGGACATAGCCTTTCTAATTTGTCTACGTAGTTTTTGTAGTGGGGAGCCCAAAACTGGACACAGTATTCCAGATGTGGCCTCACCAGTGCCGAATAGAGGGGAATGATCACATCCCTCAATCTTCTGGCAGTGTTTCTTCTGATGCAGCCCAGTATGCCATTGGCGTTTTTGACAGCAAGAGCACACTGCTGACTCATATCCATCTTCTCATCCACCAGGACCCCCAGGTCATTTTCTACAGTGCTGCTATTTAGCTGATCGCTCCTCAACCTGTAGCAGTGCATCAGGTTTTTCCATCCCAAGTGCATGACTTTGCACTTGTCCTTGTTGAACCTCATGAGATTTCTATTGGCCCACTGCTCCAATATGTCAGGGTCCTCCTGAATCTTCTCCCTGCCCTCCAGCATGTCTACCGTTCCCCCCAGCTTGGTGTCATCCACAAACTTACTGACTCTGCAATAAATCCCATCATCCAGCTCATTAATGAAGATGTTGAACAGAACTGGCCCCAGGATCGACCCCTGGGGCACACCACTCGTTACTGGTTGCCAACTAGACACAGAGCCATTGATTCCTACATGCTGAAACCATTGATCTAGCCAGTTCTCTATCCACCTTACAGTCCACACATCCAACCCATACTTCCTTAAATTGCTGACGAGAATGCTGAGGGAAACCATATCAAAAGCCTTGCTAAAGTTGAGGTATATCACATCAACAGCTCTTCCCGCATCCATGCGTTTTCAAAGATAATGGCCAGCGGTACTGCTACCTCATCGACCAACTCCCTCAGCACCCTCAGATGTAGGTCTTCCGGCCCCATGGACTTGTGCATATCCAGCTTCTTTAGGTAGTCTCTAATCTGACCTTCTGTCACCAAGGGCCTCTCTTCTTCTCTCCAATCTGCCATACCCACTGTAGTAGGCTGGGAGCTGGCCCTCCCTGTGAAAACTGAAGTAAAAAAAGCATTGAACACTTCAGCCTTTTCCTCATCCTCCATCACGAGGATACTTGCGCTATTCTGTAAGGGACCTACACCAGCCCTGATTGCCTTTTTGTTATTGAGATACTTGCAGAACCCCTTCCTGTTATCCTTCACATCCCTTGCTAACCACAACTACAGTTGCCCTTTGGCTTTTCTGATTTTATCCCTGCAGTCCTGAGCAATATCTTTATCCTTAGTCATCTGTCCACGCTTCCACTTCCCATAAGCTTCCTTTCTATGCTTTAGCTGAGTGCAGAGTTCTCTGTTAAGCCACCTGGGTGCTTTCCACATTTGCTGTTCTTCCTCTCATTGGAATGGTATCTTCCTGTGCCCTTAGCATGGTTTCTTTAAAATGCAACCAGCTGTCTTGGACACCTTTCCCCTTCAGATCAGCCTCTCAATGGATCCTGCCCATCAGTTCCCTGAGGGACCCAAAATCTGCTTTTCTGAAGTCCAGAGTCTGTGTTTTGCTTCTTTCCTTTTTTTCATTAATCAGCATCTTGAACTCTATCACCTCATGGTCACTGCTGCCCAGGTTGCTATTAACTTCTATGGCCCCAATCAATTCTTCTCTGTTTTTGAGCAGCAGGTCAAAAGGTGCAAGGCCCCTAGTTTGTTCCTCCAGCATTTGTATCCGGAAGTTGTCCTCAACACTCTCCAAAAACTTCCTGGATTGCCTGTGCACTTCTGTATTGGCCTCCCAGCAGATGTCAGGGTAAGTGAAGTCCCCCATGAGGTCCCTCAGGGCCTGTGATCTGGAAAATTCTGCCAGTTGTCCATAGAATGTTTCATTCACCTCCTCCTTCTCGTCTGGAGGTCTATAGCTACACCCACCACAACATCCCACTTGTTGCCCTCTCCTCTAAGCTTAACCCACAGATTTTGAACTGGCTTGCTTCCACTTCCATAATGGAGCTCTGAGCAGTCACAGAGCTCTTTTACATATTGTGCTACTCCTCCCCCTCTTCTTCCCTGCCTGTCCTTCCTGAACAATTTATACCCATTCAGCTCCAGTCATGCAAGCTATCCCACCATGCCTCTGTTATTCCAATTATATCATAGTCCCTTGTCTGTGCCAGTACTACCGATTCTTCCTGCTTGTTTCCTAGGCTCCTCACATTCGTGTACAGGTACCTAAGATACCAGGCTGATTGCCCTACTTTCCCAAGTCGATTTTCAGTTCTATTGCATCTACCTCCTTCTATTTTCTCTTGGGATTGTCCTCCCGCACCTGATTCAGGTATTAAAGATTCATTAGAACATGTAATATAATTATTTGATTCTTCCCCCCCACCATGTTCCAACCACCTTCTCTTTTATCCCTGTTTTTACAGTCCCTGCTCCCCCCAAGTTCCATCCCTTCCCCCAGGTCTCCCACATTGTCACTTACCTGTGGGCTTTGGTCTCCTTACCCCTTCAAACCTAGTTTAAAGCCCTCCTCACTAGGTCAGCCAGTCAATGTCCAAATATGCTCTTCCCCTTCCTCAAGAGATGGAGTCCATCTCTGCCTAGCAGTCCTTCTTCCTGGAACAGCATTCCACGGTTAAGAAAGCCAAAGCCCTCCTGACAACACCATCTTTGCAGCCAGACATTCACCTCCAGGATGCATCTGTCTCTACTCAGGCCCCTACCCTTGACCGGAAGGATTGAGGAGAACACGACCTGTGCTCCAAACTCCTTCACCCACTCTCCCAGAGCTCTGTCACCACCTTTGGTCTGCCGAGGATCACCTCTTGCAGTATCATTGGTTCCCACATGGATGAGTGGCATGGGGTAGTAGTCAGAGGGGTGGATGATTCTCGACAATCCCTCCATAACATCTCGAATGTGGGCACTTGGCAGGCAGCATACCTCCCATGAGGCCTTGTCAGGGCAACAGATGGGTGCCTCCATTCCCCCTCAGAAGTGAGTCCCCAACCACCACAACCCTACGTTTCCTCCTAGATGTGGTGGCTGTGATCCTCCCAGCCTCGAGGGTGCATGGCATCTCCTGTTCCACCTCATCCATCGTCTCTAGTGCTTCGTAACAGTTCTTTATCACAATGGAGGGAAGGATTGGAGCAGGGGTGGAGCACTGTCTGCTGCCAGAGGTAACCAGCTGCCAGTGTTCTCCCTCTGCCATAGGCATCCCATCCTTCTCCAATGATGCGGCAGTAGTCTTCGGCACCTGGAGAGTGCCCTCCTCCTTGCATGTCTCCTCATGGATGCTATCGAGGAACTTCCCCAGGTCATGGATATTCCTTAGCCTAGACACCTCCTCCTGTAACTCTCCTACCTGCCTCCTGAGAGATTCCACCAGAAGACACCTGTCACATTGATTCATCTCCCCAGCCTGATTGTCAGAGACAGGGAACTGCAGGCTGCAATCCCTGCAAGTCCACACCAGGATCTGGGCAGAAATCCGCAGTGAGGATGTCTGTCTGGCTACAGACACAGGTGGGGGAGAGAGAAGGTGTGCTGCAACAAGCAGTGCAGCTCCTCTTTACCATCACGGCCTCACTAAACTCCCTCTCAAACTCCCCTGTTTGCAGTCCCCCTGATCGCAAGCTCCCTCTGGTCGCTCAGCCACTGGCTTTTGAGGCCTTCTCTTCCTAGGTCAGCCCTTGCCCCTTGTTAAACACACAGGGGAAGAGTGATCACAAGGCTGATGGAAGCTGGTGATCAAAGGTGAGCAGGAAACAATGATCCAAACAGCCCCCAATCACACAAACACACACTCACAGTCCCAATTCCCATAGTAGTTAACAACTAATAAAAATCACCTGTAGAGAAAGAGACAAACACACAGTTAGTAATTCACTCACCCAAGCTTCACTCTCTCCCTTGCTCCTTCAGCTAGGGGATTGCCTTCGCCTCCTTCTCAGGGCTTCACCAACTCCTTCCCTCTCAAACTCCCATGTTTGCATTCCGTCTGTTTGCAAACCTTATATTTTCTTGTGGTCTCTCCTGACTCATTTCTATTGTGATTCTGCCATGATTGGCCATATTCTCACTTAGAATTATAACCTTATGAATGAACTTGTTGTTTTCTGTAAAGCTGTGTGATCTTTAGAGGGTGTGAGTGAAGAAGGCTGGGCACAATCCATTTTTTTGTCAAATGGACGGACCTGAGTGTGTGGTGATTGAGAGTGGGTCCCAATCTCTGTAAACAGTGGCTCCTGATGCGGTAACTGGGGCTGGGGCTGCTTGCTCAGGGCTGTCCTTTAAGCAGTCAGAGGGCAGATGCCCACTGCTTGGGATCAATTGCACACCAGAGGTCAAAATAGACTGACTCAGGAGTGAATGGTCACTTGGCAAAGCGGGGTGAATCAGTGTTCAGAAGTGGGAATTGGGAGGTCATGGTAGCATACTGGACTGGATCTGGGGAGCAGTCTGTCACAGATCCTTCTTAGGTTATGGGTTAATGTCCTGTAATTGGCCTGTCTATGTAGACAGATTGGGTACACATGGGGGATATTGAAGGCAACCAATTCTAACATTGCATCACCTCTGTTACATAAAAAAAAGCTGTAGTAGGCTCTCCTTTGTCCCTTTTACTGGTCATTGTTGAAGTAGATTTTGCTTTTCCTTCCTGATGTTATTCAATATCTCATTCCTCGTAGGGATCATTATCTGGCATTTATCGGTGATGACGTGGGTCAAGTGTCTAAGACTGGAAATGAAATCTGTTAAAAGGTGTTATGTAGGGGTACTAAGCAAGTGGCATTTTCTTAGATAACTGTCATCCTGTCATGTCCGATTACTTGTGGCAAGTGGGTAAGTTGTCAGTGTCTATGGTATATGACTATCCACACATCTCTAATCATAATTCTCTCCATTGCTGGCTATGGTACAGGTATTTTTTGTTTGGTTGGTTAGTTCTTTTTTATATACCTTTGTATGAAGGAAACACAGGATTTTTACAGAATCTACTTCTTTTGCTTTCTTCTGTTGAACACTCATTTAGCAAGAATGAAGATTCGGGTTATAATGCTACCAGCATGTTATATCTGAAAATCAGTTCATCACTTTTCTCTCATGGCACATCTATAATAAATAAATTCTCACAGTGAAGTAATTGGTGAGTCTTCCTCTGCCTTTGTAAGTGAAATTTCTGTTTTAGTGACCTGATGGCTTAAATCTCTTCTTTCTGTTCTAAGGAAAATTAGTTTTCCATTCCTCAGTTAAAGCAAAACAAAACAAAATACCTTCCTGAATGAGGTTCTATTTTGCGATAAATCATTCAGATTTGTTCATTTCTGGTATGCTTTTTTTTTTTTTAAAGAAGGTGGAGTCACCTGAGGGGGGAAAATAGTCAGAAAACACATAGAAAATGAACTGAGACTGGAAGAGAGTATTTATAGAAAAATAATCCCCATTCATGTTATAAACATTCTGCTGGAAGGAAAACTGATCTAGCTAATTGCAAGTTTAGAACACTCTGCTCATTTGAAACACCTGGAGGACTGAGTTCTAGGATTGCCACTGACTTTGCTCTGACAATTAATTTATTTCTAGTGTAAATATACCATTTCAGTGCAAAGCACATTGCCTTGTTAGTAAGGAGCTCTAAAGTGAAAATAATATAGAAAATAATGAAAAAAATAAAAAAATACTCATATTCTATATACTGCTTATCTTGAAACAATTTGGAAGGAGAAAAGGCAAGGAAACAAAGAAATACATATAGAAAGTGAGAGAAAACATATCCATAATATAGACATTTGTATCTTATTTGATCATTTACCAATTTGGAGGCCTTACACTTACACAGAACTTTTGCTGATCCTCTAAGAAGGGTTGAATTTCACATCAGTTGAAGTAAAGCATCCACATCCGTGCCCTAAAATATGACTTTTGAAGTATATCTATCATTGTAAATGAAGAGATGAACACATTCTTTTTTGCATATGCAGGGGGAGGGGGCACAACAAAAAATGAAACAATCCCACACAACAGAGGCAAAAGACATCTATCATATTCTCAAAAATGTGTAATTGCACAAAATAGCACTTATGTCCTGTAACTGTAAACAAGCTACTGTTCATAAAAGATAGCTGCTGGAAACTATGTGGTTCCCTCCCACCCCCATAGAAAAACAACTAAACCAGATTCATATAATTCTAAATATGCTAAATAAGCACCAAAATGTTTAGTATAGATCCACAAAGGGAACTTAAGCTCAGCATTGCAAAACCTAAGCTAGGCATCCAGGCAATCTACACAGTGGGAAGAGTTAGGCACCAAAGGCCTGGCTTACACTGTCACTAGTGCTTGACATAGCTTGGTGTCTTCCATCAGCATTTTAACATTCATTTTATGGCACTGCTTTAATGGAAGATGCCTTCTCATCTACACAGCCTTGTTCCTTTCAGGTAGGTGCACCTATGGTGTTGACTGGAGAGCCCAACTGGGATCAGTTGAATGCGTCTTCACAACCAGTTCAATTGATCCTGCTTCATTGATGACCACAGAACCAGCAATGATGGCATATGCTAAGAATGGAGTTAACGTAAGTCAGCATACTGAACAGGAACCTGCCTAACTAACCAGTGGGAAGTGCTGCAGAGAGTGATCAGAACTAACCCCAATCCCTCAAAGGGACATATGCATCTCTCTGAGCTAGCGATTCAGTCATGAACCCTCTTCTGCAGGTGGGTACCTAAACCAGGTCGGTCTGGGAAAAAATGGTAGTGTGGTGGTATGTATGGCCTCATTTATGGCTAAATCTAGACATGAGCTTGGCATGCTAAAAATATCAGTGAAACAGTGGGGTTGTAGGGGTGGCAGTGTATACCCACTGCTTATGCCAAGAAGGTATGGATGGGAATGAGTGTGGAAAGCTAGTCTGAGCTGATGCCTATGCTACCCATGTACAATGCTCACATTAATGCAAGGACATCTATGCCAACTGGGAATCACAGTCCTAGTTACAAGTTTAGATTTAGCCTGTGAATCTGAGGCCAAATAGCGCAGAGGAATCAGGTGGCTTTGCACATGCCCATTGTCAAAAACATAGGCTTCAGGGGAACTTGGAAACTGAGGGTTAGATGGTACATGAAAAAGGATCTAAATTTTGGATTTACGTTCCAAAATGTTTTTTTGGATCTAGTCTTTTGAGATGTTAACTAAGGCTATGTTTACATTGAGAGTTTAGTTTGAATTAAGGAGGATTAATTCGAACTAAATTAGTACACATCCACCCTCACTTTCATCAGTTCAAACTAAGGAATTCCTTAGCTCTAACTAAGGAAACCTTACTTTGAAATAGTAAAACCTGCCTTTAATTCAAACTAACCCAATCTAGACAGGTTTTTTCAAACTAAGTGTTGGTCCAAATTAAACACTGTTCAACCTTCTTCTTCCCAAAGTGCATGACACATGGGAGGAAGTGCCTTCTTCTTTTTATAGGATTGGGTGGGGGGAAGGTCCTTCTTGAGTGCCATGTTGCCACACTTCCCATGGTGCCTGCTGCTAAACCAAACTAGCAAGTCCTGTGCATGGACATTAA
Organism: Podocnemis expansa; assembly: GCA_007922195.1. Taxonomy (NCBI): domain Eukaryota; kingdom Metazoa; phylum Chordata; order Testudines; family Podocnemididae; genus Podocnemis; species Podocnemis expansa. The sequence goes on from ML681992.1 coordinate 1,238,520, forward strand.
TCAAATTAATCAAACTTAGTTCTCACTAATTAATTTGAATTAGTTCCAAATAGCATTCTTATGTGTAGACATAGCCTAAAACACCTGAGAGAACTGACTCATTCTACTGTCCATCAAGTAAGAAATAATAGGTGATCATGAATACTTATTTTGACAATAACAATGTCCACCTCTCAACCACAAATATAATCATAGCATATATTTTTTTAGGATTTTTTTACCTAACTGTGAATGGAGTTACAGTATGAAAAGATTAAATTAACTTGGTTCACCAACAAATAAGTTTTTATATGCTCTGCCTTTTTTATCTGTTTATTTTAAAAATAAAATTATTATACATGAAAAAAATTATATTACTTTGAATATCCCCTCATAAATTGATCTATGTACTATATTTTAAAAAGGCTGCAGGGTAAATAGCAATGCTCTAGTCTCACATTATGTTCAGCTCAGACTCAGCTTGATTTTTATTAGATCCTTTCTATAGCAGTGGAAATTATCAAAAAATGAAGGTTCAATTTAATTTCTATAACAAATTAAACTTGGGGAATTTGTATGAATCATCAGTAAATCTTTAGCTATGAGATGAAAGATGTTCATTCAAAAATATGGCTGCTATCTTCTACCTTGTTGCCTGTCCCATTCTATGCTACACCAACTCATTCTGCTGAAAATTAATTTCTAAAAAAGATTACATGAATTCCTTTTCATGGACATTGAGGTGGATCTTATCTCATATGTAATGTATAGAATCATGACCACTGTCCTTATAGAAATTAAACTCCAAATTATCTTAGGACCATGATCTTGCAGTGATCATTAACTTTTATCATTTCCCCCCTGAATTATACTATTTTCTTTAGTGGTTTCACTGTGTTTAAAGCTAAGCACCCAGGTGAGTCTTTGCAAGATTAGGGCCTAAGTTGTTTGGAAAGCCAAATTCTGCTCTCAGTTACACCTATTTTTTCTAAAAATTAGTGTAGAATATTGAGGGTTGGTATCAAAGTATGGTAATGTTCACACATTAAGAAATGTTTGAGCACCAGTGGAACCCACAGAAAAAAACTGACTATGCTGACATTTCAAAGTGATAGACAGGGTTATTATATAGAGAATGGTTTTGGGGAAAGTTGACACGATTGGGATGATATTTTGCCTATTGGGGAGGGCAATGGAGTGAAAGTGAGAAGTTCTGAGCTGTGAGTCTCATTGTATTCCTGATGAGATGCAAAGGGGTAGTCATGTTAGCCTGAACAACAAGGGTCTTGTGGACGAACAAATTTCTTCAGGCATAAACTTTTGTGGGCTCCACCCTACTTCATCAGATGCACAAGATGGAATATCTCAGGCAATTTCTCCTCACTCTCTACTTAGATTACAAACTCCTTGGGATAGAATCCCTCTTTTATGACATGTTGCAATACAGGATCCAGATCTCAGTGGTAGTCTTTGGATGCTAGTGGAATAAAACTGTGCAGCAGCCCTTATAGAGCAATAACTGCCACTCACATCTTTTTGAACAAACTAGATCTAATACAGTAACATTTCTCTTACAAGTGTAGGAGTGAAGAGACTGTGGTGATGTTTCTGCAGCATATATAAATGCACAATTACATGAGAGTATGTGAAGTGGCTACACCATTTTCCCTGGATTATCCATATTTTGATCCATGACACATAATAACACATTGACTTTTTGGAATACATATAGATATAATAGATGGAAATATTTAAGGCCCCAATCCAGCCAAGTACTTAAGCTTTTCCTAACTCTAATCATGGGTATTTTTTTTGACTCCCATCATATTATTAAAAGGTAGGCGCATATTAAAGCGCTTTGCTGGATTAGTGCTTAAAGAAGGACTGTCAAGTAGTTTTCAGGAACCAAATTTGACCTATTTTAAAATGATTGCCCTAGAGAAAAAAAAAGTCACCCAGAATGCCTTTCTATTTATATAAAACCATCATTCTTTGTATTACAGTGTTTCATTTAAAAAGTGCCTTGAATCTTGTCAATTTTAAAAGGGATAGCCGTGTTAGTCTAGTCCAGTGAAAAAACAACAAGGAGTTGTGTGGCACTTTAAGACTAACAGATTTATTTTTTGCATGAGCTTCCGTGGGAGAAGATTCCACTTCCTCAGATGCTTCGAAGATGGGTGAACTTACAGAAAGGAATGAAACTAAATGCGAAGGGGTGCAAAACATAGGATCAGGTCATAAAGTAACAGCAAACTGTTCTGATTTGCTGTTACTTTATGACCTGATCCTATGTTTTACACCCCCTTGCATTTAGTTTCATTCCTTTCTGTAAGTTTACCCATCTTCAAAGCATCTGAGGAAGTGGAATCTTCTCCCATGAAAGCGCATGCAAAAACTAAATCTGTTAGTCTTAAAGTGCCACACAACTCCTTGTTGTTTTTTCTTTTAAAAAAGTCGGTCCTTTACAAAGGCCTTATTCTATATAAAAATATATCTATTTGTTTACTTGTGTTCTTTCTTTTCGACCCACAGCAACAGAAAGCTAATATAATGAATGGTTATGAATTAATTAAAGTTAGTAACTATGGCATTCCCACCAATATTGCTGATGATGCTGGTTAACCACCAGTGAAAGCGTATTTTTCATTAAAGTCAATATTTCCATAAAAAGACTCAATACATAGGTGTATGCAGTTGTGTTGGCTTTGGATGGGAAAGGAATGAAAGTCAGCTCCTTAACTCAGGAGAGGGATGTTGCTTCTTTGGGCTTTTTTTCCAGGCTATGGGGTTATTTGCAGACCCTGTACCTGTTCCGTTTCAGTCCATTGTTTTCTTCTTGACCCTGCCTTCAAACCTCCATTCCTTTGTGGCTTAGTCCAGCTGGTATGGAGCCCTTCTCTACAGTTCCTTCACCCTAGCCCCAAATACACTGCAGCACTGGACTGGAACAGAACATTTTGTTTCAGCCTTTCACATCAGTTGAATTCCACCCACAGAGACCTATCTGGGACCTTGCATCATTCAAAAATCCCAATGAAATGTTTTGTCAAATGGTAAAGGACAAAATAATTGAGGCAGGAATAAAATGTTCAGAATGAAAGCGAAACTATAAACAATGAAAGGGCAAAAATGTTAAATTATTAATTTTAGAAGTATTTGATTTGTGTCATTGTAAATATGTTACTTATAAGACATTCTTTAATGTAATAAAGTTATATGTTTTCTGTCTTCATTTCATGTATGTTTACAGTAATTATTTTTAATATACAAACGAACAACAAACAGCTTGCTTGAAATGCATGAAAAAATAAATGGACATGACAGGACATAATATCTCCTTCTGAATGGATAAAAATCTATCATTTAAAAATGTATTTTATAGCATTATTTAAAGCACAGGTAAGAGTATACATTCCAGGCACTTTAAAAGTCTCTTTAGTGCCACTTCAGTCTATCATCGATATAGATATTTAGATTCTTTTTTCTTCAAATGTAGGAACAGGTTCATACCATAAATGCCTGTTCCTGTGAGTTTTGTCTGTATCAGGCCTAAAAGTTCAATAGTTTTGAATTTCCTGCATATTCTTACATTGGCTGAATTCTTTGAAACCTGCAGATTGTTTATTTACATATTTCCATTTTTGGATTATGTTTGATCAACTTAATGATCTGGCAAGCAGACCTTTTCAGTCTTGTCTAACAGAAAACATAAGCAGTGGGTAAGTGGAAGGATTCTGGTCCTAGTAATGTGAATGCAATAGTCACTGAATTTAGTAGATCTTCCACCCCTGTAAATAAGAGCATATTTTACTGCACAGCTTAAGTGTAATCCATGACGATAGTAAGTATGGATTAGTACTGAATTACAAACCATATTCCATGGAAATATCGGGGTAACTGAGAGCTGGATTAGGTTTGCATGGTGTAACATTCACTTTATAGTACACGAAATACCCATTTTATGAAGTAATTATTTTTTCCTCAATAAAGAGATAATTTTCACTGATTAGATCTTGTGGGTTTTTGGTTCTGTCCTGTTACTGATAAGAAGTCAAATAATGTTGCTTAATCAGTATTTATTAATCAGATACTGTTAGTCAATCATTAATAGAGAAGACAGGAAAACAAAACAAAACCAAACCCTTATATTTACCAAACTGATCTGGAGACTAGAGAAGTGGTTGCAGTTCATTTCACTACTAACACACACCCCTAAACTGATAAAGCCAAATTCCTTTCCCAAAACTAATTGAGAGGAGTTATTTTCATGGTATCTCAGTTTACCTTATTAATGGCATTATGTTATCTGTAAATTAGCTGTCTTTTTATGGTATCTGAGCTTGATCAATATGTTAAGGATATCTGTAAGGAGAAATAATAGTTAAGTGTCTTCTTATTATAGAAGACACCTGTGGCAATAAGTAATACCTAATAATCCTTCCCACAGGATGCATGGAAAAGGAAATCATTCCTCAAAGCTAAGGCATTCGGCCTTATATGGGTATGCAACGGGAGGAGCCATCTTGCACCCTCCCCTCACATTCACCTCCCCGAAGACCAGTCAGCAGCTGCCTGCCCTCTGGCATTTCCTGAACATGTGAAAGTCTGTTCAGATCACATTGTCACTAAGTATAACCTTATTTTACAAGTAGTTATGCTACTTGTAGAATAAGATACCACTAAACACATTGAAGAGTTAAAAGAATGAGACATTTATTCTCATAAAAATGACTCAAAATGACACTGAAAATGTATATTATATTATATTATATTATATTATATTATATTATATTATAAGAATTTTCAGTGTCATTTTGAGTCATTATTGTGAGAACAAAGGTCTTGTTCTTTTAACCCTTAAATGTATTGAGTGATACCTTGTTCCACAAGTGTATATATAAAGATACATTTATTTGGTTAAAATACATTTGGTTCTTGACTCACCAATTTACATGTGCATCTCAATTGGATGCACAGGAGGAACTCTTATTACTGACCACTCTTAGAAAGGCCATTTTGCACATTATGCCAAATGGAATCTATGTCAGCTGTAAAATCACAGGAACATTTGGATTGGAATGTGCCTCTAATAATAATAATAATTATATTTAGCACTTACATAACAGTTTGCATCAGCAAAGCACTTTACTACCAATATTACTTACTTAATTCTCACTAAACCTCATTGTGGTTGGCAGTTATTCCACCTCCCTGCAATATGGTGCATTGTGAGGTTGCAGAAGATTATTTATTGAACAGAACTGAAAAAAAAAAATCTAATCAGAAAGATTTTAATGTACAGAAACTTTAAACTAGCTACTTTTTTTTTTTTATAACCGGGTATCTGATAGTCAGACAATCCCAAAATAATTGTTCATTAAACCATTTAGGAAGCAATAGATCAGTAGTGGTACAGGGACAGGTGCCACTGTAGTGTACCCACCACCAAATACCACAAGGGATCACTCATGGCCAACCCATTTTAAGAAAGGTGGACTATGAAGAGTCGAACTTCACAGCTCTCAGAAATTCATCCCTTTTCATCTATGTTAGTGTGAGACATTCATTTGCAACCCTGTCCATTTTCTGACATCTGAAGAGGCATCTTTGGAAGGGCTGCTAAACCACCAAGAATCACTGGAGGGGACTGTGCTTCAGTCCTCCCCATCAAACTTCTAGCAGAATCTCACTTTCCTGTACCCCGTGTTGAGTGACTTTGGCGAGACATAACAGCATTTCAGAAAGACACAAATGAACTGGGATCTGGCCTTTGTCCCTGGATTTCTTAATGAACAATCGCATCTCTTCCTCAGTTTTTGTTTTCTGTCGGTGTACTGGAACTATTTGTCATGTATGTAGCTGTAGCAGGCCATCTCCTTATGCCAACAATTGTACAGTCTGAACAGATACCATATGAATTAACATTCCAAACACATATTTAAAAAAAAATGATGTCAAATAAAAGACCTATATACTTGTCATTAGGGGACAAAATATTTAAAAATTGCTAGTTTCAATAGCTAATTATGTCTATCTAAAGTGTTTTATACCTCATTCCAACCCACAAGCAGTGCTATATAGGTATAGAATCAGAAAATCATAAAGTATTAGAGCTGGAAAGGGCCTCATGAGGTCATCTAGTTCAACCCCCTGCTAAAAGAAGGACCACTACCACTAAATCATCCTAGTCAGGGTTTTGCCCAACTGCGTCTTAGAAGTTCCCAAAGATGGAGGTTCCACCACCTCCCTAGGGAAGCCATTCCAGTACTTCACCACCCATGTAGTGAGAAAGTTTTTCCTAATATCCAACCTAGACTTTCTCAGCTGCAGTTTGGAATCTTTGCTCCCTGTTCTGTCCTCTGTCACCACTGAGAATAGCCTAGATTCCTCCTCTTTGGAGCACTCCTTCAAGTAGCTGAAGGTAGTTATCAAATCCCTTCTCGATCTTCTCTTTTTCAGACTAAATAAACCAAGTTCCTTCAGTTTCTCCTTGCAAATCATGTGCCCCAGCCCCCTAATCATTTTTTTTTGCCCTCTGCTGGACTCTTCCTAATTTGTCCACATCCTTTCTGTAGTTGGGAGCCCATAACAGTACACAATATTCCAGATATGGCCTCACCAGTGCCAAATAGAGGAGAATAAGCACATCACTCAAACTCCTTGCAATGCCCCTACTGACACAGCCCAATATGGCGTTGGCCTTTTTGGCAACAGGAGCCCATTGTTTACTCATACCCAGCTTCCATCTACCATAACTCCAGCTCCTTTTCTACAGACCTGCTACTTAGCTGGTCAGTCTCCAGAGTCTATTGGATAGGTGTGGTATAGGTGAATAAGAACTACTTATTTTTAAAAGAAGGCTCTGTCATTCTGGTGACAGTTCCCTGTTGTAGCCTGATCCTTTATGAGTTGGAATTTGGATTGAGATTGCCAAATTGATTTTGCCAGGGAATTTGTCTGGGGAATTTGGGTTCTTGTCTGAATCAGACCACAGAAAGGTATTTAAAACAAGAGAACCCCAAGGATATCTAGTAGGAACAGTAGATATTTGTATTTAACTTTACAGAATTCTTTATTGCTAAAAGCATAAATGGGAAATACAGAATTAAGAAAGTTTCAGTTGAGTCAATATGTATCTAAATACATTATAATTAACTTAATTTTGATAAATATAAGAAATCTTATAATTTTTCTAAGTTTGAGATTTAAAACCCTATAATTGATACTCACACCCTTGTTTCCAAGCTTGGTTGAAAGAGACATCCAAAACCTTGATTTGACAGGAATGGTGATCAGGAAAAAGAGTTTAGTAACTTTAGCTGATATCTCTACAATTATGAAAGTAGCTAGCTAATAAGAGAAATAAAGTTGGCCTGTAATTTTCTAGGAAAAAGACTAGCTGCAGAGGTAAGAGCTAAAAGTTGAGAGAAAAGAGCTAACAGCTAGAAGCCAAAAAGCTAAAAGCTGCCCTTAGTAACAGGGTTTAGGGTTTTATGCCCTTCTCAACATAGCTCCACATCTATCACCCAAATATTGAGAGATCACCCCAGAAATTGTAGGGATACACCTTTGTCATTGGCAAGGGATTTCTGCATATGATTCACATATAATTGATGCATGATTGACATATGTCTGCCCGTCAGAATGTTTCATTATTATTTATGGATATCTTTGTGGGTTTGATGGTGTTTTACCTTTCCATTAAGTATGGCATTAACCAGTGTTTTGTAGTCTACATATATGTCCACTGTATGTGAAAGTTCTGTTTCCATTGATCACAAATATTCCATGTTAGTCAAAATTTTCATTGTTCCAGTGGAACTTTATTAAGGGGAGTCATGGTCATTGAAGAAAATACAATCTTTTGGGTAGCCTAACCCTTAGAATTTTTTTTTTGGTTGGGTTTTTTTTTTAATAATATGGTACAGCCTAAGATGTACTTCCATAATCAAAAATTCCAGTTTTTAACATCTGTAATTTGTTTGCTATTTGTAGAAAAAAATATAGTAGTTATAGAGATTGTGATATGAGATATAAGCCCCACAAAGGACAGAGGAGGATTAAGGAATTGTTCTGGAATCAGGCAGTTTCACCTCCAAGGCATATCAGTCCCAAGCAAGCTCAAATGCCAGCAGATCTGAGGGGAGAACAGATCTTCATTCTTCAGCTGCTGGAAGTGAACTGGCTGAAAGCAGAGGATATTTTCAGTTGAGGAGCAGGGTTGAGAGGGAAAAAGATGACCTGAAAATGAACCATTACTTTGGGACTACTGCTAGAGGCTCACCTACAGTTGCCACCTCCTTGTAAGAATGTAAGAAAGGTCAGAATAATGGTCCATCTAGCCTAGCAGGAGCCAAAGGCAGATGCTTTAACAGAAATTAACAGAATATGGCAACTATCAAATGATCCATATGCTGTCATCTGGTCCCACCTTCTGTCAGTCAGAAACTAGGGACAGGTAGAGCATGAGGTCAGATTTGTGGCCATTTTGACTAACAACCTATCCTTCATGAACTTATCTAAGTATCTTTAAAATGCAGGTATAATTTTTACCTTCACAACACCCTCTGGCAACAAGTTCTAGTCCCAGTGAGGTCTATTATGCATTTTATGGAAAAGTATTGCCTTTATTTCCCTTTGTGTTAAACCTTGTATTTATTTATGTTTTGTTTTCTTATTGCTTATCAATAGACTCTAACTGAAAGAACATTATAAACTCAGTCAGAGGGCTGAGTATTCCTCAGCCAGACTCATGCTGGATAACAAAGACCAAAGATTAGGTGAGATCAGAGCCCTGCCACACCTAGAATGACCTAAGATAACTAACCTGTCAAAGAGGTTGATTAATAAGTGCCTCATGATAATGTGAAAGGGTAGACAGACATATCTTTATTAGTGCCTTGAAGTTGATATCATTCCCATAAAAATGAAGTTAAAAATTCCCTTCTGTCACCCAGGCCTCCTGGGGTAACTGCCTGAATGTGTAAAACTCAGGGCAAGCTGCAAAACCAGGGGCCACCCCCAAACCACTGATGGATGGTATTTAAACCAGTCTCCCAGGCAGTAACAAAACATGCTTCCAAGTCTCCAGTCTGGTCATCACCAAACATAAGAAAATAGAAACAGCCCCCTTTATTGAACATAAGCTCCTCCAGTCCCTACCTAGCCACATCACCCAGAATAATATAGGCTTGGATGTCACCTAAAATACCATGCTGTCAGCCAATCCCTTAGTAATTACAACTAAAGGTTTAATATAAAAAGAAAAGAAACAAAATATGAGAGATGTTAAAGGGTCAAAATGAATCACATAATACATACATATGATTTAGAGTCCATAGAAGCAAGTCTTTGAGGAATTTGCGTTTCACAGTTTAGTCCAATTCCTATGGCATGCCCCCAGCTCCTAGGTGGGTCTCAGTCCATTGTTCATTGCAGCAAAATAGTTCCACAGGAAGGTGTTGACTGCAGGTTGCAGACTGAAGACAAAATGGAAATGGAGCCACTGCCTTTTATCACCTCTGCCTTCCCCATGCTTTTAGAGTTCTTGCCAAATCCAAATGGAGTTGAGTCACATGGTCAGTCTGGGTGAGTCATCAAACAGGTTTCTTCGTAGGCCCACAGTCCCCACCTAGCCACTGGGTCTCTTAAAAGAAATAAGTTCTCCTGACTCCACAGGGTCAGCCACTTCACCCAAAACAATATAGGCTTGGATCTTACCCAAAATACCACACTGCCAGCCAATCCTTTAGTAACTACAACTAAAGGTTTAATATAAAAGTAAAATAAGCAAAATATGAGAGATGTTAAAGGGTCAGAGTGAATCACATACATACAAATGATTTAGAGTATATAGAAAGTAAGTCCTTGAAGAAGGTGGAGTTTACAGAGTAGTCCGTTTCCTCCGGTAGGCACCCAGTATCTGAGGGGTGGTTCTCAGTCCTTTGTTCAGTTGAAGAAGAATAGTTCCAGAGGTGGGTGTTGGTTACAGACTGAAGACAAAATAGAGTTGAGACTGCTGCCTTTTATCACTTCTGGCCTTCCCTATGCTATGCATAGTCTTTCAAATCAAAATGGAGTTGAGTCACATGGGCAAATCTTAGTGGCTCAATAAGTTTGTCCTTGGGCCTACCTTCTGATACAGATACAACACCTACATATACATTATAGAATCATTTGTAACCAATTGCAACCTTTCCACTGGTACTAAACATGCCATATCAAATATGGATGATTGTAAATATGAAATATTATTAATATGAAAAATAATAATAAATGATTCTCTAAAGCCAGAAAGCATCACATCTTCCTCCCCCTCTCCCCACTGCAGACTCACTATGACCAGCTGGGCAATGTTTGTGAATATATTCCTACATCTATTCACAAACATTTATCATGTCATGAATATTTCCCCTCATATGTCCATTACCAAATTTTGTTTCACCTATGTGCATGTAGCAGGGCAGTGGCTCTGCTACAGTACACCAGGGGTTAAAAAGGTGTGGGTGGCCAGCAGCCAATCAGGGCAAAGCTGCTGATATAAAGGCAGCACAGCAAGGGGAAGGTTCTCCTCCTGGCTGGCTGGGGTAGCCAGCACCCTGGGGAGCTCTGAGTGGGAGAAGGCACTTGGGGCTGATTGGATCCAGGGATCCCAAGGGACCAAACTGCAGCATCAGCTGGAGCGGTGGTCTGCTGGCATGAAGCCAAGGAGCAGATGGCAGCTGGATGCCAGTAGGAAGATGGTGTGTGGCTGGCACTGTGGAGAAGTGGCCCAGGGAGTCAATGCAGTGTGAAGAGAGACTTGAGGGAGGCAAATGCCTCAGTGGAGGCATTTAGGGTCACTGGGCTGAGGCCTGGAAAAGTGCATGGGCCCAGGCCCCTCCCTGCTCCCTCAATGTGCCAGGAGTAGCATGAGTGCCTGAGGTGGCACAGGGCTCACTGGCTGTAGACTGTTCTAGCGGCTGGGATAGAAGTGAGCTGTGGCCATTGACTATTTTAGTGGCCAAGAAGTAGGTGGACCATAGATGGTCTTAGTTGCTGATACTCCAGAAGAGGTGTGCTAGTGGACTTAGCTGGAGGGTTAAGGTCATAGAATCATAGAATCATAGGGTTGGAAGGGACCCCACGAGG
>ML681992.1:1274628-1289218 GCA_007922195.1 Podocnemis expansa
GTATCTCCTCAGTCTGGTGGCCAGTGCTGTGAGCCTTTGCTTAGCAGGCTTTAGGGCTTCAGATGGAGTCAGGCCCTCGTATTTTCTCAGAAGCCGAGTCTTATCCTTAATCTCTACACCCTTCTGTAGTTCCACCAGCCGGCTAACTTCTCTCCGGGTTGCCTTGATCTGATCCTCCAACCTCATTTTCCATGGAGGGTATGTATTGCTGTTCTTCTTGATTGTGTAGCTAAGCATCTCCAGGATTACAGAGGCTGTAGCATATACCAGTTCATTGGTTTCAGTGATGGTGGTAGTAGGAATTGTCATTAGGGCTCTATTGGCATCTTCTAGCATACTATCTGATGGTACTTTTCCCACGAGCTTTGGTAATCGGTCTTGAGGGTTAACTGTAGCTAGTTTATCCATGATCTTATGCCTGATATCAGCTGCTGTGTTCTGTAATGGAAGGGGTGGCAGTGAAGTTCCAGCTTCAGGTGTTGGCTGCACCTTGAGTTGTTCTTCTGGGGCTTCTTCTTGAGTCTGGGAGGTAACGTGCAGTTGGTCTATCTCCAGTTGTGAGAGCAGCTGCTTCTTTACTATGTTGAAGCGTTGGGTAACTAGCTGTTTCTCAGTTAGCGTGGATGTAGGTCTTTTGTCCATCCATATTTCCCTCATACGTTTCATATATCCCCTCTCATTAGGTCTGCTGTTGGAGTAGCATTCCATCAATTCCAGGTTCTCTTGTCTCGTCCATGCATGGTTTGTTCCAGTAGCCCACTTATCATCAGATTGTCCTGGTTCCCCAACATCTGGCGCGGACCTTGTTAATCCGGGCGACGTCCGAGCCGGCATGACTCTCCTAGTTCGTTATATATAGTTATATATAGTTATAGTTATAAAATATTTACAAATTTATATTATGTATATCATTTGTAAAGTACTTGGTGCAAATAACAAGTGAAACTATATTAAAATATTCACACTGAAAAAATAAAACAGATGATATATGTGTGCCAAATGCCAAAATCAAACAGTAGAGTGAGAGAGGGATTTTGCTGTTTGGTACATGTGTTTTACCTCTTTCATTTTTTCAGTGGAAATATTGTACTATAGCTTCCGTTGGTATTTATACAGAGTACTTTACAAACCACAAAGAGAGTAAAAAAACCCCCAAAACATAGCAAAGCACTTTTATAAATATAGTAAAGAAACAGGAAAACTGTGAGGGGAAACTCAGGCAAGGATGACACCTGAAATTGCTTTGTTCTCGCTCGCTCTCAATCTCTTTTAATTGATATGATACCTATGCGTTTAATTGACAAGATTTCATGTTAACAGTGTCCCTTAAATGGATGAATATCTCACCTATCTTGCTGGCCACCTGAGAAGGATTGCAAAGCTTAACCATGGGAATACTGTTGCTGCAAAACTGATATAATTAACAAGTATAAAGGGTTTTGAAATCTTCAAATTAAAATTGCTTCATAGTACCTATTATGATAAGAAACCCATAGTACAATGTTTTGCTGTAACCAAACTGGTGTCTTACAGAATGATGCAAAAAATGACCATCCAAACACTCCAAGCAGTTTTTTTTTTCTGAAAAACAAAATGATCTAATGGAACACAGACTACAATATAAACAATTATAGAAGAGAGGAAGAGGGGCAGACTGTTCATGAAACCTGCAATAGTGCTTTAAATATGGATTTTTGGTTTAAACTTTAGTAATTTAACTAGTAAGATTTGGAGATGAAATGTTAAAGTGCTGGCAGAATCCCATTATAAAATCCTTTTCCTTATATTGGATGTTTATTTTTAGTGCTGACACAAAAGTATTAAAATGTCTCAGTTTCTAATAATAATAAATATATAACAGTGGAGCAGCTGTGGAGTTCAATGAGTTACACTTCCCCATTTCATCCTTTTAGGTGGGACTGCACTGAAAGAGAAAAAAAGCCCTCTTCATTATCAGGGTAATTAGTTCCATAAATTTCTTTATGTCTTCTGTGAAGAAATGGGGTAATTACACTGTGAAATTTCATTTTCCTAAGGGGACACATTAATTTATAGGCACATGTAATATTTGTTTCAGCACCAAGTTTCCACAATCTGTACATGTACTTCATTATGTGAAAAAGAAATATTTTAAAGCACACCAAATTCTCCATGCAGTGCAATGTATATAATCTACATATATTTTAGTTTAAACAATTTATTTTAAACAAAGGTATAGGATTATCACTGTCATTAAATGTGTTATCAGGCTTTTTAAAGAAACACAATGAAATAAATAATTGCATCTGTATTTTTCCAGGGATGAAAATATTCTACTTCCAGTTAAGCATAAAGTTCATAAAATATTATTTTCAAAAACCAAGCTGGCGTGGTGACAACTTAATTACTACAAAACACTGTGAATAGGATAGGGACCCATATTTTAATAAAATTTATGTCCTGGGAAATAAAATATGGTAATTGCTAACACAAATATATCTACCTTTCTTTTATTCAAGTTATAATGCTATCTGTGTTAACGTTATTATTTTCACCATTTGACTTTACTGAATATTTGATTCTTTTGATTGAGGAGCCCATGGATTCTGAGCCACACAGACTGAACCTGGAGAGTCTGTTCTCTTACATACTCAGGACAGCGATCCTTCCTTTCCTAATCTGGTGCACAAGCTTGTTGCACTAGAGGGGCCATATCCAAAGCCTGTTGATATGAGCAGAAAGATTTCTGTTGTGTTCAATGGACTTTGGACCACTCATTTGCTGAACGATCAGCAGAGGCTGTGGATTGGTAGGTTTCCAGTAAAAAAGACTAAATACTAGTAATAAATTCCTACATGTATTGAAGGAAATTAATTCAGTTTTGTTACTGAATTCAAAGAGGGCAGAAGTTCACCCTAGATGTAGTCCTCTGTCCTGAACAGAATTAAGTCACAAATTAAGTCTATGGCATGCTTTATTGCAAGCAAATGTGTTAAAGAAAGTTGATCATCTTTCCCAAGCACATTTTCCAGAAGAAACAGAATAAAATAACTTCATGTGGTATAATCTATATTTTCAGTTCAAGCACTTATAATGTTTGCTATGCGAAATTGGTCAAATGTATTTTATATGTGCTCTCAGCAAATAGCTCAATTAGATTCTGAAGAACATTGACACACAGACAAAATATTAATATCAACTTCAGCATTAATTATAGCCTACAAAAGGTCACAGACAGAGTTTTAGAGCAGAGTTTGACAAGTTTGCTGTACAAGTTAAAGGTTAACAGAATTGTTTATTTTTTTAAAAAATGAGTCAAGTGAATTAGAAACTGCTGAACATATACATAACATCACAAGAAAATACTTCTACCAAAAATATTTTAAGTTACTTTTTAATGTTGTCTTCCCTTCAACGTCTTTGGTAAAGCTTTCTACTGGCCGTTAAGCAGCTGGTCTTCATGAAAACCTCACTATATGTTTTACTGGTGACATTAGTAGCCCTTAGATTCTCCACTCCATTGATGGGCTAGGGACCTTTCCTATAATAGATCATAAGCCTGATTTTGTTCAATAGTTTTCTATTTGTTTCACTTTAAAATAAATAATTATACCTATATTTTAATTAATTTAATTAGATTTCTAACAAAATATGAAAAAGGTGCCTAAAGCAAACTGCTAACACAACAACGAAACTAACCCCCCAACTCAAAACATTTCGTTCAAGAAAAATCCTTCTGCTCTAATAAATATTAATGTTCCTTAAGTTCTTGTCAAGACTTTCTCACAAGAGACCCATTGGTGGAAAAAAAAACAAACAGATTTTTCAGTGTGTTCTGAAAGTCAATAAAACCAAATTATTTTGGACAATCTGTGGGAGGTGATTCCAAAGCCCAAAGTCCCTCAGAGAAAATGATCTACTTCCCTCTCTTCTACATGGAAATAACTCCAGTTCACACAATTAAACTGATTGGGACAGTTGTATTGCAGGGGAAGACAAGTGGTTTGTTAAGCAGCCTGGTCCTAAGCTATTTAGGGTTTTATAAGTCTTAAAACATCTTAGACTCCTTTCTCAAACCAAGCCACAGAGCACTGGTGTCATGAGCTTTGCATGAGAGAGAGATAAAATTTATCAAGCAGGCTGCTGCCTTGTGTGCCAGCTTTAGTTTTGAGTGGGGTTATTATGTAACCCCATATGGACTAAACTGCATTTATCTATTCTTAAGGGGACCAAATGCATGGATCCTACAGCAGGCCTTCATCTGAGGGAAACAGAAACTCTAAGCCAGCCACACATGGGAAGAATTTCTGGTCACCACTGCTATGTGATCATTTAATAGCTTTTGGGAATCCAACAGTCTCCAACCTGTGAACTTCATTTAAAAAGGTTGATATACAGCTTCAGTCAGATGCGGTATCATCCTTCTTGTATCTTTTGGTTATCCTTAAGATATCAACTTCATCTCAAGCCAACTGGGGTTAAAGTTTCAGTCAGTTAGTCTTACTCCTGAAAACACAGGACCTGGTGCTCAGTAGCACTTCTAGTATCTGATAAGATTAAAATACAGAGCTGGTACCATCAATGAATTAAAAGTCCTGAAGTCCATCTCTTCTTGCTAACCTATGCTATGGTCCTATATGCACACAGTATGGGAAAGGAAACAAAGATTATAGAATATTAAAAATTACAGAATAAATTACATTTCCCTGTATCAGCTAAATTCCCTCAACTACATGGAAAATTTACCCAAATGAGGGAAGAGGTGGTGGTGTGGCTACTATCTTTCCGTGCAAGCATGAGGAATATGTCTACCCTGGAGCCTTAGATCTTCTTAATCTTCCTTAAATCAACCTAAGAAATGCTCCACGTGGGGATTTTATTAAGTCAACTTAAGCACTTCCTTAACTCAGCTTAATAACTTCACCTCAGAAGGATTATTTAAGCTTTAATTCGACCTTATTAAATTGATTTAAGCCATTGTAGGTGGGGATTAGCTTTATGTCAAATTAATTGGCCTCCAGACCCCCTCACACATTCCCTGACCACCAGGAAGAGCCTGTCCTGGCCAATTACATGGCAGGACAAAGTTCTGCCCACCCTGCTCACCAGAGTTGGCCAGGTCTGCCATCTGGAAACATGCAGGCACAGTGTCAGTGCAGAAGGTGGGCTCTTGCATGGAGCCACCAGGAGATCCTGGATCTCCTTGCCATCTGGGTGGACAAGACTGTGCACTGCCTCTTGCAGGGCAGCCATTGCAACCAGGAGATATACAGCACAATCTCCCAGGGACTGGCAGAGAAGGGGCATACCTGGGACACAAAGCAAGTCCAGGTGAAAATCAAGGATCATTATCAGTGCTATCAAAAGACCCTGATCCGCTCAGGGGCAGCCACCACCAGCTACCGCTGTTACAAGGAACTGGGCTCCTTCCTGGGGTGGGAGAGCAACAGCCTGGCAGGTCACAGCATGGACTTCACTGAGGCCTCCTCCCTTGACAATGACCAGGAGGAGGGCTCTGTGGAGGAGAATGTGTTGCAGGACCAGGGGGAGACCAGCACCCAGCTGCAGAGCACCTCACTGGCCCCAGACAGCACTAGTCCAGAGCTGATCCCTGCCCTGATGCTGGACCTGGGCATGGAGGAGGAGTCTCCCTCTGCCAAACATGACCCAGGTAAGAGCACATTGTGCTAGACCAGACGTGGCCAAACTGCGGCTCAGGAGCCACATGTGGCTCTTGAATGAAAAAGTGTGGCTTGTGGAAGAATGTTAGCAAGTCATTTTACTAGGTGAAAGTATATGGCTATATGCCTCAGTGTGGCTCTTGAAGGTTTAATAATCAATTTGTGTGGCTCTTGAGTTCCATAAATTTGGCCACCCCTGTGCTAGACCCTGGTGCTGCTTTTGATGAGTGCTCCCTCCCTGCAGACATGTCAGTGCAGGCATGTGGCATAGGGACTCTGGGGGGGAACATATCCCGGGGACAGGCAGGGTCGCAGGGGGGTGCAGAAGCCCTTCCATGGGGGCAGAGGAGCAGGAGGCTGTGTGGCGGTGGGGACCTGGAGCCCAGCGGGGCAATGACATGTCTGGAGATGGGATGGAGGGACTGTAATTGGGAGTACCAAGGCCAGACAGCATGCTCCTGACACCATTGGCATGTGCATTCAGGAGAGAGCCCCTGGGCAGGGCTTTCTGACACTCACCACCATGGGCACTGCACCCAACTTGTGCACCAGAGCACAGTGGTGTATATTAAGAGGTCCCTCTCTCAGAGGACAGGAACTGTGAATCAGGGGGATGGTCATAGTACAGCAGTTGCTGTCAGGCTGCACAGATTGGAACCTCATGGGAGGAACTTAAAGTTGACCTTGTTAAGTTGACTTAACAGAGCCTCCAGTGTAGACATTCCCAAGGTATCTTTACTTGTTTTTTGAACATGTTAGAATGTGATGGAGATTGCCTGAGGAATGTATTAAATCACTGCATCCCTAATTGACTTAGCTGGACTCATTTCTCAGCCAGCACTTACTGTTTTTTGAGCTGAGTTCAAGCTTCACAGGTTTTCTCCTTGCTTATTTAACATTTTACTACAAATGAGGTTCATTTCCACAGTCTTCATTTCCATAGAACTTCCATTCACACTACCCAAAGTAAAGACTGTTGCATCCAAGTGCACAGTTTCCAGGAGTCTTCAGTTTGGACATGAAAATAACAGCTGGATCTTCTACTGAGTATTAGATTATTTATTATGTTTGGCACTTTCCATTTTGAGGAATTGGGGAACCCAACAGTACAAATTACACATGAAAATAAGAAATTGCCATTTTGTGTACATCTTCAAAACACCTTTTGCTGACTTAGAGTTCCAGTTACCAGCAGGTTACATTGATTGATTGATTGATTTATTATTAAAATATCTCAGGCTCACTTTTCTCTCTCTCTCTCTGGGATGCTTTATTGGTACGGGCTACCATTTCTGAGCTATATTTCTGTTATCTATCATAGCTTGCATAAAGCTGGATTTCCTATTGATTATGTTATAATGTGGTTACCATTTGTTTATTTGCTTTCCACATGCATTTATGGTTACTTTTTATCTGCAGACTTTTTTCAGTAAATTAAGTTACATTTATTAATGTTAAACCAGTCATGAGTGAAATACACTGTGAGACACTGATACAACATTTTAAAAATGTTTCCAAGAGACTTTCGGGGACTTTCAGAGGCCACAAGTCAGTATTACTTTAGTTCTTCTAAGTTTTTTTTTTCCCTCAAGAGTATTATTACAATTACTTTTATCTCTCTCTGCTATTTCTAAAGAACTCATCACTGAAATAGCTAATCCCAAGCATTAGTTCTACATCTCCTTTGGTGTGCATAGCACTTTATAGATATTTAAGAATATGAGTACATTAACCCAGATGTATGAAGAATAGAATCTAATCTTTCTTTCTGCTCCTTTGTGACATTCTGAAAGACAAATAGGATGGAAACCCACCATGTTTCTCCATTTGAGGAATCTCTTGCTACCATGTCAGAGATGTGGAAAGGGCAGTAAAAGTATGTCTGGAGTCTTACTATTCTCCAAATATTTCCAGGTGATGTGTTGGTTCCTTAGGATACAGAGGACTAGAATAGGCTGCTAGAAATTGTGCCAGAGCTGGCGTAGAACTAACCTCATAATTAAGGAGCCAAAGTAGGTTCTTTTTCTCTCTGCATTCCATTTTTCCTTTTGTGACCAGTGAATACTTGACTGAACAGAAAATCTGACCCATAGTCTCAGAAGATAAGACACAGAGGAAGAAGGGAAATGAACCAATTCAAAATAACCCAGAGACACTGAGTTTGATGAACATCTCAACAAACAATGAGTCCTGTGGCACTTTTAAAGACTAACAAATTTATGTATCGTATGAGCTTTCATGGGAGAAAATCCCACTTCTACAGAGGCCTTGAAGAGGGAGACATTGTACTTCTTGTACATCGTGTTATTTTGATGTTTTTCTGAATAATTATTTTAAAATATAAAATGTACACATTTTAATTGGTTAAGTTACATTTTAAAGGGTTGATAGAACCAAATGAGAGGCAGGTCATCTACTAGTACTGCACATTATGACCTCACACTACTTATGAAATATAAAATCATGGGAATTTTGCTGTATGTATGGTTTCACATGAGACCACATAGCTCTTTGGCAAGATTCTTTTCCTTTTCCTTACACAAATAGTTCTAGTGGCTTTCAATGAGATAAAAGTACAAGCAGATATTGGCACCTAGTCCATGATTCTCATATGTATCATAGAGTGATATTAGAATTCCCCAGTTAATTGTGAAGCATGTACTAATATATAACTAAATGAAAACAAAATTGCCTTATATGTTGGGAAAAATCAAGGAAATTTTCTAAAACAAACAAACAAACAAACAAACAAACAAACAAACAAACAAACAAACAAACTGTTTTTCTTAGTGACCTGCTGAGTATCACTGCAGCCATTCCAATATTGTTATGAAATTAAGCACTATTATATAGAGGAAAAGAGTTCTTGTATTTCCTCGTGCTTTCTGAACCTAAAACAATGGCAACTTTTATTTTCCCCTCTCCATATTGTTTCAAGAATAAATTGATTGGGCCATAGCTCCTCCATTTGATAAATATTTGGCACAAACATGAGTCCTTTTATCCCAATTTTTTCCTTTACTCAAAATAGCAGTGGAGTAGAGCAACATAAGTATAGTACCACAGTCAACAGGCTTGATTAATCAGCGGCAGATGGCCAACCTTCCTTTTAGACACTGGGAAGTGTATGATGTTAGTCTCCAAGATCATAGAAAACTTCTCAGAATGTCTACAAATTACACACTCAGACTGATCTTTTTATAAGTTATTCAAAATAAAGCACAAAAGTGATAATAAGTCTTGGCAAACAATTTCCCAAACATCAGCAAGCAACTCCTACTCATAACATCACAAAAACTCATTAATCAAAGCACTCGGATCTGAAGTCAGCCATCTCCACTTCTTTCCTTTCTCATGGTTCTCAAGTTGGAACCTATAGGCTAGTTTGCCTTTATTATGTTCAGCAGTAATGTAAAGAAACTACAGACCTGTATAGTGTAAGACATTACTTTCAGCTTTTACCATTGTTAGCATAAGAGTTGAGTCCTGTGAACTTTGGCACAGATAAATGGCCCAAAGGAAACCCCAAAATTTGGGGATCTGAAGAAAGAGTGTTTAAGGGTAATTACCTACCACAGCAACATAGGTTCAACCATAATAGTGTACTGGTGATTGAGTGAGGCACATAATGAGAGACATAGCAACAAATTAAAATATATGATAATAAGTTGAAAGCAGTAACATACTAATCTATAGGAATTTTAGTAAGGTGGGGAAATAGAAGTAAAGAGGTAAAGAGTAAAAAGGAGGAAAATTCCTACTGAATATGCATCAGACATGTTTGTAACATATTTTCAAAGTGACGTTGTAACTTATGTGCAGTAGAGGAGAGAGATGTAGCTCTAGGAGGTTGCAGAATGATGGCCACTGGTGGCAAGGGGGAAGGTGATGGTGATGAAGAAAATGATGGCTAATGTTTCAGGTTGTTCTGCAAGGGATGGGGCAAGTATATGAATACTCAAATACACATTCTGTATTATCTCTGTATAACTTATTGAGTTGCAGGGTTTGCGACTGTGATAAATGTTTTATTAAACTATTTGTAAATATAGGCAAATTCCTACAGTATGAATGTTGCAGCTGTGCATATCAGGGTTTCCAACTATACAATAATTTGAGTAACATTGGGCCTGATTTTGTATGCTTATGCAAAACTCGAGTTATCCTGACTACATGGTGTTCATAATCATGGCTGAATGCACAAAATGGCTGCAGCATTAAGTCAATTGCTGTGTTAACATATACCCTAAAAAGACACCTCTCTATGAAGACAAGTGACATAAGAAGGAGGGGAGGAGGAGACTATAATCAAAAGTTTATTGTTGTTATTTGCAAACATATATTTACCATTAGTTATGTCCACACGTCTCTTTTATTTTGAAATAACACTGGTTATTTCGAAATAAAAAAGATTAGGTCCACATGACGTTTTCTTATTTCAAAATGACGGGCTCTGTCATTTCAAAATAAGAACCGTCATTTCGAAACAACTTAAACCCCATTCATTTCAAAATGGCTGTTATTTCGAAATGGTTATTTTGAAATAAGGCCATTTGGACATGCTGTTTTGAAACAACACCATTGTTTTGAAATAACTGTTTCAAAACATCATGTCCAAACAGCCTTATTTCGAAATAACCATTTTGAAATAGCATCTGTTTCGATAGCAGGCTTTCCCTTAATTCAAATTAACATTTTCTTAATTCAAATGAACTTATTTTGAAATAAGGACTTTATTTCAAAATAACTCATTTTGAAATAACTGATTTCGAAATAACAATGAATGTGTGGATATATTCAGTTTAATATTATTATGAATAATGTAAATACAAACTCTTCCCATCTTTCAATCAAATTATTATTAGTAATTGGCTGAGAGTGATAAATCCTGAGATGTAGATCAACTTAAGAAAGTATTCTATTTATTAGATGGAAGATAGTGGTAGAAATATCAAGTAGGCATCTAACACTGGTAAAAGCAGAATGGAGGAGGTAGAAGGCAATGCTCTAAGAGACAGAATGTTGAAGCAAGAAGACCAAGTTCATGGAGTGTCTGATGGGAAGGAAAGGCCTGCAATTCATATCATGAAAAATGTTTATTCAATGGAAAGCATAAGTTAGCTTGTTAGTTGCATAATGTGGTTAGTTTACTGTCTCTTCTGCAATACTAGCTCTCAAAAATAAATTCCCTCAGGTAAGAAGAGCCTCCATGAATGATCTGAAAACCTACTAATCAGATGAAATTCTAGAAAGCATTTCTTGTGATATTTGACCAAGGACAATCCTGAAAAGCAATTAACTAAACAGACTCAATAGTAAGAATTTTATTTAAAAAGTATGTACTCGTCTAAGAATATCCAGAAAATATTGAAATTAGGCATAAAGTTTGTTAATAGCTTGGTAGCTATTTCACAGAAACCCAGCATAAATATACCTTTTTCTCTTTCATTTTAATTATGCAATACTGCTGTACTCATCGTCCTCACTTTTGAAAATGATTGTATATCTCACAAAAGTATGGTCAAGGTGCATTGAAAACAGCTTCATACTATGATAAGAAGCATTATTTTCCTGGCATGCAGTTGTGGTGTGCAATTTTGCATGACATTACAGCTGCAAACAGTATGGAAAAGCCATTGTTTCAATTCCAGTGGAAACAACGACAACCAAACCATTAAATCCTGCAATATTCTGAGACTGAAGACACTCTTCATTTCCATTCCTTTGTACTTAAACAAATTGATATGCACATACAGAGATGGAGTTATTTGGTTATAATTCTTTCCATCCAATTGCATTGCTTATTAATTCTGATTTCAGCAGTGCATAAGTTGTTATTGTGAAAGTGCTTCTCCAAGTTAAGAAAAGCCCTCTTTCAAAATAATTGCAATTTCACTTCATCTTCTGCTTGTACTATCAAGGGCTTATAAAAAATTACACACAAGAAACTCCAGACTAATTAAACTATTTACCTACTATAGGAACACTGATTTTCAGTCTTATGCACACGCTCATTAGTTTTAAGTTAGGATAGGCAAGCTCTCTTAGGCAGCAACTGCAATTTACATTGTGAAATCCTGTTGAGAATGCAGAAAACTCCAAACTGTTTGAGTAAAATATACAGATAATGGAGAAAATTGTTAGCATTTATAAATGCATCATAGAAATAATACCCAACTGGTTATTTTAAATTTAAAAGCACCCACCACATTTAAGAAATAGAGCTACTTATTTTCATTTCATAACATTCTTTATTTAATAGAAATAAAAATATAATGCTTGGTATCTGCTCAGACCCACAGCTACTAAAATTAGCAATGTGTACTCATGTTGCCTGGACTGTCAATTATTTGTGAACAGTTTTCTCCAGTATTTGGAACCTGAATTAATGACCTGACCATGGCCAATAAAGGTTAGAAACAATATTGTTTCACTGTGAAAGGTGCCACATGAATAGTACTAGAGAAACTGACCTTCTCTATCAGCAGAATGAGCACAGAAAAGAGGCATGGCAGTGCAATCTTTCCCACATCACCAAGGCCAATGTGCCTCTCCCATAATATGGAGAGATTGCCCCTGGTATTATCTCTGTCTCCCTCAGACTGCCAACAAAGGCCCAGTTACTAAGCTTATAGGTGCTTATAGTGATCTTGGTGCCTGTCCATCAAGAACTGGACCACAGCTTCCAATTGATTGCATAAATAAAGGCCTCTGGATTGTAGCCACACTAACAACGTAAGATGAGTTGGTATTGCCAACTGCTTCCTAGCTGACATGTCAGAATAAAGAAATATTGGTGGTGAAATATACATTTATTTATTTACTCATTGGCCATTATGAATCTGTTCTCTGGCTCAGTAAAGGGTTTCTTCCTCCAGAGCTATCTCTCGCTTATGTTTTATGGTGCCATAGTGTGATCCCGTCCAAATGCCCTCCTGCTTGTCAGGTCATGTGATGATGCATGCACCTGCCTCAGTTTCCCTCCCATAGAGCCTTCAAAGATTCTATGCCAGGCTCTCTTGCCTTAACCATACCCTCACTTGGGGCTAGTTTATTACAAAGACATTGAATAAGGAGTCCAAAACATAAAGCCTTATCACAAATTCCATTTACCACTCTCAGTTCATACAGTCCTTGAAATCCCAAGGCATCTACTATCTCAGTGCTCCTCACCCATACTCTCATGTCATCTTCCACATCTGGCTATTTATCAGTCCTCTTTTGGCCTTCTTCTGGGACAGCCACATCAGCCCTTCCAGGTGAAGTGCCACCCTACTTTATCCAATGGGTAGCCCCACAGCCTCTTTGCAAGGATATCATGTTTACTGGAGACCATCCCTCACTCCCTACTGACCTCTTACTGTTCCCCTAGGTCAGGTTCTTGGGCATGGACATGTTAGTGAATCAACCTGTATCTGTTTCCCTGACTTCAGGAATCGCTGGCCTTTGGTTCCAGTTCTTTGACTTAGACATTTCAAGCTCCTTCTGCTGCCCCTCTTGCCTTCCACATTCTCCAGCCATGGCTGTCTTGCTTAGGGATGTATTGCAGTTCCCTTAGCCTTCAGACTACTGAATGAAACACCTACTTCTTTCAGGAACATATACCAATCCCCTTATCCCTGGCAGCTCTCATTTTCCCTTAAGTCATCAGGTCTCTCACCTCTCAGATTCAACCTTGTCATTTATAAACCCAAGTTCTGTGTTGTCCTTTTAATTGTCCCAAAATGGGAACACCTGTTCTGGCCCAGGGGTTCTGGATCTACGTTAGTTACAGGGACTATCCACCCTGTGATACATGGCTGCTTTCTTGATGTTGGTAACTAGACCCGATTATAATGATGACACGATAAGGATGCTAGGAAGTGGTTAGCAAATACAAAACTAATTTCTCATGTACTGCCAAACAGCCTTTAATCCCCATCTTGTCAGTTGCTCAGCATGTATTGTGAGGTGCTGAGCACCCTCAGCTGTCATTATTAACCAAATTGGAACCTTTGTTATTTTTGCATTTCAAAAGTACGCAGCTCCACAGTACCTGCGTACCATGACTTTTGGTCTGCTGATGGAACAGTGAAAAGTTAGGTAACATGTTGTCAATCTTCAGAGCCATCCAGAGCTGATAACTTTTTTTTTTTACTTTAACAATTGTTTTCTTTTTGATTTTCTCTTGGCTAAAAAGATTGCACTAATCCATAGAGAGTATGGAGTGGCAGTTTCCCCATTACATCTTTCTGGAGTACAGACTAGCTGCTCAGAGCCAATACTGTTTGTTACAACGTGGAATGATAGAGGGGAAAACAACCCACACCATTGCTAGGGCATACACTTTAACACTGTACTTCATTTAACAGTTCCACAGCACTCATACACTGGAGGACATAGATGGAAGTTAGAGAGGACTAAAAATAAATAAGCTAAGGCATAAATAATTTACATCACCAAGACAAGAACATAATTAAGGTGACATTACCTTTTCTCAAGCCAGAAGGCATTTTTCTGAAAAGGTAAACAGCAAGTTGGGAGAATTTATCCGTCGCCTAAACTAACACAATCACTCATAAAGATTTGTAAAAGGTTTCACACGATTGCTTATGTTGCTATTATGCAGATAGCCCAGTCAGAAAATTGCTAAGAATGTTGCAAACAACAATTCATATATGCTATTGTTTGTGATCATAAGATCTGCTGGTTAATAAATATTAGGCTCATTTTATTTTCCTTTTGCATCTTTCTGTAGCAACAGACTGATTTTATTCAGCCCTTTCTTATATTTATAGTTCTCTGTGTTCTCTCCAATTAATTAATGCAATAAATCTGAAATTCTCCTTGTATTTTTTTCCTTTTTATTTCCACTAAACAACCACCTACATTTGCAGTGACCTTCTGTAACACACACACACACACACACACACACACACACACACACACAC
>ML681992.1:1289228-1327550 GCA_007922195.1 Podocnemis expansa
GGGGTATACAAGGCCTCTTGAACCTGGGAGATGGCACTTCTTTGTCTCTGTTCAGAGCGTTCTGCTTCTGCTGGATACTGTGACTCTCACCTCATGGAATTGGCCAAGGATCTTTTATTGAATGGATTTCCATATCAGGTAAACTTGTACACTACCATGGAAATCCATTGAAGTCAGTGGTACTCAGCATGGACACAGGGATCTGCCCATGTAGTGTTTACAGTGGAGAGGATAAAAGGAGACTGGAGAGGTAGGACAAACAAACAAAGAGTCCTGTAACACTTAAAGACTAACAAGTTTATTTTTTGCATGATTTTAGGGGAGAAAATCCCACTGCGTCAGATGCGTTGAAGATGGGAGAACTTACAGAATGGAGAGATGGGCAGCATCTGCCACCCATGGCATCATTTAGGATGCCACGTATGTGTGATACCTTTTCAAATTTTCAAAATCACAATTTCAAAAGACGATTTAGAACAAAATAAAATCATGTAGGACTGGAAAACAAGTTCAGCCCGTAGTCACCCAGCAGCACAGGCTTTGGATCCATGGAGCTGAGGCTGTCTATCTGTTCTGTGTACTGTGACATGGCACACAGGGGTGTGTATTACTCACATGTTGCAACACCACACACTCCAATTTGGCCTGGCTCTCTCTTTGGCATGAGGGAGGCCCAGTCAAACCTGAACGGCACTACTGTCTTAGTCACACCAGGTCACTCCGCCCATGATGCTAAGCCCAGTCATGCAAGAGAGGAGCTGCCACTATTGGATGAATGTGAGATGAGCTCAGTCTCCAAACCTTGCTCCTTCTTCCCATGCTCCATTGCAAACTCTGGCTCTGCCACTGGCTTTTTATTTTAGTACTGGGTCCTAAGCTGCAAAATGAAAGTTGTTAAAAGGAGAGAAGGGGAATACTGCATAAAGAGAAACTGAAAGCTCCTAAAACAAAGAAGAAGTCCTGTGGCACTTAAAGACTAACAAATTTATTTAGTGCATCAGCTTTCATGGGAAGAAATTCCTACTTCATCAGATGCTTTGAATTTATTTGCAAATTTGACTGTATTGCTTTAGGGCTAAATAGGGAGTTTGGATTTTTTTTTTCCTCATTGCAAAAGGTGATTTGAACTCATCTTCCTCTATATGTTGTTTCCCAGTGTTTGAATCTTCACAACTGCTTTGATTTGCTGGCACAGTGTGACCAGATCCCATGACTTACACTTCCCTGCATTTATTTCCTCCCATTCTGTAAGTCCCCCATCTTCAAAAGCATCTGACGAAGTGGGATTTTCTGCCACAAAAGCACATGCAGTAAATAAATTTGTTAGTTTTTAAGTGCCACAGGTCTCCTTGTTTGTTTTACAAACTAGACTAGCACGACTATTCCTTTGTAACTTGAAAGCTCCTAGTTACTATGCAAAAAACCCCCAAATATCTCAGTCAGTACGGTTCAAAACATAGCATTCATTGAAAACTCTTACTCTGATTTTCAGTTGGCCAATCAAATCTCATCTGAAAAAACAAATTTTTCACATTTCAGTTGTTTAGTGTCTGTGGATTTTGTCAGAACTGGAAAAATGCAAAGAATCTGCAAAATTTTCAAGGGATTATACCTCTGCTGAATATGAACAATTTTATTATACACAGATATTTTACAATGGTGAATATTTCACTAACCACAAGACTTGGGAAGCAGTTAAATGAGCCCAGGGATCTAAATAATTCAAAATTCTTTATATCCTTTTGTGAACCTATAGGCTATGTCTACACAACACTTTTATTTCGAAATAACACTTGTTATTTCGAAATAAAAGAAATTTAGTCTACATGACGTTTTCTTATTTCGAAAGGACAGATTCTGTCCTTTCAAAATAAGAATCG
Source organism: Podocnemis expansa (assembly GCA_007922195.1). NCBI lineage: Eukaryota > Metazoa > Chordata > Testudines > Podocnemididae > Podocnemis > Podocnemis expansa. The sequence goes on from ML681992.1 coordinate 1,291,109, forward strand.
TTGTTTCGAAACAGTTAAACCTGGATGTTTTCGAAATGGCTGTTATTTCGAAATGACCATTTCGAAATAATGCCATTTGGACATCTTGTTTCGGAACAAATGGATTCTGAAACAACATGATTTGAACTTCCTCCCAGGGTGCTAAGCACCCTGGGAGGTAGAGCCACCCCCTCAGCACCCTGGCCAGGGTGCTGAGGGGAGGACAAGCCGCAGGGCATGGGGGGCTGCCCCCAAGACCAGTGGGGAGCCCTGCAGAGAGGTGCCGATGCCCCGCACTCCCCGCGCTGGGGCTGCTCCCAAACCCCACAGTGGGGTCCGGGGGCGCCCAGCTCTCCCTGCCGCCAGGGTTGGTGGCAAACCCCGCGGCAGGGTGCCGGGGCCCCGGCTTTTCCCCGCCGCGGGGGCTGCAGCCATGGGGAGCCGGGTCCCACCGGCCCCTCCGGCCCTGGGCTCAGCGGCGGCAGCGGCTGCGAGCCCCGCGGCTCCCCCACCACCAGCTCGGGGCCCCTGGTTGCGGCCACCCCACTGGGGGCTGCAGCCCCCGCAACAGGGCGTGGGGTGAGTGCGGCCACCCCCCCCCCCGCCGCCGGGCCCCCGCCTGGGGGCGGGGGGAGCCGCGGGGCTCACAGCCGCTGCCGCCGCTGTGCCCGGTGCTGGTGGGACCCGGCTCCCCGTGGCTGCAGCCCCCGCGGCGGGGAAAAGCTGGGCGCCCTGGACCCCACTGTGGGGGTGGGGAGCAGCCCCAGTGGCGGGGAGAGCGGGGCGCCCCTGCACCCTGCCGCAGGGCTGCTGAGCACCCCAGCGGCGGGGAGAGTGGGGCATCGGCTCCCCTCTGCAGGGCTCCCCGCTGGTCTTGGGGGCAGCCCCCCATGCCCTGCGGCTTGTCTCCCCTCAGCACTGTGGCCAGGGTGCTGAGGGGGCTGCTCTTCCTCCCAGGGTGCTAAGCACCCTGGGGGGAATTTCAAATCAAGTTGTTTTTTCGAAATAAAGGTTTTATTTTGAAATAAGTCATTTCGGAATGACTTATTTCGAAATAAAACCTTGTGTGTAGACATAGCCATAGGGTTTTCACTCAGAGAAGTAGTATATGTTAAAGCAAGGTTACTACTAACAACTGTCTGCTGTGACTTTAAACTGTTTGAGCTGTTCCTGGTTAGGAACATGTGTCAGCCATATTTTCCAAAAGTACATTTATCTTTCACTCAGGTTTTCTGTTACAGTTGTGGGTTTCACTGGACAATTGAGGAAGAGGGAACACAGAGCTGTCTTTAAATCAGCTGTGCACTGCCTTGGATCTTGAGGATCCTTACAACAGTATGAAGGTTCTTTCACTTGCATAAGATGTGTGTGACCTGTGAAAAGCAGTGGGAATCACCCAGGGCAGGGAAGCCCTGACGTCATATCCCATGGTGGAAGTTTTATACAGTCATTCAGTTGGTTCTGTGCCACCAGAAATTCACTCCCTGTTCAGCAGATCCCTTGACGGTGTCTATGCTGTCTGTAGGTTTATTATCCACCTGCAGATAAGCCACATTGCATGAGATCTGGGCTATGTCATCTGAATAGTGGGCCTTATTTCTTCTTTCATTTATAGTCCATTTCAAATAATTTCATTTACTTATACAGCATTACTCCTAAATTGTTATCAGTGTGAATGAAAGGACAATCAAGCCCACAACATGTAATCTGAAAGACTCTTCAATTTAATTTAGCTGATAATCTGCCACTAACTCTTTTATTGTGATGTATAGCAGAATTAGAAGACAAAATAGCTACTTTATATTTTACATCATTTTAAAAAACTTATTTATATAAGAAAATAAAGAAATTTGCTTCAGTGAAACTTTATTTATCTATAGCTATTTGATTTTAATAAGACAATGTCTATATTTTGTTTAAAATTAATAGCAAGAGAGAGAAGCAGAAACACAGAGACACACACAGAGAGCACTCTTTGGGACATTCCCAGTCCAATTCAAAGTGCAATCTCTCACATGTAAGAAATGAAAATAAATAAACAAACAAACAAATAAATAAAATAACCATTTAAATTAGCAAAAGAGAAAATAAGCAAAGAAAATGTATTATTAGTAGATTTACTAGGGCATGAACAGTTATGAGAATGGAAATTTCCAGGGCTACTGGCTTGCAGTATCTCTACAAATCTTTCCAGCTACTTAATCACAGAAGCTGCTCCCTGTTCAAAGCATGAATGTCTTCTTTGGTAGTGACTATACTCAGTAGATGAATCCATCCTAGCTCTCTACTTTTGTCACCACAACCTACTTGATTTACATGTGCTAGTACCTCTTATGGGGCCCCAGTCAAAGGGAAAATTAAAGGCTAGGTAAATCCCTATTCAAAATCAAGTTGCCCAAAAGACTGTCATCCTCCCCAGGGGAAAAGTCACAAATTGCCAGTCCAGTTATTATATATGGCATCAATTCCCATCTAAATACGACTATTCCTACTATACTCCTAGCTATTAAACAATCTTAAAAAGGTGACAACCCATTGTAACCCCCACTCCAGTAACAAGAAAGAGTGCGTTCATCTTTGAGAGATTTAAATTCAGTCACTCAGAAAAGAAATGTTACCTGTAAGTGTATAGCCCAAAATAAGTGGATTGTCTGGTTTATAGCTCTCTTCTGGGGGGGGGGGGGCTCTGCAACAGTGTTGTTTTAAAATATCTTTTGGCTTAGCTCAACAAAACAATCTGTTTCCTGAACAATATATTGTGCTAGGTGAGGCCTAAAAAGCCTAAGCTGTGGTCCTGTTCTGAAAAGTGTCAATACAAATGACATTCCAGGGCTCCATGAAGCCTTCTAGGCCACAACAGCTCCTTATTTTCTTTTTAAACTTCATTTTCTTTTTCTGTCTCCTAGCCTTACAAAACATCTCCTGGGATATGAAAATTAAATGGGTTATTCTACATCTTTATCATGAATAATTTCTGGGATCAAATAATGCATTTGGTCATATCTTTGCTGCTTTATTTTCTTCAAGTTATGGCTTCATTTACATCTTTGTAATCCTTCTGATTCTAATGGATTTGCACACCTGTAACTGATTGCAAGTCAGAAATCCTTCTCTGGATGATGACTGAGAAAGAATTGAAGCAGCTCACTGCCACAAACATTTGTTGTCTGCACAATTAATATGAATAAAAGCTATAACAATCTCATGTTTGTGAGTTAGAATGCACATAATACAGAAAGAGAGAGCAGATCTGCCAAGTGAAAAGGTGTTATTTTTAAATAGTCACTTTCCAGAAAACAACTGAAATTTAAAATCTAACATTGCAGTTTTCAAACCATCTTAACTAAACCTGCTTTTTAATCAGTAACAAAGGAAGATTTACAATAAACATTTCTTTCCTCCTCCTACATGTATGTAAACAAGCAACTATTATCCATCTATCAGAGTTGAGTATAAATTTATGGTAAGTACTAAATAATTTATTTGATTAATTTTTCTTACTGAAGCCCTCTCCTCAGTTTGCAATGGTAGTCAAGAGCAGGTCACAGGGAAAATAGGATGGTGAATAGCTTGGAGACTAATGTATAATACTTTTATGTTAATCTGTGGCATAACCTTATCCAGCATACTGGATGCAGTAAAGGTGACTAAAAAAAACTGTAGAACTACAGAGCAGTCAATGAAATATGACAAGAATAATCAAAGGTATGGGGAAAATCATCCCATGAAGAAAGACTGAAAAAAATAAGGTTATTTTCCTTGGAAAGAAGACAAATAAGAGTGGACAAGCAAAAAGTATATCAAATGATGAATAGTTTTGAAGAGGTGGAATGGGAAATACCACTTTCCCTGTCTCACAGTACAACAACAAGGGCAATTCCACAAAAATAAAAGGTTGGAAATTCTAAATGAGTAAAAAGAAAACCATTTCTTACAATATGTAATAAACCCATGGAATTCATTGCCACAGTAAGTCATTAGCTATGTTTACACTAGCAAATTAGTCCAGATTAACGAGGCTTAATCTAGACTAATTTGGTCCTTCTGCATACTAGGCTTTGACTAGTTTGAACTAAAAAATTATTTAGTTCAAACTAAGCAAGGCTTAGTTCGAACTAGTAAGTTTTGAATGGCTAGTTCGAACTTAGAGCTTAGTTCAAACTTAGTTGTACCTGTATTAGTTCAAACTAAATAAATTTGAACTATGCAGTTAGTTTGAATTAACTTTGGCTTTTTAGTTTGAACTAACTTTTAGTTTGATCTAGCCACACTTTTTTAGTTTGAACTAAAAAGTTAGTTCAAACTAAAAAAAAGTGCAGCTTCTTCAAACTAAAAAGTTAGTTTGAACTAAAAAGCCACGGTCAGTTCGAGCTACTTGGGCACTGCTTAGTTCTGACTAAACAACTCTGAACTAAGCTTTTAGATGAAGATATAGCCATTGTGGTCAATAATTTATCACCATCAACTGAACAAAAACAGCACCATCAAGATTATCCAGGTCTATGTTCCTACAACCATAAGTGAAGATGATGATGTGGAAGAATTCTATCAGGAGTCTGAAGAAAATACTTCCTCATAAATCCACATATACAGTTAGTATCGGAGATTTAAATGTTGGTTAGAAGAGACAAAGAAGGCAAAAATTTCGTTGGAAGATATGGCATAAGTGAATGCAATCCATGAGGAGAGTGATCTGCATTTTGGGGCAAGAAAAGAAATGTTCATTGTTAACACCTGTTTAAGAAAAAGACCAGGAGAAGATGGATCATGTCAGATGCAAAAAATAAGAATGAGATTGACTGTATTCTGACTGATAAGTGATGCATTATACAAGACTTTTTAGTAATGCCATTATTTAACATTGAAAGTGACCATCACTTAGAATAAGGTTTAATTTCAAAGAAAAGATGGAGAAGAAAGTGACACTGATGGTAAAAGCAGAGGAGATAATGGCTGAAAATATTTGATGTGATAATAATGAAATAAACATTTCCTAGGAAGACTAGACTCTCATAGATAGCAGCGACGAGGGCTATAATATTTTTGTGGATATGATGAGGCAATGCATGAAGTTGGCTGAGAAAGAAGGACCAAAAAGAACAAAGGGAAATATCTCTCAGGAAGCAAGATATTTACTAAAGAAGCAGAGAAATAAGAAGCAAAAATGATTGTGACAGACTCTAATACTTCTTTAAGCAGATATGGCTACAGGAGGATTTTGAGGCATACTAACATGAAAGACACTTAAAGATGGCTGAAGATCACAGAATCCTCAAAAAAGCCAATTGGAATTGACACGTATGAGTCAACAGTAATGGCTGGAGAACAAGGATGGAAAAGAAATGATAGAAGACAGATGGAAGTGACCTGCAAAGATTTTACACTGAACTGTTTTTGTTCAAAATAAATATATCATTATTAGCACTGCAGTAGACCAATAAGCATGTATGTCTGGTCCTTGTCAGTGAAGCTGAACATACAGTTTAGCAAATGAAGGAAGGAAGAGCTCTTGGAAAAGACAGGTTGACAACATGAGCTTGGACTCCAAAGACCTCTGGGAAGTCAATGCTCAGAGATTTAGCCCCTACATGGAAATGCAAAAATACTGTCTAACTAGAAGGAGTCTAAAACCATTTTGCTGCAAAGAAGGGTAACCATGGTGATCTGACAAACAATTGCCCAGTATGTCTGGTCTCACATGTCTAGAAGATATTCTCTAAAATGAAATAAATAAAAAAAACAAACAAAAAACAAGCCAACTCTCACTGAGTCTGGATGAGCAGCAGACAAGAAAACAATCAGATTTTCAAAGGAATTTCAAAACAATGGACCATATCTTCACTATAAACCAGCCATTGGATTGTTCAGAGGAATACAAATTCTTTTATTCCCTTCATCAGCTATGAAAAAGCCATTTGACAGTGTCGAGATCAATTAAGTGCTGAACTTCTCACCCAACAGAGCATTGACACAAATTATATGAAATTATTAAAGTAAGCAACTGTGATTGTACTATGGCTGTAACTCAGTTTAACATATTTCTCTGCATCCCAAACAAAAGAGGTGTGAGCACAGAGACACAGTTTTACCAGAGCTCTTCATAGCCTGCCACAAAATGGTAATAAGATAGATGAACCGGAAGGATGTGGTCTAAATGGAGAACAGTTAAATCATCTCAGGTTTGCAGATGATACTGTGTTGATTGTCAAAACACTATCAAACTACTGAAAATGCTACATGAATTCAACACAAAAAGCAGTTGTCACACTGAAAATGGACAATTCAAACATGAAATCTATATAATCTGATGCCTTGTAAATAGCCCAAATTTCTGTTATGGGAGAACAAATAGAAGATGTTAACAATACATCCTCTTGTTCCTAAGTGATAATCACAGGAAATGAAATGACAACTTGTCTCATCTTCAAACAGATTGAAAGATTTTGTCATAAAAAGGCATGGCTGCACATGGAGAAGAAAGCCAGAATAAAAGAAGAATGGAAGATGTGGGCAGCACAATCTATGGCAGACTTGAAAGACTGATCGATCAAGGTGATCAAGGTAATACTCATATGGATATCAAGACAATTCAGAATTATTAGAACTAATGGCAGCAAACTTTTTGAGCGAAGGTCATTATAACAAAGTGAGATGGCTAAGGCTGAATTAAGGTATCTTGGGACCCCAAGCTGCCCACTTTCCTGGCCCCAAGCTCCACCCCACCAGCCAGCAAACAGCCAGCTGAAGGGGGCCTGCACTGATGCAGGGCCTGGTGGGCAGGCATTCAGCAAAATGGGGGCCTGAGGTCCTCAGGCTAGAAAAGTCAGGGCCTGCAGTGCTCCTGTCCTATGTTCCCTCTAAGCTATGCGTGCGTGCGTGTGCACACAGGTTGTGAAAACTGTGCACACAACAAAATAAAGCATGCACAAAAAAATTCAGCAGTGCTAATATTTTTATGCTACTTTAAGAAGGTGATTTCAAGTAGCAGGACTCAAATAAGGTTTTGTAATTTATAAAATCATTTCTATCACCATATCAAAATAAAATTTAGACATTATTTGCATCATACACACTTACTTTGTTGCACCCACAAGTTTGACCACACTCACTGGAATGCACACAAATTTGGACACTGGCTCCAAAAATTTGCACGAAAGAAATTTTTTGCGCACACGGCCTATGAAAAATTAGAGGGAACACTGCTCCTGTCCCACCCTTTGGCTGACTTCTCTGCCCCTACAGGTCCCAGAGAACCTGCTGGGAAGTGTAGTGGCAGATTGGCCAGAGGGCAGCACAGCACTCCAGGAGTGGCCCCGTGAAAGCTCTGCCAGGCCAGCATGGGGCAGGCAAGAATTGGCAAGAGAGAAGAGGGGAGCAGGATGAAGCAGAGCAGCTGGCACCACGGCATTGTGTCAACAGCTGCATTGTTCTGCATGGAGACAGGACAGGAAGACCATGGGAGTGGGGGTGAGGGGAAACAGCAGTAGGCCAGGGAGGTGCTGGCCATACTCAGGGCTTGATTTTTGTGGGGGCCATGGGGCCCCCCTTTAGCCCACAGCCTGGGGCTGGAGCCCCTAAAGCCCTTACATTAATCCTGCCCTAGCATGATATTCCTCAGAAACAGACAGGGAGGGACAGTCCATCCAGGATGGGTGGAGCCAGAACCATTCTGCCCATCTCACCGGATGCAGGATGATGGAGCAGCAAGGATAAAAGGAGAAGCCTCTTGATCAGTTAGAGGCAAGTTGCTGGAGAAGAATGATGCTTCTACAGCAGCTCTGAGGCCCTAATGGATCCCCTGCATCACTGAAGACCTGCCTGTGGTCTGGGGCCAGGAGTGGCAACCAGGACTAACAGCCACCTATCATCCTGCCAAGGGGCTGGTGGAGTTGCCTGCTGACTGGGATCTGAAGCCACCATTGGATGCCTGTGACTGGGAAGAGCTGCCGGTGGCCTATGATCCAGAGTTAACCCCAGCCATCTGTGACCCGAAGGAGTTGCTGTTGGCTGAGCAGACCTACCACCTGCTGACACTGGAGGGTTGTGGAATACCCTGAAGAGACTGAAGCTGACCCAGAGACCCAGGGGTTCCAGGAAAAGGGGAAGGAAGTAGCCCAAAGAAGCTGGACACCTGTCTGGTTGCCTCATAGTCTGCAGCACTGTCAATGAGTTGCACCTGGAGCCCTGCTGACCCAGTGGCAGACCACTTTGCCACTGTTAGGGACCTCAGCTGGGATGCAGTGGAGTTGAGAGGGCATGTCTCCTCCTTCTTCTCTCTCATACCATTCCTGAATTGGTCACCTCATCCCGACTTGTAAAGCCTCCAAGTTTTCTTTGCCCTGCTTGAGCCTATACACATCTTTTTTGTCCTGTGGGGTCCCATGAACTGCTGACTCATGCTGCCTAGGACAAGTAACTGCTTATTCACCCTCCTCCCCAATTTGTGGGGTTGAGATTACAGACTGCTTACTCACCTTGTCTAGGGCCAGAGATAGTGTGCACACCCATGACCCTCAGAAGGGACCAGAACCTCTGCCCTGATGCTAATTCTCATCTGTTGGGCCTTCTCTCATGGGAGCACTGTAGCAGAGGATGTGGGGGTGTGCTTCCTCAAAATTAGACAAGGAATGATAGCCAAACTCCCTACAATCATTAATCCTCATGCTCCAAGGGTTAAATCAATCACTAGCAGAGAATGGTCTGAGATCTAATGTGCAGGGCAGATTATCCCACATCTGCCTATTTCATGGTTCTTACATCATCCTCTAAAGTAGCCTGTGCTTGTTGCTGCCACAGGATACTGGATTAGACAAACCTTAGGTCTAACCTGGTTAAGTATAACAGTTTTTGTTGTTCTTTGCTACCATTGCTGAACCCATTTGTACTTGCTTGATAACAAACCAAGTGCATATTTCAAAGCAGTTGAGGAAACTTTAATATAAGCTCCCCTTATTCTTTTTATAACTACACACATCTGAAGGGACTGTACCATACAATGGTGATGTTTTTCGAGTGAGGGACAGGGGGTGGGTATAAGGGGGAGATAAAAATATAAAGAAAACTGATGTAAATTAATATATAATGGGGAATATGCAGTGTGATGCATACAAGATTTTAAATAAAGTGAAGTAGAAATGTATGAAAAATTGATATCCAACATCTTATTGTAATACATAAAGCTAATATTTGGCAATAAAGTCATGTATAAGATAGAAAGGTGACTTCTGAATGCTAAAGTAGTAGACCTCTAGAAGATGTAGTATAATCATGGCCTTATTTACTTAAACACTGAAAAGGGTAAAAAAAAAAAATAAGATTGTTAAATTCATTTTTTTTTTTGTCTTCGGTATCAAATGTTTACCACCTCCAATTATTCAGTATTAAACAGAATACTTTTAGATAACTTAGTGCACCACCATTCTGCTATTGTACTTACCTTAATTTCTTGGGTAGTCTTTTTTTATGTGTAAGGCAGGTTTAAAAGCTGTGCCTAGCAGCTTCGGGGGGGGGGGGAGGCTAATCTGCATGGGTTTTGTATTTGTATGAAAGAACATATTATCATAAATACACTATGGGTGCAGGGCAGTATGGGTAATGGTATTTGGGGTTGATCTGATCACAAATCTGTTAATATCTGTAATTGTACTGAAGGAAAATATGAAATACTGTTTTTTGTGATATGCTACTCTCTAATAGTTCCAAATCTGTTTGGGTTAGTTAAAGGGTAAAAGCTATCTTTAGCTAAAAAGAGACTTGTAAAAGGGGCCACTGCCTGTTTCAGCCTGGAAAAGAGAAGACAGGGGTGGGAGTTGCATAGTTCAGTCTGGAGTTATGCTTCAGGCATTTGCCTAATTCCCTGGAACCCATTGTCAAATGATAGATCTGGCCAGGCTTCTTATGAGGCATTTCTTTGTTATTTTAATGGAAGGAGCCGTTTGCAGCTACTTGAAGTTTAAGAACTGAAAGCTCTGAGAGAGGCAAATCCTCTCTCTGATCTGAAATCACTAAGAGAGTAAAGTCCTCTCTTTGAGCTGAATCACTGAAGAGGAGGAACAGAGGGAGCAAGTGATCAGTGGGTGGAGCCAGTGGATGATGAGAATGGCCAGTGGTGGGCTGGATGATGTGAGTGACCAGCAAGTGGAGCCAGTGGACAGTGAGAGGAGTCAGCGTCTGGTGAGAGTGGAGCATGAGTGATCAGTGGTTGGAGCCCACGGACAGTGGGTAGAACCAAGGGATGGCGCTAATGGATGGAAGGAGTGACCAGTGGTTGGCACTGGCAGACAGCTGGAGTGAAAGACATTCTCTACATACCGCGGGGTTTGTTGGGAGCCTGTTTTGCACTGATTCTCCAGATCTGTGCTGATTTTTGTTATTTGATCTTTTACATTCTGTTTTCACTACTATTAAAAGTTCTGTATGCTACACTCAGACTCATGCTTGTGAGTGGGGAAGCATTGGGGTACCCAAGGAATAGTGCATGATTTCCCAGAAGACTGCTGGGTGGGTGCTCGAGCCGATTGGTGCTTTAACATTATTTGAAAACCCCTAGATATAGAACCCGGCCCTTGTTCTGCCAGCTCACACTGCCAAAAGGGTTACATATGTTAACTGAGTAGTTGCTCTCTGTATCAATCTATGATTCCTTCTTATTGTTCATGAATGAGTGCTGGAACAATTTTATAGTGGCGTGAAAGCCACTGAACCAAATGTCTTATAAATATTTCCAAAAGTGTGTTTGTTTGTTTGTTTGTTTGTTTGTCCTGAAAGATCTATGAAAAGGTAAGAGCTAGAAACATAAAATTTTGAATGGATACCACTGATTTCCTAACTTAAATACCTGGACTGGTTATATCTTGAAATCAGTTCCCTCAGAGCCCCATTCAGACCACAGTTAATTAGCTTTTAGTGGCACCTGATCATAGGCATTTGATGGACTCTTCTGTTAAGTGTGCCACATAAACTGCAAGTACGAGATCCTTTCCTTCTGGCTATGAACTAAGTAGTTCATCTGTTGTCCACCAGGCTTCTCTCAGCAATCTTTGTATAACTTTATCACACAACAATGGGTATTGTACTCAACATTTTAAACAATCGGCTTGGGTAATGATAGGCTATGATCCAAAAAAAAAAATCTTACCAACAATATAGGCAGATAACATCATAATTCCTGTGAAAAATACTGTTCTTTTAATGGTAATAATTGGATGAATGTAATTGTGAAATGAATATCCCCAGTGTTCTAAAAAGAGGAAGCTCCATTTCCATGTGAAACATACTTGGGACTGTTCAATTCATGCAAGTGAATGGGCATGCATTTTGTTACAATTTTGGGGTTAATTTCTTCAAGTAACATATAACAAAAAAGTATTTCCAATAAAATATGCTATATTAATGTAATTGATGTGGTTGATTTGTCATACCATTTACTGTATTTTCCCTGGGTGGCACAGGGTATTTCTGCAAGTATAGTATAAAATTATAACAGAAACCATTTCAAGCCAGGGGATGTGGCAGTACCCCCAGCATTCCTAGTTCTAGCACCTATGTGTTCATGTGGAAAAATGTAGCGATCCATCAAACTGTTTAGCTTGATAATAAAAGGTTAGCACCTAAAAAGTGACTACAGCAATTGTTGGAAAACTCTTGCCAAAAATAAAAGTAGTGAGCACTTTGGGAGGTGCATGCATGAATTGTGACTCTCACTGGATGTTGTCAAGTGTCTCACTTTCTCTTGCTCCTATCAGTAATTCCTTTCAGTTGGAGTTGTACGTGAGTTTGAGTTCTAGAGCCAGACACTTAACTGATCAAGTGAAGTTAGAACAAATGGGATATTTTTATTCTGGCTCATCTCTAACATTTCCAAAACACTTCACTCGTTGCTATATATTTATGTCTGATGTCTCTTTCTAAGCATCCCAGACTCAGTGGATTTCATAAAAGACAGAACATATTTCACAACTAATCTCTCAAATATATCTATTCCTGTTTCTCTAAAACTGAATTATAAAGCAAGAAGCAGTTATAAACATATAATCATTGTCATATATTTTATTTTTTGATGAGGAACAGATTATGCCTTTTCCCAATGGGAGGGACATTTTGGTGTCAGTAAAATTCCATCATTTTTTCTTTTATCTAATCCTACAGATTTAAAAGCTCAAGTAAAAAAGTGGAAAAGTTAAAGATCACAAGGCCCTTTCCTTAAAAAAACATTATTGAAAAAAGGATGTTGAAAGAGAATGGAATTTAAAAATGCTGTTTTCTTTTGCCAGAGACCATGGATTAGAAAGCACAACTTCAAAAATAAGTGTTTAATACTGATAATCATTAGGTTGTTACAACCCAAAATATTCACTAAAAATTAGCATAGGCATATGTACACTCAATGCAATCAGTTTTCTTTTGAAGGGAAGAAACTGAAAACACTCAAGTTTTTTAACTTGCCTATACATGTACTGTGCATTAGGGACAGATTTGTGTATAATTCAGTGCCTGGAACACCTTCTAACAGGAAATTGAAAGACATACTAATTAATGTTAGGGTATGTTTGCCCTAAGAGCTAGAAATGTGATTCCCCAGCTCACACAGACACACTTGTAGTATAGTAGTGTAGATAGGGTAACACAGACAGCAGTAAGCATTAGTATTGGATAATGCCATACTTAGGAGGTGTCCATGAGTTACTGGTGGCTTTGCACACAGCATGGCTAGCTTGTACCATTGCCACCCATGCTACAGTAACTCCTACACATTCTGTGCCATATTTTCTTTTTAAATCTATTTAGATTCCTGAAGAAGCCAATAGTTATAGTAGCATTTTCAAATGTACTTAGGCACCTCCAATGATTAACTTTTTTCTGATTTCAGTATGTGCTGGGCACATAGACACTTTTGAAATGCCGCTAGACACCAGGTCAGATCTTTAGGTAACTAAGTATGTTTAATAATTTGCCTTTAAAATCTTTCTCCCAAACATATAAATATTCACAACCAATCCCTTTTATGCAGATAGTTTGTGACAAGAGAAATGCATAGTGGAGCACACTCGGTAAGTGCTGTGATATTTCAAGTCAGATTGGCTGTAGCTTAACTAGGTTTGAAAAGCCTGTGAAATTTCAAACCTATTTATGGAGGTGAAGAAAGTTTAATTTTCTTCCACCAAATTACTGACTAATAGACCTGTTCTGGATGATGAGTAACTGGATGAATCTACACTCCTAAAGTCAATGCTGTTTTCAGTCTGAGCAGGTGGGTTTTGTTTTTGTTTGTTTGTTTGTTTGTTTGTCTTTAAACAACTTGAAGATGATAGAAATGATTAGATTTGGATTAAATTATCTGGTTTTTTTTATTTTTCACAGATTTAGATCCACAGACAAATCCATGAAATGTCATCTCACATCGAATTTCAGTCAAATTTGGTTACCAAGGATCTGGATTTAGTTGCAAAATTTTATTCTTTGAACTATACCCCTACTTTTGATGACTGGTCAAATCTGATGTGTGTGTTGGGCATAGGCAGATAAGAAGGTACATGACTATATTTAGTTGGATAGCCAGGTTAGCCAAGCCCAGGGAAAAAAAAAGGAATCTGGTGGCACTTTTAAAGACCAACAAATTTATATTTTGAATGAGCTTTCATGGGAGAATACTACTTCATGAGACACTTGAAGATGGGGAATTTACAGAATGGGAGGAAAATAAATGCCAGGAAGCATAAGATCTAGTCAGACTGTAACAGCAAATCAAAGCAGTTGTTAGGATTCAAAGAGTGGATACAGCTATTAGCAGGGAGATGGGTGGTGGACAAAGCTATCTGTTGTAATAGGAAAAGAACCCATAGCCTCTATTCAGCTCTGACTTCAGAGTCATATTTGCATATAAATTCCAATTCTGTACTTTATCTTTGATGCTTTGATTTGTTATCCATTTGTTTGAGCACAGGTGCTAAATCATCAATGAAGGGAGCAGCAAGATTGAATTCTTCAACTGGTTTTTGAATGTTGTTATTTCTGTTGTCAGATTTGTGGCCACTGATTCTTTTGTGCACAGACTGTCCAGTCTGCCCAATGTATAAGGCAGAGGGACATCAGTTAGAAATATTGGTAACCTCTATACAGGAGATCAGAATGCCAGCTGTATACTTTTAGGCTATGTCTACACTTTAAAATGCTAGTTCGAACTAAGTTTGTTTGAATTAATTAGTTGGAACTAATTTTACTTAATTCAAACTAATTTAGTTCAAATTAGCATGTCCCAACCAGAAATCTAAGCCGAACTAGCATGTCCATACATGTGGACTTGCTAGGTTGACTTAGGAGGGGGGCAGGCTTGGAAGAATGGCAACATGGCACCCAAGAAGGGCCATTTCCCCAGCTAATCCTATCTAAAGAGGAAGTGAGCTCAGAGTTGTGCCCATTGTGGCTAGCAAGAAGCAGAGCGAGGAGGTGATGGACCGCACTCAGTTTTGACAACTTGCCTCAGAAGTGCCCAGCATGTGCTCTATACTGCACAGTGCCCTTGTCACCTGGAGCACACTCTTTATGTATCCAGACAGTGCAGATGCAGACAGCAGCACCACCACCATTCTGACCCTGCCAGCTGCCGCATTCACCATGCTGCCCTTCATGCCCTGTCACTTCTGGGCACCGAAAACAGCAGCAGGTGGTGGGAATGTGCAGTCTTCATCTCCTCAGACAATGACCAGTCACTGCAGGACTTCAGGATGAGCAAACAGACCTTCCTCGAGCTGATCCATGAGCTCACCTCTGTCCAGCAGTGCAGAGAGACCTGACTCAGACCCGCCCCTGCCAGTAGACAAGGGAGTGGCCATTGCGGTCTGGAAGATGGCAACCTCAGAGTCCTACCGCTCCACTGCCCAGCACTTCGGCATCAAGAAGGACACCATGGGGACCACCCTCCTGAAGGTCAGCAGGGCCGTCATCCAGGTCCTGCTAGCCTGCCTCATCACCCCAGGCAACCTGCAGGGCAACCTCGACTGCCTTACTGCACTGGGGTTCCCCAACTAGGTGGGCATCTTAGATGTCATGCACATGCCAGTCTGAGCCCCAGAACACAGGGAGTAAAGAAACCAGAAGGGCTACCACTCCATGGTCCTGCAGGCCCCCATGGACCAATGAGGGCTCTTCACTAACATCTGTGTCGGCTGGCCAGGGAGGTTGCACAATGCCCGCATGCTCAGGAACTCTGTCCTATATAGGCACATGGAAGTGGGCACCCCAACACCATCTTCAGGGATGTGCAGTTGCCCATCCTCATCATGGGAGATACAGCCTACTCTTTGCTCCCCTGGCTCATGAAGCCATACATGAGCCACATGGATGCCAGCAAGGAGCTGTCCAACAGGAGGCTCAACAGATGCTGACAGGTCATGGAAGGTGCCTTTGGATGGCTAAAAGACAGCTGGCGGGCCCTCCTGATGTGCCTCCACCTCTCTGAGTGCACCCTCTCAGAGGCTGTGAGCACATGTGTCATGCTTCACAACCTGTGTGAATTGTGCGGGGGTGTGGGAGATGGCCCCCCCACATGTGGGAGGCCAAAGCTGAATGCCTCACCTTGCCCCGGACATAGCAAGCCCAGCAGCAAGTGGTCAGCATCCGGGAGGCACTGAAGAACCAATTCCTCAGTGAGGAGCATTGTGGGCTGGGCCAGCCATCGGGCGCCATCACCTCCCCCACCCACCCATGTCTGACTCCCACGTCCTCACCCTCCCACCCCCTCCCCATCCCCAAACCAATTAGAAACAGCAGGCACAAGATAACAGTCTAACAGGTTTTATTTACAAGGGAAGTAGGGGAGCAGTGTTTGGGGGCAGTGAGGGGTTTAGAACTTGAGGGATGATGAGGAACTTGGGGAAGAACAGGGGGCTTGGGACAGGACAGAGAAGTTAGGGGGATGGGAAAGTCAGGGTTCAGGGGGCCATGCCCATGTGGGCATGCCCCAGTCTTTCCTGTGGCCATTCCTGGTCCGGAGAGGGAGCCGGCAGCAAGGGGCAGTGGGTTCCCTAGAAGAAGTGGCACCCTTAGCCAGTGGGGGGCCAAGAAGTCTGCAGCCACTGGCTGCCAAGTCCCAGATGGCCACGCTGAGCTGCACCAGGGTATGGCTCTGCCACTCCAGGGCCACGGTCCAGCATTCGTCCAAGTCCACAGATTACTGGAGCAGGCCTAGGGAAGCCATTCGGTGGGCACCCACCCACATGCACCAGGCCTCAATGTGTTCTTTGGCAACCTGGCCCAGATGGGCAAGGTTGCTTTGACACTGCCTGGGACTAGCAGACAGTTTATGATTATCTTTCATATTAATATTTCATATTTGCAATAAATCATATATGCTATGCCTTGTTTTGCACCAGCAGAAAGGTTGTAATCTGCTAGGAATGATTATATGGTTTATATATAGCTGTCAAATCTGTATTAAAAATTAGGAATATGATTGTTTTATTTATGTTCCAAGTTATTTGATTCTAAGCAATCCCAGACTGGGTGTAAGTCTTTATGTGCCACAGGACTCTGGGGTTTGTTTGTTTGTTTGTTTGTTTGTTTTGCTGAACTAGACAAATATGGCTGCCCCTTTGGACCTTTGCAAAACTATTGCTCTCTTAATGGCACATTAGGGGAGTTCACAGCTATTGCGGGCCTAAGAAGAAACCTGTCTGATGAGTCGCCCAGACTGACCATGTAACTCAACTCCATTTGGATTTGGCAAGAACTCTGAGAGCATGGGGAAAGCAGAGGTGATAAAAGGCAGTGGCTCCATCTCCATTTTGTCTTCAGTCTTCAACCTTCAATCAACACCTTCCTCTGGAACTATTTTGCTGCAATGAACAATGGACTGAAAACCACCTAGGTGCTGGAGGCATGCCATAGGAATTGGACTAAACTGCAAACTGCAAATTCTTCAAGGACTTGCTATGGACTCTAAATCATTTGTATGTATGTGATTCACTTTGACCCTTTAACATCTCTTGTACTTTGTTTCTTTTCTTTTTATATTAAACCTTTAGTTGTAGTTACTAAGGGATTGGCTGGCAGCATCATATTTTGGGTAAGATCAAAGCCTATATTGTTCTCGATGATGTGGCTGGCCCTTTGGGTTCAGGAGAACCTACTTCTTTAAAACATCCAGTGGCTAGGTGGGGCCTGGAGGAACTGATGTGCAGTAAAGGGGACTGTTTCTATTTTGTTATGTTTGGTGATGGCCAGAGTGGGGAATCAGACGCATGTTTTGTTGCTGATTGGGCGGCCGGTTTAAGTACCACCCATCAGGGAGCTGGGGGTTTGGCCCCTGGTTTTGCAGCTTGCCCTGATGTTTGCACATTCAGAAGGTTATTCCAGGAGCCCCAGGTCACAGTCACTGAGGAGCTCATCCTAGGTGCAGTGGGCCCTCCTTCTCCACCTGGTGGTGGGTGCCAGGCTCCCTGGAGTGGCACAGCAGGTGGCTGCATGAGCTACTGGAGGGAAGCAGAGAACAGGGTTACATCCATTAGCTATCTCGTTAGTGCTGTGTGCAACCTGACTGCAGCAAGCAGCTGTGCCCTGACTATCCCCCTGCTTCCTGATCTGTATCCTGTGAGACATGGCCCCCAAGGTACATGCAGCTATTCTGTGCTGCCCAGGTCTGGCATGGTACCCACAGTGGTAAGCAGCATTCAGCCCTGCTGTGTGCCCAGGGCATCAGAGTGGTGTGGGCTGCATGCTGTCTGCCCTCGATTCTGCCACCTCTAGTAACCCCCAGCCCCTCTGCCAACAGGTCCCGTTCCTCTAAGTTCTGGATCCCCCCCACCACATGGTTCCCAGCCTCTCTGCCCCATGGGACGGTCTCCATGTCCCCCTCCACCCTGGGACCCTGCCTGTCCCCGGGCCATGTCCCTCCACAGTTCCTGTGCCACAGGCACTCACAGCCGTGTCTGCATGGAGGTTGAGAGGGAGCAGTCACCAATGGGTGCTGCCAAGGTCCAGCGTGATGTCCCCTCTCTAGGGTTCTACTGTGTGGGGGGAAGAGCTCCTCCTCTTCCTGTGCCTCCAAAGTTGGCTGGTCCCTCCGCAGGGGCAGGGAAAGGCTCCGGGTTGGCAGCTGCTGCTGATGTGTTCTCCGAGCAGCTGGCATCGCTCACTTCCAAGATGACATGTTTGTGCACAGAGTCTCCCTCCTGGGTGTCTGCCATGAAGGGGGCCTCCATGGAATCAACACTTCGAGCTGGGAGGCTGGTGAGGTCCCCACCCAAGAAGCTGTCTAGTTCCTTGTAGTAAGGGCAGCTGATGGCTCATGCTGCCCACCGGCACAGCCTTGCCTCTGAGACCTGGGAGTAGTTTTGCCTGAGGGCCTTGATTTTGACCCACACCTTTTCAGTGGTGCAGGTGTAGCCCTTGTTAGCCAGAGCCTGGGAGATGTTGGAGTAAATCTCCCAGCTGTGGTGGCTGCTCCACAATTGGGAAAATGTGTCCTTGTTCCCCCAAATTGATAGGAGGGTGAGGACCTCCTCATGGCTCCAGACAGGAGCCCTTCGATGACCCTGGCTCTCAGGGGTAGCCTCAGACACGTCTGCCCAGGCTGCAGACTCCAGTCTGTTGGGACAGGGTGTGCCTGTGAAGGTGGGGAGGGGCAGTGGCCAGGGCAGGCCCTTCCTTCCTGGTGCCATGCATCCTGGGAGGAAGAAAGTCAAACCGTGTTTAATTCAAACTAATGGTTAGTTCAAACTAACACAGCTCCACTGGGTTAGTTCTAACTAAGAAGTTCAAACTAACCTTTAGTTCAAACTAACCAGCTGGTTTTACTAGTTCAGACTAAGCTTTCCTTAGTTTGAACTAAGGAATTCCTTTGTTCAAACTAATGAAAGCCTCGTGTGGATGGGGACTAATTTAGTTTGAATTAAGCTTCCTTAATTCATACTAAATTGCCAGTGTAGACATAGCCTTAGAGTCTGGCTTTGTGGGTATGGCAAAGAGAGACCACTCTGATTTTGCTTATTATTTTCTTCTAGAAGTAGATGCATCATGACAAGCTGATAATTTTAGATGTATCAACATTAATCTGAGTATGACGTTTTACTTATTTATTCATGCACTGTAAATAGTTCATCTGTTTTTCTTGGAGTTATTCCAGTAGGTAGGCAGTGTCAATTGTTTAAGCAGTTTCTCATGAGACATTCAACAGAGTTCAATCTTGCCACCCCACCTCTTTATGTTTGTCCATTATGAGCAAAGAGATATATTCTGGCCTCTGGTTTCATTAACAGGAAGTGCCCAAGGAAACACATGTCTCTTCTTCATTTCCACATGTCCTGCTTTCTAATCATCTGACTTTGGTAGGGGAATAAATGAGAGCAGTCTGAATGCTAAATTCAGATAATACCAAGGTAACATTAATTAAGGGGAAACATAGAGGAAATGTGGTGAAGTTGGTATTTAACTCTGTAATTGAAGGAATATTGTTTTCTCACCTTTTGTTGAAATGGTTCAAAAACTGAAGGTGGTTCTATGACTCTGATAGCTCCTGCATTTCCAATTGGCATTCAGGGCCAAAAGAAGCATTTTGTATTTGTGTTGACTAGATCAGGGCTTCCCTATCTGTGATCCACGAAGCGCTTACTGTTTGTGTACAGAAACCTGACTGAGCACTTGGTGCTAATTCTCTTCTTTATTTTCTTTCTATCTATTAAAATCCTAAAAAGACTTTGAAATAGATTACCGGTAAATATGATATTAATCTTCATTGGATTATTATAAGGCACTGTACAAGAACTATCCTTGAAGACTTCTCAGAAGCTTGAGATGGTTCAAAATGGGAGTCCCTACTTACATGGTTTGGATTAAGCTGTAAAAAAATAAGCAGACAATCACCATCTGCAGCCAGCCACAGTTGCAGTGCTTGGGCTCACTTATTTCTGCACCTATTTCAGCAAAGCCATAACAGCACTTTATGTCTTGAAAACTCTCTATAAAATAGCCTAATTCAATTAATTTGGTTTGCCAATTCACATTAGTCAATGAGTCTTGAGAGTTGTTTTACACGTCTGTGAATATGTCTAGAGAATAGGTGTAATGTTTAAGTCCCAAAATACAAGTAAATGAAATAACCTCACACAGAAAAAAAAAAAAAATCAGATAAAATTTGCTTGATTTCACGTTGTAAAAGAAATTCAATGCAAAATTAAATTTTTGACAGAAATTACTGAAAGGCTGATTATTTTAATGGTTTTTGCCACTTTGCACATGATAACTCTGCTCAGTATTGGAAACAGGAAAAAAAAGTAGACCTTCAAATGCAGTCTTTTAAAAATAAAGGTGGGAAGGAAAATAAGACAGACAAAAGAGTTATACAGAAACTTACAATATAGCCACTATATCCACTTTAAAAGATCTATTTAGTTGATGTTATTTTAGCCAAACAAAGAAATCTGTATATGGAAATAGACGGTTAGTTTTTTGAAGTTTTGAACCAAAACTAAAGATAGGCAACAGGTAAATCACATACATCAGAATTAGAAGGGGGATTGCTATGGATTTGAAAAGTCAGCAACATGAAATCCTAGATTGTCATAAGTACATATTAGGAAAACAGATTTAAAATGGTGATTTACTCACCAGTGACCGTCCTTCTTCGAGATGGGCTGCTTGGATCCATTCAGTAATAGGTATCTCTGTGCTGGAGTGCCAGATTGGTAGGAAAACCTTTGGCCTAGCCTGTCAGGAGCGGTCAGGCAGCAACCGCCCCCCACACCACCCAATGGCTATATATACGGCTGCCTCCCGATCTGTCCCCAGTTCCTAGGAGTCGCCAACTCCAGATACAGGGATGGACAGGAGGGACCTGAATGGATCTGAGCAGCCCATCTCGAAGGAGGACAGTTACTGGTGAGTAACCCACCATTCTTTTTCGAGCACTGCTCGGATGCATTCAGTAATAGGTGACTACTACATGCTGATGGATGGTGGGTGGACTTGGCTCTTCCACCTTCAGCACAGCAAAACACCCTAGATGGGAAACAGCCCAGCGAACAAGGTTCTAACAGCAGCCAGGAGACCAACTAGGGCTCATGGCCTGGCAATGGAGAACCTAAAACTGTGCGGCCAGTCCAAAGCAAGGTGTGGGTCCAATCCAACCAAGGCAAAGCGTGCATGGGCCGGACGGACTAAGGTCACCTTAACCCAGAGCTTAAATCAATGCAACACGACTAACGTGGAGTAAGATGTGTTTGTTTGCTCTACCTGTGGGTTATAGCTCCAGGTATGAGGGCCAGAGGGTTAATTCCTGGCCACAGAACATTTCAGTGTGAATCTTATGAAAGAATTCTAGAAGTCTTAGGGTTACCGGGCTGGCCATGATGGCTGCAGCCTACGCAGATAACAATAGAAGGGCTAAACGTTATCCTTCCGACCAGCCATGTAAAGACCCAAAGACACATGCCCAAAGGGGTGTGTGAATTTGGAATACCCAGCAACACCCAAGGGAACAAGGACTACTGAATTCAGGCTAGAAGGATCTAAAGGGAGCTACTTCGCACTGGTTAATGAGAAATGAAGAGGCCAGGCATGGTACGATCAGCACTACATGGCATATCGGTCAAGATGTCCCTGGGCCAGGAGGATGCAACGCAGACCTCCAGCAGTGTTCAAGTGTAAAGACCCAGAAGATTTCTACCGTTTAGAAGCAACATTTCAGTCCCACTAGGTGCCTGCAAAGCGGCATGGTGGGCCTTAGGAAGTATTGTTGGCCTTGGTATTCCTATGAAGACTCACAGAAGTGGATGCTCCTCTTGTCCCTTTACATTCTATCTCAGGATTCCACTACCAGGAAGACTGCCTGGAGAATGGGGGGGAGGGGAGACAAGGGCAACGGAAATGCAACGCCACCAATTGGACACTTAGTTGTGAGGAACAGGAGGCCTATGAGGTTAGAATTGCAGTGATGTAAAAGACCTTGTGTGCCCGAAGACACTGCCAGGAGTAATACCTGCCCCTAACTACGGCGCACCTATGTGTGTGTTGAAGTTAAAAGACTCGTTAGGAAAGGAACTACCCTTCCAAATGATAATAGGTTATGGGAGGAGTGGATGGTGTCCTCCAAAGACCACCTGGAAAGGAGATGGTACTCACAGGGTGCAGACTGCGGTTCTGCAGGAGTCCCTTGGATTTTAGAAAAATTCTGACAAGGGCAGCTTATCCCTATCATCTGATCTTATCAAGGATAGGATTCCACCATGGGGAAAAAAACAAATTTCCAAGTTTCTGTGCAGATCAGAAATTGGGTTTTTGGTCAACATGAGCTCCATCAAGTGAGCAGGGACAACAACAGCCCTTAGCAGTTGCCTACAGTGAAGGTATCATGCAGAGACTACCCAATAGTTTTCAGCCTTCAAGCCCCACTAAGGAAGGCGAGATATATCCGCCGGATGCCCAGGTGATAGTGTCTCGGGGCCAGACCTCGCTAATCATGGTTCCAAGCTCACCCGGCTTTGTTGGGGTGGGGAGATGCCCAAGGCGTCTCTCCCCATTTTGGGTGCGGAAGCAGATCCTACCTGATGTGAGGCAGGCAGTGGGCAGGCGAAGGGTTTCACGAGCACCCTGTTGGGCACATGCGTCCCCTCATACCGGGAGTGTCTGTAGTTGTGGCTAGAGCTACTACCTGGTTCGTCCTTCAGCTTAGCAAAGGCCCCCCCTGAACACCTATGAGAATGGAAAGGATCGTTGGTCAAGATAGTACCTGAAGGGCGGGGGGGTGGGAGGGCTTTCTTGTTCCCTTCCAGTATTCTTGATCCCTTTTCTTCTCCAGTGACAGCTCCAAAGGTAGCAATGAACTGAGAATTGTCTGTGGTAATGGCTGCAGTTTTGGGTGGACCCTTGATAACTGAGAAGGGCTTTGGTTACATGGGCCGTGTCTTCCATAAGATCAGAAGAGCAAGGCCAAGGACTGACTCACCCCTGTCCATGATGTCAACGTGAGGGGGGGAGGGTATGATGGCCCTCAGGGGTTCCCTGTTCTCTCACTAAAGGGAGGGAGGGGAAGGGGTGTTGTCTACGTTCTCTGATGGTGGATCAAAGCCATGGTTATGTACCAGATGTTATGGGAACCACGGTAGGCAGTTACAGGTTAACAGGGATAGGCTCCCCTTCCTTGCAGGGAAGGGGAGGGAGAAAAAACCCTCTGAGAAGCCCCCAGAATTTGAACTGAGAGGGCAGTGCGGAGGGACTAAGTCTTATGTAGGGCAAGGAAAGGGCCCCAATGGGAGGAGACCAAGGCATTTTACCTCTCCCCTAGAGTCCAGTGCGGTACCCACTACTGTAAAGGTCTCGGGGGGGGAACAAGGCATCACCCCCGAAGGGCAGATCGAGTGCAACCTGCTGCACAGCGGGTGGTACCCTGGCTCCCTTGGTTACAGCCAAGCCCATGGTGCGGGCTGCTCTATCTACCGCATCCTGGGCTGAGAGGAGAAGATCCTGGGAGATTAATCTTCCCTCTTCCAGGAATGCATCATACTCCTCCTTGGCCTCTGGTGGGAGCAAATATCTAAATTTTGCAACTGATTCCCACACATCCAGCAGGGCCTGGTTGTTTGCGACCCTCAGTTGGAAGGCCGAAGAGGAGTAGACCTTAAGACCCAGGAGATCTGATTCCCTAGCTTCTCTCAAAGCAGGGAGGGGTCATTAGAAGGTCTGCCTGGGCCTAGCGCCATCTGTACCACATCCCTAGAAGGGATTGGGTGGTCGGTGAGAGGGGGTAACTCTGATTCGGGGACTCTATATTTTAAGACCTGCTGTTTCTGACACCGGGGCGATGGAACCCCGGTTCTGCCATCGGGAGAAGGTAAGGTCCCAAACACTTGGGTGTAGAGGCACTGTAAGTGGCTCTGCTGAGGAGAAGACTGGCCTGAACAGGTTGTCTGAGGGAGGTACAGAGGATTGGACCTCCATTCCCAAATGTGCTGTGATGCGGCACAAAAGATTGAAGTGCACCAATAGCTTGCCTGGGTATGAGCCTGGTACTGGAGACAAAGTGGTAACGTGGGGCCCGTCGTGGAGTTAAGGGGGAAGGAGTCTCGTGAGGGAACCATTCATGGGGGCAGAAGCGGAAAGGTGACAGCGCCGAGGCAGCTTAGAGCCCTTTGATGGACCTTCCCCAGGCTTGAACAGGGGGAAGTACCACCTGATTCTTGAGGTGGTACCAGCAATGGCAAGGTTATATGTTGCCGCAGGGATGGCTCTATGGTACCGGGGCCCGATGGAGTAGCAGGTGGTGGGGCTTGAGGGGAGGGAGAGAGGTGTTGCCCGTGATGTACTCAGGCCTTAGATATGAAGGCCGGCTTGCCCCTCCTAACTGGTGTTGGGGAAGGTGTTGCGGGTAACAGAACGAGTGACCGAGTGGTCTCCACTGCCTCCGGGGTTGTCGGTATCAGGAGGAACCCTGAACGAGCCCATGGTGAGCCCTTAACAGGGGAGACAGGGCTGCCCTGCTGAGACGGGCCCTGTACCAGTGGTGCTGAAGGTGACTGATCGGTGCCGGGGCAAACCCTGCACCGACAGTGCCATGTTGTACCGGGACTGCGGTGCCAGAGGCAACCGCAAGCAGTGCTGAGGAGCCGATGTGATGCATTGGTGCCGAGGTACCGGAGTCGGTACTGAGCTCATCCTCCTGCGGCCACTGACAGCATGGTGCCAGGCCGGCTCCAGTACCAAGCCAGGTCTCGGTGCCAGGCGGGAACCCGAAGCCTCGGGTGAGGAGTGCCAAGCCTGTTCAGAAGCTAAGGCATGGAGCCTTTGTTCCCCCTCCTTGATTGTCTGAGGTTTAAAGGACATGCATAGGGAACAGGCAGAGACCAGGTGGCGTTCGCCTAGGCACCGGAGGCACTTCCCATGGGGGTCGTCCGTTGGGAGGACCTTGCCACACTCGAAGCAGGTTTTAAACCCTGGCATGGGGATGGATGAATCCTGATGTTCTGGCCCGAAAGTGGAGGATCCCTTTAGTGGAACTATGTCCACGAAAAGGTGCTCCCAACTGGGCAAAAATCTCATTGAAAGTGGACAGGCTGCTTGTGTTCGCAAGGAGCGGATGTTCCAGATCCGACGCTCAAGGTGGAAGAAATGAAACTGGGGAGGGGTCGGGAGGCAGCCACATATATAGCCACTGGGTGGCGTGGGGGACGGTGGCTGCCTGCCCTCTCCTGACAGGCTAGGACAAAGGATTTCCGACCAATCCGGTGCTCTGGCACGGAGACACCTATTACTGAATGCATCTGAGCAGCGTTCGAAGAAGACTAAATACTTGCTTCATTTGTTTTCCTTGTATATGTACAGCAATTTAAGAGCTATAGTCCTGGAAGGTTTTTCAAAGAGATCTGCTGTTTAATTTGAGTGTTGCTAAGGTACCTCTAAAATGTAATATCAGATTTATCCAGCTTTACTGAATCTGTAATTTATTCATCTTCCTGGTCACTGAAATCAACAGCTAAACATTTCATTATTTTATTGCACATTTTAATTTTAATTGTTATATAATGAGAAAATTAACACAAATAGAATTCTGAAAACCAAAATGTCAAAAAATCCAAAAACAAACGACCAAAAAACCCAACCCTTCTTGAGAAAATAGATGCTATTAAACAACATATCCTTAGAACTTTAGAAGTCATATTTAACCCACCACATGTGTAGTCTGATAGCAGTAAAGAAATATCTGCTTAGGAGAGTTAGCTACAAGAATACTGCCTAAAGCTTTTAAATTAGAAGGAGAACTTTGACAAAATACCAAAGAATTAATCATTAGTCACACTTTTATCTTGGGGTTTATAATATCATTTTGTCTAATTATTCCTGATGTTTCACCATCATTTTAAAAGCCATTTTAGAAAGAAAGAATCTGAGCAGACAAGCTCTTTTCAGATTCAGTCTCTAGTGGACAGCAAGGTATATTAGAGCCTGTAAACAAAACTTGGTATGCTTGGCATTTCTACACAAAAGAGACTGAGGACTTAGCCTGTATAGAAAAGCCCTGGAGAAAGTGGTCCTGCCAGTTCAGCATTAAAGACATTGTGAGGAGGCTTGTATTGTCACAGTTGCTTGCACCACACCCCAGGCATGAATAATGAGTAAGTGGAATTATCATCTCACAGTCTGTGTCATACTGTGGTGCATAACTAAAAGTGTCTCAAAAGACAATTTATACGGAAGACAATAGTTTTTGTTCTATTGTACCTCAATGCTTACAAAGTTATACCTAGACCAAATTAGTTGAGAATTTTTTTTTAATACAAAAATGACATCCACTTACACCAAAAGGTGGAAAAATGATGGGCCCAGCAGTGACGGTGAAGAATTCCAATAAGAAGGGAGGGAGACACTTGCCAACAGACAATAGGTAGCTCCTCCCACTGGAAATTTATTGCCCTTTTACCATGTAGGAGAGAGAGGTGCTGATGGGCCAGTATTCTCCAGGTCCCAGGATATAGACAGTGCAGGGGATGGGCGGAACCTCTATTGGCTGCATTACAACAGCAAAAGGGTAACGCACCACCTTCCAGCAGTGGCAGGTTGCAGAAGGTCGGTAAGAATTCCAGGACCCTTGTCCCTGGGGGCAGTGCGTCTGCACTTGCTGGGGTGTTCCTCACCCAACAGGGGCACAAACTCCTGTCCACCAACATTGTGGTCTGCCTATTAATAGAATTTTGATAGCAGGACCACTGTTCCCTCTTAGCTGTGCACGTGTGTGTGTGTGCACACACAGGTCATGAAACCCACACAAACAACAACATAAAGTGCGCACAAAAACATTCAATAGTGTTAATATTGGCACACACAAAAAATATTTTGAGCATGCACAAAAAATTTTTGCACACACAGTCTACTAAAAATTAGAGGGAACAATGAGCAGGACCTCCCCCTGCCCCATCCTCCTCTCAAAGAGGAGAGCTGGCTATGTCTACCCTGGAAGGCTCAAGTAAGTCAACTTAAAGTCAACTTTATTAAGTTGATTTAGAGGAGCCCCATTTGTTTCAGCTGACTTTATAAAGTCAAATTAAACCAGGGGACCCATTTAAACTTAATAACTTAAACTTGATAACATCAACTTTAAATGGCTCCCCTGGTATGTCAACTTTAATCGACTTAAATGGCACTCCTGCCTTAAGTTGACTTTATTAAGTTGACTTCATAGAATCATAGAATCATAGGGTTGGAAGGGACCCCACGAGGTCATCTAGTCCAACCCCTGTCAAAAAAGCAGGACCATTCCCACTAGATTATTCCATCCAAGGTTTTGTCCAGCTGGGCCTTGAACACCTCGAAAGATGAAGATTCCACCACCTCCCTAGGTAGCTTATTTCAATACTTCACCACTCGCCTAGTAAGAAAGTTTTTCCTAATATCCAGCCTGGACCTCCCTAGCTGTAACTTGAAACCATTGCTCCTCATTCTGTCCTCTGTTACTACTGAGAACAGTCAAGCTCCATCCTCCTTGGAGCAACCCTTCAGGTAGTTGAAGGTTGCTATCAAATCCCCCATCAGCCTTCTCTTCTGCAGGCTAAATAAGCCTAGTTCCCTCAGTCCTTCTTCAAAGGGCTTGTGCTCCAGCCCTTTGATCATTTTGGTTGCCCTCCTCTGGACTCTCTCTAATTTGTCCATGTCCTTTTTGTAGTGGGGAGCCCAAAACCGGACACAGTATTACAGATGTGGCCTCACCAGTGCAGAATAGAGAGGAACAATCACATCCCTCGATCTGCTGGCAACACTTCTTCTGTTGCAGCCCAGTATGCCATTGGCCTTTTTGGCAGCAAGAGCACACTGCTGACTCATATCTAGCTTCCCATCCACCATGACTCCCAGGTCCTTTTCTCCAATGCTGCTATTTAGCTGATCACTCCCCAGCCTGTAGCAGTACATGGGTTTTTTCATCCCAAGTGCAGGACTTTGCACTTGTTCTTGCTGAAACTCATGAGATTTCTATTGGCCCACTGCTCCAATTTGTCTAGGTCTCCCTGAATCATTGTCCCTGCCCTCCAGGATGTCTACCATTCCCTCCAGTTTGGTATCATCCGCAAACTTACTAAGTGTGCAATCTATACCATCATCCAGATCATTAATGAAGATGTTGAACAGAAGTGGCCCCAGGACCGACCCCTGGGGCACATCACTTGTTACTGGTTGCCAACTTGCCATGGAGCCATTGATTCCTAAAGGCTGAAACCAGTGATCTAGCCAGTTCTCTATCCACCTTACAGTCCACGTATCCAACCCAAACTTCCTTAATTTGCCAGTGAGAATCCTGTAGGAAACTGTATCAAAAGCCTTGCTAAAGTCGAGGCATATCACATCAATGGCTCTTCCTGCATCCACAAATCCAGTCATCTCATCATAGAAGGTGATGAGGTTGGTCAGGCATGATTTACCCTTTGTGAATGCATGCTGACTGTGCCTGATCACTCTATTTTCCTCCAAGTGTTTCAGGATGGATTCTTTGAGCAGCTGCTCCATGATTTTTCCAGAGACTGAGGTGAGGCTGACAGCTCTGTAATTCCCTGGATCCTCCTTTTTCCCTTTCTTGAAGATATTTGCTTTTTTCCAGTCCTCTGGCACCTCCCCCGTTTGCCATGAGTTTTGAAAGATAATGGCCAGCGGTACTGCTATCTCATCAGCCAGGTCCTTCAGCACCCTCGGATGCAGTTCATCCAGCCCCATGGACTTGTGCACATCTAGCTTCTTTAAGTAGTCCCTAACCTGACCTTCTGTCACCAAGGGCCTCTGTTCTTTTCTCCAATGTACTGTACCTAGTACAGTGGGCTGGGAGCTGACCCTGCCTGTGAAAACTGAAGTAAAAAAAGCATTGAGCACTTCAGCTTTTTCCTTATCCTCTGTCACAAGGATACCTGCCCCATTCAGTAAGGGACCTACACCATCCCTGATGGTGATCTTGTTCTTGATGTACTTGTAGAACCCCTTCCTGTTATCCTTCATTTCCCTTGCTAGCCACAACTCCATTTGTTCTTTGGCCTTTCTGATTTTATCCCTGCAGTTCCAAGTAATGTCTTTATATGCCTCCTTAGTCATCTGTCCTAGATTCCACTTCCTGTAAGCTTCCTTTTTATGCTTCAGCTGACTTCAGATCTCTCTGTTAAGCCACTCTGGATGCTTTCCACATTTGCTGTACTTTTTCTTTATAAGAATGGTATCTTCCTGTGCCCTTAGCAGGGTGTCTTTAAAATGCAGCCAACTCTCTTGGACACATTTCCTCTTCAGATTAGCCTCCCAAGGGATCCTGCCCATCAGTTCCCTGAGGGAGCCAAAATCTGCTTTTCTGAAGTCCAGGGTCTGCATTTTGCTTCTTTCCTTCTTTCCTTTAATCAGCATCTTGAACTCAATCATCTCATGGTCACTGCTACCCAGGTTGCCATTCATTTATACCTCCCTGATCAATTCCTCTCTGTTTGTGAGCAGCAGGTCGAGAGGTGCAAGGCCCCTAGTTGGTTCCTCCAGCATTTGTACCAGGAAGTTTACCTCAACACTCTCCAAAAACTCTCTGGATTGCCTGTGCACTGCTGTATTAGTGTCCCAGCAGATATCAGGGTAATTGAAGTCCCCCATGAGAACCAGGGCCTGTGCTCTAGAAACTTCTGTCAGTTGTCCATAGAATGCCTCATTCACCTCCTCTTTCTGATCTGGTGGTCTATAGCAGACACCCACCACGCCATCCCCCTTGTTGCTCTCCCCTCTAAACTTAACCCACAGACTTTCAACTGGCTTGTTTCCACTTTCATAATGAAGCTCTGAGCAGTCATAGAGCTCCTTTACATATAGTGCTACTCCTCCCCCTTCCTTCCCTGCCTGTCCTTCCTGAACAGTTTATACGCTTCCATTGCAGAGCTCCAGTGATGCAAGCTATCCCACCACATCTCTGTTACCTCAATTATATCATAGTTCTTTGTCTGTGCCAGTGCTACCAATTCTTCCTGCTTGTTTCCCAAGCTCCTCGCATTCGTGTATAGGCACCTAAGATACCAGGCCCATTGCCCTAATTTCCCATTTTGATTTTCAGTTCTATTGTATCTACCTCCCTGCATTTTCTCTTGGTGTTGACCTCCCCCACTTGCCTCATGTGTTAGGGCTTCATTAGAGCACCTAAGATGATTATTTGATTCCACCTGCATGTTCCAAATACCCTCTCTTCTATCCCTGGAGTTACAGCCCCAGCACCCCCCAAGTTCCATCCCTTCCCCCAGGTCTCCCACACTGTCACTTACCTGTGGGCTTTGGTGTCCTTCCCCTGTCAGACCTAGTCTAAAGCCCTCCTTACTAGGTCAGCCAGTCAACGTCTGAATATGTTCTTCCGCTTCCTCGAAAGATGGAGACCATCTCTGCCTAGCAGTCCTTCTTCCTGAAACAGCAACCCATGGTCAAGGAAGCCAAAGCCCTCCTGATGACACCATCTTCGCATCCAGGTGTTCATCTCCAGGATGCATCTGTCTCACCTCAGGCCCCTACCCTTGACTGGAAGAATTGAGGAGAACACCACCTATGCTCCAAACTCCTTCACCCATGCTCCCAGAGCCTTGAAGTCACCTTTGATCTGCTGAGGATCACCTCTCACAGTATCATTGGTTCCCACATGGATGAGAAGCATGGGGTAGTAGTCTGAGGGGCGGATGATTCTCAACAGTCCCTCGGTAATGTCTCGGATGTGGGCACCTGGCAGGCAGCATACCTCTCAAGAGACCTTGTCAGGGCGACAGATGGGTGCCTCCGTCCCCCTCAGAAGTGAGTCCCCAACCACCACAACTCTATGTTTCCTCCTAGCTGTGGTGGCTGTGATCCTCCCAGACTCAGGGGTGCCTGGCCTCTCCTCTTCCACCTCTTTCAACATGTCTATCACCGCATAATGATTCTTCGCCACAACGGAGGGTGGGTTGTGAGCAGGGGTGGAGCACTGTCTGCTGCCAGAGGTAACCAGCTGCCAGTGTCCTCCCCCTGCCACAGTCTCCCCATCCATCTCCAGTGTTGTGGCAGTAGTCTCTGGCACCTGGATAGTGCCCTCCTTCTTGCACTTCTCCTCGTGGATGCTGTCGAGGAACTTCTCCAGGATGTGGATACTCCTGAGCCGAGACACCTCCTCCTGTAACTCTCCCACCTGCCTTCTGAGAGATTCCACCAGCAGGCACCTGTCACAACGATTCTTCTCCCCAGCCTGTTCATCAGTGACAGGGAACTGCAGGCTGCAGTCCCTGCAAGTCCACACCAGGATCTGGGTAGAGATATCTATGGTCAGGATGTCTGTCTGGCTACAGGCACAGGTAGAGGAGACAGAAGGGGAGCTGGCAGCCGTGTGGCTCCTCTTCACCATCGTGGCCTCACAAACTCCTCCCCAAACTCCCTCTCAAACTCTCCTGTTTACTTTAATGGCTGCATTTTGTTAAGTCAACTTAATAAAGTCAACTTAAACCTTAAAGTCAACTTTAAGGGTGAGAGTTATTAAGTCAGCTTAAGCAAGGGCTTAAGTCAACTTAAGCAACTGCAAATGTGGCCAGGGAGTCGTTTAAGTTGATATAAGCCTGCTTAAGTTGACTTATGCCTCCAGTGTAGACATAGCCACTGTGAGCTCCCTGCCCAGTCTCAATGCTTAAGTGTGTGGTGAGCAGGGGTATGAGGAAGCCCTTGAGTCTGCTGGGTTCCGAAAGGGTGAAACTTGGGTTGGGACTACTGGAGAGGGAAGGGAGTCACATGGTACCATCACATTGGCTAGGAAGGGCCCTGGCTGTGTTTGTTCTGGCTCATAACACTTGTCTCCTAGTAATGGGGGTTGCAGCCTGGGCCTCTGTGGTCCAGGAAAGTGTGTCTTCCACTTCCCATGTGGGAGCCTTGGAGAGGGGAAGGGCCCGTGTGACTTTGGCCAAGGATCCTTTTTCCCCTGTTTTGTGGCGAAGGGGCAAGAGTCGAGGGAAAGGTAGTAAGGGTGCCTCAGAAGTCAGTGAAGGTTATTTTGAGCATCTTTGTGATGGAATTGAGGAACTAAGGCTGTGTTCACACATAAAGTGTTATTTTGAAATAAGTTATTTTGAAATAAAATCCTTATTTCAAAATAACTTAAATCAAAATAAGAAAATGTTAATTTGAAATAAGGGAAACCCTCAAAATGAAATAGCTTGCCCAGTGTGTGGACATGCCATTTTGCTTCAGGAAAAGGGCTGCCTGGGAGGTATGGCAAAATGGCCCCCTCGCTGGGCCATGCCCCCACCCAATATATACAAAAATGAAGGCACCCTGGGAAGGAGAAGGCCAAAAATGTTATTTTGAAATAACCTTTATTTTGAAATAGCATGTCTGGATGGGGTTGTTTTGAAACAACTGTTTCAAAACAATGGCTATTTTGATTTCAGGCGAGGTTTAACTATTTCAAAACGATGATGTTATTTCAAAATGATGGGGTTTGAAATAATGAAACGTTGCTTGGACATGCCAGGCTTTATTATGAAACAACGGCTGTTGTTTTGAAATAAAACCCTGTTGTGGACACAGCCCAAGAATGTTGATTGGTGGAGATGGATTTGCTCAGTCTCTGCAAAACTGGAGATGAGATGATGACCAAGGGCCTGCAACAGGCACATGATGAGCGTCATAGGTTGAAGAGAACAAGTGAGTAGGAGCTGGGAGTTCAGTGGGATATTTCATTTTGCTGAAGGTGGTAAGTTGACGGAGTCATGTGCTTCCTGGCTGGGACACAGAAACCCTCATACTGAAGCATCATGAGATGGATTTTGTATCTTAGCTTAAGGATAGGGAAGATTTGAGACTCACAGAGGTGGATGAAGATGATGAGGAGTAGATGAGTGCCTCTTAAGGTAACCAGCTAACACAAGTGAAGAATCAGGACAAGGGTTGGAAGGTAAGAGGCACATATATAAGAAAAAACTGAGAATATTAGGACTATGCCTATAAAATCAGGACATCTGGTAATCCCCAGTTCCCCTGCTCCTTTGTTTTAACGCTTATAACCTGCCAAAAGTCCAGCAGGCATCATCAGGATGCAACAGTTAGGTTTATCATCAGTCCTCACTTACTGAATGTGGACATTACCAGATAGGGCACTCAGTGACAAGGGTGGTAGCCCAGATCTCTTCTCTTTCTGACTTCTATCCTCAGGGACTATGGGCTGACCTAGAAAAATCAATGACATTGATAGCCTGCAATTCAGGAAACATGCCTAACAAGAAGGGGCCCTCTCAAAAGAAGGAGTAGCACTGTCACATGCTGTCCCCACCCTGCACTCAGTGACATCTTTCCTAATTAATCACAAGGCAGGAAACTGGACAACTAATTTCTAAAGCAGGTTCCAATCTCTCATGTGTCTAAAAGTTTTTAGAGAAAACATTGGAAAGGGAAATATGTAGATTTATTTACCTTGCTGCTCAGTGAACAACAGATAGAGGAAGGAAGCAAAAAGTAGAATACAAAGAAAGACAAACCCTGAAGACCTTTTGCCTCAACTCTTCAGAACTGTTCCACAGCCTTCCAAATTTATACAGGTATAATTTGTCCCCAGCACTGTCCTTCCTTGTTTATGGATGAAGCTTTAATAGTGAGAAATCATGCTACATTACATATGGGGCTAGTATGGCTAAGGTATGTTAGCAAATTTAGGGAGAGGGCAGCTGAAGAGTCTGATTTACCCTAGGGTAAAATAAATCAATAATTTTGGCTGAAGGAATGACTCCTTATCACTCTTCCCATCTGGCATTCACAGATAGTGGGTTGCCAGTGCCAAAACAGTAGTTTCAGAATGCCGATAGAAAAACCAGTGTGTGCTTTGCATTTAATGATGAGAAATGCTTTCATTCCCAATGCAGATACAAATGCTATTGTAGGAGGTATGGGCATCAGCATAGAACACTTTCCTGTTATGTGGAGAAAAGGCTGTTCTAATAGAGCCATCGGAAAGGGCTCTGCCAGGTCCCAGTGTTCAAGAGATGCTCTTCATATCCAGAAGAGGCACAGAAGCAGCACTTGCCACTTCTGCACTCACTGACAGATAAGGGTTGGGAGCATACCCAACCCATCTGGACAAGGCTTATAAGAAGTTAAATAAGGGGTCACAAATGTATTCCTGGAGAAAGGAGTTCAGTTATACAGAATAAAGGCTTCCATTGTGATTAGATAAAAGTTCCTGCAGATGATGGATACACTCAAAGTATGTATAGGAATGCATTGGGCAGCTCTTATGATACCAGATGGTGTGTATGGGGAGCAACCAAGCTAGTCCTTGGTGTCCCCTTTAACCAGTTTCCAATATGGCTAAGTGAATAAAATGAAAGGATTCCAAAGGTAAAATATTTGGGATTTTGGTAATGGGCCTTATCAAGGAAAGGTCTGTCTCCCAAGGTGTTAGAGGGTTAGGGATGTTCTTGTAGAATAGACTGTAGATCAATGATGATGTGCTGTATAGGTTTGACTTGGGGGTTGTTGGTGATGACGAGTGGCATTCTGAGTTGTGTTGCCCCCCCCTTGGGCTTATCCTGTAGTAGCAGACTTCCAGGCACCCATCCGACTCTGTCAATCTGTTTCTTCACTTCCCCAGGCCAGTATTGTGGTTGTAAGAGTGCTTGATAGAGATCCTGAAGGTTTCTGTCTCTGTATGAGGAATCAGAGCAAATGTGGTCATATTTGAGTGCTTGGCTGTGGATAATGGATCGTGTAGAGTGTCCTGGATGAAAGCTCAAGGGATGTAGATTACTATAGTGGTCAAAAAAGAAAACAACTGAACACCACTGACCATCACTTATAACCCCTCAGCCAAACCTTTACAGCACATCATCAAGGATTTACAGCCTATTCTACAAGATGATCCCTCACTTTGGAAGACAGACCTCTCCTCACTTTGAGACAGCCCCAAAACCTTAAGCAGATACTGACCAGCAACTTCAGACCACAGAACAGAAACATTAAAGCAGGAACATATTCCCTCCAACTTTACCCACATATCTGCACAAAAGACACCATCAGAGAACCTAATCTAAATGGCTACCCCATCAAGGGCTCATTCAACCTGCTCATCTACTAATGTGATTTATGCCCTCATGTGTCAGCATTACACCTCTGCCTTATACACTGGACAAACAGCACAGTCTCTATGCAAAAGAATCAATGGACACAAATCTGACATCAGAAATAACAACATTCAAAAACCAACAGGGGAAAACTTCAATGTCCCTGCTCACCCCGTTGATGATTTGCTAATAGTTGTATTTAAACAAATGGATTACAAATCAAAGATTCAAAGAGAAACTGCAGATTTGGAATTCATATGCAGATTTGACAGCATTGCCTTAGGATTAAATAAAGATCTCAGTTTTCTTTTTCTTATTACAACACATGACTTGATCTCACCTCCCTCTGTATTCTGTTTCCTACGGTTTGACTCTAAACAACTGCTTTGATTTGCTCTAATAGTCTGACCTGAACCTATGACTTATACTTCCCTGCATTTGTTTTATTCCCATTCTGTAAGGTCTCCATCTTTAAATGTGTGATGAAGTGGGATTTTCTCCCACAAAAAAACGCATGCAATAATTTTTTTTTTTAGTCTTTAAAAGTGTCACAAGACTGCTTGTTTGTTTTGTTAAACTAGACTAACATGACTATGCCTTTGGAAGTTATTTAAATTAGAACTCATCTTCCTTCACCTCCTGGATTCTTGTACATTTTATTCTGTATCATGATACAACTTCTAAATCCTCCCATGTACCCAGCCAGAAACTTCTGCAATCCCTGACTTCTTTCTCTTGTTTACTCTTAATATACTATATAACATATGCCATAAAGTTGATACACATTATCACTTATTCCTCTCCCACATCTCCATAATCCTTCCTTTCCTTTCCATTCCTACATCTAAAAATGTTGTTCATGTCTAGGTGTTATCCCCCTTAAGGTTTGGGCTTGCCAAGCCGTGTCACTACAGGTAACAACTTACAAAGTCAGTAGGGCCATTCCCATGAATTTAACTGCTCATGCACGTAAGCGTCTGCTGTTTCTTCTATCAAAGGCTGTATTCACACAGCGCTTTTGTTTCGAAACAACCTCGTCTCGAAACAAACAAAAAAAACACGTTCACACGATGCACAGTTGTTTCGAAACAAGGGGAAGCCCTAGTTTCGAAACAACACAGTTGTTTCGAAACAACTTAAACCTGGTTTCTGGGAGAAACAATGTTGTTTCGAAACCTTTGTTTCGAAATGAGGCATGTGAACATGTTGTTTCGGAACAAAGTGTTCCGAAACAACATTGGATCCTCAGCACCCTGGCCAGGGAACCCTTAGGACCCTGGCCAGGGTCCTGAGGGCTGTCCCTCAGCCCCCAGTGGGGGGGGGTGATCCACTGTGGGCTGGCTCAGCCCACAGCCCAGGTTGCCCCCCCGACACCGCCGGCGGGTTAGGGGCACTGGACTCAGCCTGCAGCCCGGGCTGCCCCCCCC
>ML681992.1:1332550-1344198 GCA_007922195.1 Podocnemis expansa
CCATTCAGTAAGGGACCTACACCATCCCTGATCCTCTTCTTGTTATATAGAAGAAGCTGAAAAGCAGGCTTGTGTCTCTTCTAGAACTGGGTATTTTATTCCACAACATTCTCTCTCTAAATTAAAAACAAAAAGCTGTTGTTCACATGTGAGGATCAGGATCTAATTTAAATTCATTTTCACCAACCCAAACCCATTTTTTTTCTGTCCAAATATGTACTCTTTTAAAGTTTGATTCATTGAAACAATGTAGCATAAGAGGGGGAGCAAAAGCCCATGGGCTAGAGTCTGTTATCTTTCAATGGAGGCACCTTGGGAAAAGAGGAAGTTACGAGTCATCTTTTCATATTGCATGACTTATTTAAGGGCTGAGCAGAACTGCAGCCCCCTAAGTACTTCCCCAGAGCCATATGGTGCCTCCATGGGGGAAAGGAAGAGTGAGGATCACTGCATGGTGGAGAACATGGTATACCACTGTGAGTGCTCCCATAAACTCCCCCTGCACAGGGAGCTCCTTGAGGCAGTCTCTTCTTTGTGTGAGAATGCCCTAGTGTCACCCCCAGTGCAGTTCTGCTTCGTCCTGCCCTCATTACAGAGTTGTGCCGATGTGACAAAATACAGCTCATACTGCAAGACTATGCAGCATTCAAAATATATTTCAGCACCACATACTGAGTTTAGTTAAAGAGCCACTCTGCAGCTCATTTCCTCCACTCAGCCATGTAAGCACTGCTCAAGCCAGTAAAGAATTGGCCCCTAATTTTTTAGTAATTAATAGGAATCTGCCTGTGAGATACAATATAATTAGGCCATTTATGCGCTAAAATAACACACTGTAAATTAGATGCATTTCTTTATCAAGAGGATTTTTCTTGCTAACTTCTTAAAGGCTTCACTCATCTTTGCCCTATAACTCAATTACTTACATCCACTTGTGAGACTCTTGACCTTAAGGGAATAGACTAAGCCACTCCCGGGAGATTCCTTTGAAGCAGTTTAAGTAACGAGGAGCCAGCAAATGTAATCATGAAAAGAAAATGATTTTCATCAAGAAAATGTATGTTTATGCTTGTCATAACTATCACCACACAGAGTATAGCAGAGATATGCAAAAAGTTGATCATAAATTAAAAAGTAAGAGTGGAGAATATTGCCTGTTTCATAAAGCACATGAAAATTCCATCTTCAGCAAACTGCAATGCATGATAAATCTTACATTAATTTCTTTTTCTAGTTTCTAGGTAACCAACATTTGAATCTTTTTGCTTTCTGCAGCATTCCATGGGGAATTAGCTAATTAGCTAGCTGAGCCACTGTTAATAATTATTCAGAAAGTCATGGGCATTGGGGCAGATAGAGAATTTGAATGGAAAAAAATGTGGTACCAATCTTTTTACAGTGATATATAAAACAATCCTGGCACTTACCATTTAGCAAATTGAACTTCACTCTCTCGGGAGAGAATGGTGTAAATATTGCAAGGAAAACAATCTCTTATATGTTGGCAAAAGCATGAACAATAAGTATTGTGGGTTATAAATAACACTTAATATTTGTCTAATGCTATTGGGAACCGATGGGACAGCAGCTCTCATTGATTTGTATGGGAGAGGAAGATGTTGAGTACCTAACAAAGGTGCTTAGCGGCTTGCAGGATCAAGTGGTTGGAATTACTGTTCTTATTTTCAAGAAAGGGAACTACAATCTGAGAATTAAGGGCTAGCACCTAGATTTTTTAAGGTATTTAGGTGTTGCTGCATTGAGTGTAGCAACACTTTACTGATTTTGGTGCCTAAATCTCACTTTCCAAAAGCATTTAGACACTTAGTAGCCTAAATTCCATCAACTGCCAATGTGGTTTTTGTCTCCAAGTGCCTGGAAAAATTATATCAAAAGAGATTTAGGCTCCTAAATAACATGTTACAACACTGAGTGCAGCAACCCCATAATATCTCTAAAATTCTGGGCCTAGATCTACAAATGGCATGTAGGGGAAGCATTACAATGGCTAAGGTTAGGTGCCAAGTTTCCCAAATGAGTCTTCACCCTAAATCCTCATGCAGGCAGTCTATACATTTCATGGCTCTAATGGCCTAAGAAAGGGAGTCACAAAAGTCGGCAAGGTCAGTGGCATGTCACTTAAGAAAATCATGAGAAAAGGAGTGTGGCTTAAGCTCCTTAGCAGTGAAGTCTTTCCTGAAGTTCCCAAAGTGATAATTAGGTGCCTAAATCTGTTTGTGGGCATAGTCCCAAGTGTTTGGCCAAAGACAGACTCAGCATCAGCTTTCAGAGTAAAAGTTTTGGTGGTGGAGTTGGGGAGGCAATCCTGCCTGGATTTCACCAAAGGACTTTCTGCCTCCTTGTCCCATGCTTAGACCACTAGACTACATCTTTTACTAAGAACAAATAGTTTTTGTTATAATTGTAAAGCTGATTGTTGAAAGGTATATATTAGACATACAGAGAATGTGTCTGAGGGTTCTAGCACAAGCAATGTTTTTCAGATAAATTTGTGGCAGAGAAAGTGTTGGAAGAATTCTCAAATCCAGCTTAATTCTGGTATACCCCTAGGGTTTTCATATTTCAAAAAATTGTCTGAAATCATCTCAGATTTGAGGAAGGGAAATAAACCCTTCTGGCCAAAGAACAGGGATACAAAATTTATAGTGGAATGACCTTCTCTTGACCATTTTGACAAAGGCTATAATTGGGCTTACGGTGAAAAATAAGTCTCAAGCTTAATTATGGAGAGACTATTGTTTCTCCATAATTTTCCATCTCCACATTATTAAAAATAAATTGTAGCTCTTAATTTTCCTTTCTTTATCACGTGGCAGGTTGCCATGAACAATTGCATATTGTAATAACTCCAATAATTCTCTCCCAGAGCAGACATTTGGAATCAATACTGATCAATATTCTAGCAAAATGGAAGAGCAGAAAGACTGCATTATGACCCCCTGGTGTGGCTAAAAGATGTTAGTAAGGATTCAAAAAGACAGTATACACTTTTCTTGAGTTAAAAAAAAAAAAGGCAAGACTCAAAGGTAGTCTACTGATCTCAACAAGTGTCTTTTGCCCTTTGCACAACAAAAATTGTATGAATGAGCTACACAGGCACAGCAGAATGGAAATAACCATATTTACCAAATATACAAGCCTATTCAACTATAAATAACACTATCTATCTATCTATCTATCTATCTATCTATTGTGTTATATATAGCTTTATTTATAATACATATAAAAATACTATACAGTTCACCAACTAAAGGGACACTACCTGATTCCTAAATATTATGTAAAAGCTGTTTCTCTGGTAGTGTCATTGACTTATTGGGAGGCTATGTTTCAATGAGAAACTTAAGGCCCGGTCCAAATGTAACTGACGTTAATGAAAAGATTACCATCACCATCAAGGGCTTTGGATCAGGGCCTCATGTGTTTCTTTCTCTTTGAGGTTGAATTCTCAGTCCACATTGAAAATGAATCTGATAGAAGGAAAGTCACAGATTAAAATTGTATTCCGAGCCCAGAAAGTTGATAAAAGGACTTATAGTAAATACACATTTAAAAACAAAATCTTTGTGAATGACTATTTCATTGAATCTGTATGCTAAAGTGAGGTGCTGTACATACCTCCTTTATTTATGATGCTCTTTAATGAAACTGATGGCCAGAAACAGTGGCTGGAAGTAAACATCTAATAGACTTATGACTGAAGTTAAACCTGGTTTGAGCTATGTGCACACTCACAGAACTTTATCGGTAAAGATACTATAAAAGCTTAGGAAACACATCCTGGAAAAAAAGGCTAGGACTGTTCAAATAATACATTTTCCTAGTACTAAACAGTAGACTACTTCTTTATGGAGCAAATAGTTTGCTTCTAATATGCATAAACTAAAGGCATATCTATTTACATTTGCAAGAGGGAGTCAGCAATTCATCATGTCAAACCATAAGGTCATTACATTGTGTCACATGGCATAATGCCACAATGCTCCCAAATGATGAAATGCCAGCTCCCAGCAAACATTTAAAAAAGACATATGTTTATATTTAGAGACCCAACAATAGCTGTAAGCTTCTGGACAAAGGATTCTAGCTGAAATGAACATGCAAACCAATCTCTGATAAGTTCATTTTTAGCAAATAACCTTTTATTTCTTTTCAGACTTGGAAATACAGTACAAGTATTCAGAAGAGAACTCGGGTACTTCTCCAAAACATATTGAAAGGGAATTCTTGAAAAAGGCTAATGAAAACACATTTTTTAAAAGAAAAATGTAATTTTTTCCCCCTTGATTAAAAAATGTGTAATAACAATTCACAAAGTTCTGGCTCTGAAATAATGTGTGTAAACCAAATGTCCCAAAACCGTTGTGTAGAATGTTGGTGAGAGAGGCTGGGCCCATCCCTAGGTGGACTGGGGAGGGAGATCCACACCACCCTGCTCTGCGCCAAGCTCTACTCACACCCTCACCCCTGACTCAACTCCAGCTGTGGCCTCAGTAATGTCCCTGGGCCCAGCTTCCTAAGTGTAGCCAATAACCATGGTTCCACTTTTGGCTAAGGTGGGAGGACATAGTGTAAAAATTTTAAGGAGCACTGGTGCAAACTGACACAGTAATTTAAAATATTGGACTCTGATAAGTGTTATGTGCACATCATACACATGGAAAAGTTAGAATATATTACATATATTTTATCTTTTTTTAAAGATTACAACATAGCACTGCTTTCTTACAGTCAAGGATCCTAGCACGCAGGTGGCAAACTCAAACCAGGCTGCTCCCTAACAAAGAGCAACACAATTCACTCCACTTTGCTGCAGGTTCTTTGCAAAAAAAAAAAAAGCAGATTACCCATGTGCCTTTTACCAGATCTAAGTTCCAAAGGGGCAGCCGTGTTAGTCCAGTGCAGTAAAACAAACAAGAATTCCTGTGGCACTTGAAGACTAACAAACTTATTTATTGCATCAGCTTTTGTGGGAGAAAATCCTGCTTCACCAGACGCTCTGAAGATGGGAATTTACAGAATGGGAGGAAATCAATGCAGGGGAGTGTAAGTTATGGGAACAGGTCACACTGTAACAGCAAATCAAAATCAAATTATATATAATCTTTTTTATCATTTTAATTTTTTTAAAAATTCTTTTGTCTTAAATAACTGATACTTGGCTTTATTGAGGCCAGCTGATCATTAGTTCTGATTGTCATTGCTCCCCATGGGAACCAACTTACAGGCACTGGACCTAAAGTCAGACCTGTGGCAGTAACACAGGGGACAGCAACCCAAAGCTAGGTCTCTGAATGGCAGAAGTGGGTGATTCTACTTTGAAGAGGGGATGGCCTGAGACACAGAGCAGGCAAGTCACTTGAAAGTGGGAGGGTGCAGGTGCCAGTCAGCCAGATAACTGCCCTAAACACACAGTCTTAGAGCCACAGGCTCTTGAAGTGTTGCCAGCTGTCAATATTTCTTCCAGTATTTGGTGTTTGTCTTAAAGCCGCAGTTCCCAGATTCAGGATCCATGGCCAGTTCAGGTTTTATTTTAGAGATGTTTCCCCAGCCTCCACGATGGCAGAGAAAAGCCTGAGGAGGTTGGTTAGCAGAAATAAAAATAGATACCTTTACCACTGCTTTGAATTGCTGTTACAATGTGACCTGTTCCCATGACTTACACTCTCCAGCATTTATAATTCCCTCATCTTCAAAGTGTCTGACAAAGTGGAGTATTCTCCCACAAACACTCATGCAATAAATGAATTTGTTAGTCTTTTAAGTGCCATGGGACTCCTTGTTTGTTTTGCCATACCTAGGGAGTTGTATAAACAGAATTTCATTATGCAATATGGGATTTGCAATTGAATAAACTGATTTTTTTTTAAATTAAAACAAAATTTTATATAGAAGGCTATTGATTATTTATCTATAATAGTAGTAATACAGTGATGCTTAAGCAGACATGGATCAGACCCCACTGTGCAAAGAGTTGTCTAAATATACAACAGAAAGTTGACTCCTGCCCCAAAATGCTACATTTGTTTTCATGCCTTTCCTTAAAACACCTACCCCACCCCCAGACTGTACTGAAGGATTGCTAGCCTTATCTTGAATCATTTATTCATTTTCTCCCCCACTCAACACACACACACACTTTTTCTTAGTTAACTTTTGCAGATTCTTCTGCCAAAAGATGCTCTCCCTGAGGATCAGCTTCTTACTTCCACTTTCAACCACCATCATTTCTTTCCTCATAAATATAGCAGGATTCAAAAAGTAAGAGGGAATTGACATACTTAATAGATGATGGGAACGTGGCTAATCTCAATTTTACTAAAACAATGTTTTAGCAAATCCCATCTTAAAAATTAAATCATATTTCTTCAGTACTCATGTACTGAAACTAAACTTAAGAATAATGATAAACAGCAAAGAAATGAGCTGTGAAAAAATATTAAGTGGACTGCTGCAGGGACTCTGGTGCTATCTAATTTGTTATCTCCAAACACCAGGTTTTTTATTCAGGGCCATATTTTGCTCCCAAGATTCACAAGCAACATCCCTCCCATATAGAAGGCATCATCATATAGTTCTGAGACTCAGTGGAGGGATTTCTGTAGTGTCAACAGTTGTGTGTCAGAGGGGCTGTAGATGAGAAAGTACATGGGCTCCATAAAACTTACCTAGAATTCTATTACCTTTCCATCAAAGACACCTGCATAATGTTTTTTTTTGTTTTTGGTTTTTTTTTTTGAGAAGCGTTTCCCAGAGCTGCTGTGAGCATGAGGGTTCCTAACAGTGAAGTTTTGGAGACATTTGGTCAGGGAGCAGAGTTGGATGCTCTTACAGAGGAAGGAACATGGTATCCACTAGCTCCCTGGAGGCTTTGAGATCTCTTCTAAAGCTTATTCCAAATGGTGTTACCAGAACATCGTAGCTTCTAAGTGGCTCATTGCAAAAAGGCCCATGAACATTCCTTTGCAATTATAAATGTGTATAAAAATGCAAAAGACAAGTTTATAAAATAAAATCTCATCTAGAAATTAAAAAGAAAAGGGGAGATGATGTTAAAGGAATGCATTTTGCAAAGGAATCATAATAATTTGTAGATAAACTAATTAGAGAGATTGGTAAAAAGGAGAAATGATATGATAAACTGAAAGCTAAGTAAATATGAAAACAAAAGGAGGAGAAAAGCTATGTCAGGGAAAAAATGAAAGGGGGGGGGGCAAACAAAACAGCTCTTCAGGGCCAATTGGCCCAGCAGTCATAATATCCCTTAGGGTTTCTTACATTTTAAAGAAACTTTCCTAATTAAATAATTGATGAAGCTAAGCAATTGCTCACAGAATACATTTTCTATACACTAGGGCTAAGTCTTTGATAGTTCTTCAGTGTTCCTAAAGGTGCATAATATATGGGGAAGTAAAGAGCCAGACATCAAGGAGACACAGTTTAGAAAATGTATGGAATAAATTTTCATAAATGCTTAGGACCTTCAGTTTTTCAAAAATGCCAGACATCTGTTGGCACCTACTGTTCCCTAAATAAGAGATGAACTCATAAATACAATGATGATACTTGGAAAGGTAAATCTTTTAAGCCAAATCCCTGCAACTGGACAGGTTGCACTATGTGCCGGATCCTGATCCTGAGGTTGAGCCAGGCTTTGGCATAATTTTGCTAAGGTTTACTCTAAATTAGGCTACCTAAAACATACTCTTATTGACCAGTCTGCCACCTGGCATTTGCCAGAGCACAGTTTGTTTTGCTCACATCTTATCAGGCACCTGACCACACTTTTGGGCTGCTCAGGAATATCTATGAGAAGGGAGGGATGAGAACATCATCTATGGTTATTAGGGGAGGTCTCTATCCTCCTTCTGACTAGAGGGAACCAGGGACCAGAATCTGCCCAACAGATTGAATTGTAGACTTTGTCAGTAAAGCAGATTAAATGTAATCTCTTCCAAATCAGAAATTTAAATATATTAGAACTTTTGGACTCTTGAGATTTCATTCACTGTTTCATTCTGGTATATCACTCCTTACACTATTACCTATACCATTTTAGCCAAGTTAGACTATTAATGCTGCCACTGAGATTTAGTTGCTTAACTGCATTGATAGGGCTGAAGTACTAAAACAGGGATCGGCAACCTTTGCCAAATCCTGTGCCGGTCCTTCCTCCCTGACCCTCAGCTGGTGCTGGTGTAATGTTAAGACCCCTCTGCTGAAAAAATGTAGCAGCTGCCTGATAATTCAGCCATAGTCATGGCTGGAATGGGAGCACTTCCCAGGTATGCCATGGGAAGAAGTCACCCAGATTTGCTCATCTTGGTGCTGTGCCTGGGGATGGGGGTCCCCACGCATGCCACAAAAAGAAGTGGCTCCTTTCAGGGGTTCCCAGGCAAGCTGCAGAAAGAATCTGCCCAGAGTGGCTCCTTTGGAGAGCATCACACTGCAGAGAGGCACCACTGTGGGCAGCTTTTTTTCTGTGTAACATAGAAGCA
The DNA here is from genome assembly GCA_007922195.1 of Podocnemis expansa. Lineage (NCBI taxonomy): Eukaryota > Metazoa > Chordata > Testudines > Podocnemididae > Podocnemis > Podocnemis expansa. Next base: position 1,341,070 of record ML681992.1, read on the forward strand.
TAGGCATGGGGGGACCCCCTGTGTCCCAGCTGCACTAAGAGGAAGCCACCCAGAGTGGCTTTTGGTGCCAGGAGTGGCAATTTCTGTGGTACTGCAGAGGGTGCCACATGCCACTCTGAATGGGTTCAGGCGCCACTGTCAGCACACGTGCCACGGGTTGTCTACCCCTGTAACATAAGCAGTAGCTGTGCTAGTGACTGAGTTTTCAGACCAGATTTAATGGAAACTTTGGAACTTCTTAGTGTCGAGGAAAAAAAAAGTTATAAAACAAGTGTGCTGTTATGTACTGCTTAGTATAATTAGATGAATTCACTTGCCAACCATAAGATGTAAAAAAAAAAAAAAAAAAAAATCCTAAGTGGCCGTCTGAAAAATCCCAAGACATCTTTGTACCCATTCATAGTTAAAGAATTATTTAATATATACCTGAGAGAAAACAAAGCAATGCATTTTTAAGTTAAAAAAGACAACAACAAAACCGTGGATTACTACAGGGACCTTAAAAGTACATGATAGTGTATGAATTCTTCATAATACAGTGATTAAAAATCGCAGTGTACTGTATACTCCCTTTGCTTTATGTAAAATATATGAGGAAAAGTGAAAGAACATACTTCAAACTCTTCACTCAACACTAATGACCTTGTCGTGATAGCAGTTGTCAACCTGTAAACTCAATCAGCTCCATTCTCTAATCAGAAAAGAAAACAAAGTTGCTCAAGAGGGTGAGTGGTTCACATCTGTTTCCATGGCAGATGTCCCTGATGATGCAGATGTACGCTCATTTGGTTTATAACATGATTGTTTCTGAATGATTTATTAGCTGTACATTATATTTTATATATAGAAATAAAACAAAGAGTTCTTAATGCCAAGATTTTTTTCCCCTCCATATATTTGAACCCTGTATTAGACCTGCCTATAAACACTTTTCTATTTAAATGACAGGCCTACTGTTGTTTTCTTGATCCTTCCACCTCCCTCTTCACTTGCAATATAAAATATGTATTAAAATTGTGCATAGCTCTTAGTCAGTTAAATCACCCATCCCACCAGAAATCTAATTAATGCATAACTTCTTGTCGTATCACTGGGGTATCATTATATGATGAAATGATCTATTTTGATACCATCCACTGCCCTACCATCTGTAGAGCAGAGTTTGGAAATGAGATTGTGTGATTAGAGTAACCTGCACTTGGCTGCCAGTGCAAGAGACAGAGAGGGACTTTGACTTTTAAGATGCTTTTAATGAAATCATGCATAAAACAAATTAAAAACAAGAAAAAATATAAATTTAAAAATTATTTTTCATCCCTAACAGTACAAAGTACATTTCTAATAGCCTATTGATGACTAAAGTGATCCGAATTGTGTTTGAATATAAGATAAACTCCAAACAGAGGTGTAAAATCACTAAAAATACAAAACAAAAATAGAAGGAGAAGAAGGGCAACCATAATACCAAATAATTTACATCATCTGTATTTCAAAATACACATCTTTGCTAGAACCAAAATGAAGTTTGCAAGTCATATCACATATGTGTTTCTTAAACTGGAACAAATAAGAAAAACATGAAAAATAGTCTTCTCTGTATCACAAAAGCAACATGTCATGGTCTCTTCTACAGTCAAATGATATACCAACATATCTGTGGTAACAATCCTATGAAGAATTGTCCACTGGAGAACACCCTTCATCTTCATGACTGGAAGCTTGTATAGGTTACCACCTTGAATGGCTCAAGTCTGCCACCAGAATCCATCTTTTCCACATTTAATCAACAAAACAAACAAGTGTTCTAAAATTACAAATCTTTACAACAAGAATAAGCAGTAACTTATGGCCCAAACTATTAAAATTAAATGCATTAAAGCAACCAAACTGCCAGGTTTGTTAACATCCCCATCCACAACAGGAGCATGAGGAAAAGAAATAGAAAGATAAGTATTATCAGGGATGACTTGTTTAAGGAAGCAACTGTTAAGACTAGCAATACTGTCCCTAGGGAGGGAAGATTTCACTTCTGTTAAAAACTGAGAAACCCTGTGATACCAAGCTTGGCAGCAATAATATCCACTGAGATCAGTGTAAAATTAGTAAAATCAATGAAATAAGGAAGTTGTACTACAGCAATTGCAATAAGGGAAGAGACAAGACTCCTAGAATCATGGCTTCTAATCCTTGTGACAGTTACAAATAAAGGGCTCAGCAAAAAGCCCTTGGGACCTTTAGCTGCCTATCCTGAAGCCTCAGCTTAAAAAGTTTGAAAGTGTTAAATAGGCTTTGATAAAAGGCAAGTAATACTTCAAAACTGAGGTGCCATGATACAACAAAAAATCTTCTATCAAAACCCAAGTTTACTACCTACTGAAGAAAAGCAAAGACCAGTTGCCTCCAGTTACCTCCAAGGAACAGGTTTATCCATAAACAACAACCACTTCAAAGCTAGGAATTTAAAAAAAAACAAAACTCTGTTTAAAAGATCAGTGACTGATCAGCACTGATCTTTTTCCACAACAGGCAAAATACTCTGCCTCATAAAATGAAGTCATCCGGGGGGGTGGGGGGGGGGAACATTCTGAATTCTTTCTACAAGGATTGGAGGAGATGCAAAACAACACATTTATGCCACAGTGCCAATGCAAAGCAATTATTGATGACTGACATCTGGCCTTTGAAGGAGAGTTCAAAACCCCAGTCACGGTAAGTAGACTATATTTATTATTATATAATAATTGAATGAAGGAGACAAATCTGGGTTTAAAACCGAAAATGAAAAGAGTATGAATCAAATATCCATGATCTACATTATCAAAAGCCTTCCCCTGAGCAAGTAAATTCAACCCAATGTGCAACTCAAACATCTCTGAGGCCTAAATTACATCTCCCAGTTGAAACAATGATCAAAAATGGAACTGTTGTTTATCTAGCCAGTCTGGTCAGGGTGCATGATCAAACCAATCAAGGTTTTCAATGTGTGTACCAAGGCCTTTGAAAAAGTTTGTGGTTAGCACAAAGCAGTGACACACAGGTCACTGTGCCTCTATGGTCACAGCACGGAATACTAAATTCAGGGCAGTTAAGAACAGAGCAGACTCATCCCCAAACTGATGGTTGTTCTAC
>ML681992.1:1344598-1359102 GCA_007922195.1 Podocnemis expansa
ACCTCCCCTGTTCGCCACGAGTTTTCAAAGATAATGGCCAACGGTACCATAGCCAGTAACAAAATAAACTTCTGTCTCACCATACTGATTAACAAGAAATTCAAAGTGCAGTCTAAATTAGGCATTCTAACTCTTGGCTCTAAAATGAGTGTTACTGAAAACCAGTTTAATCACATATAGGGTAGTCTAATCCCAAATCAGTTCTTTGACCAGGTCAATATATAACTCACATCTTAACCAAAAATCATGCTGATGCCAATCTTTTGTAACAAAAGGAACAGCTTTAATAACAAAAGAAAAGAAGTGAGTTGATGATGGTTAATAGATCATATACATACACAGAATTGCAAAGTCCTTATGTAACCCCTCCTGCCTATGGGCCTAGCATGAATGTGTTCAAGATAAGGGAAGTCTGCCTTGTGGCCCTTTACATAGGTTTGGAAAACTAGGCCTGAGGCACCTCTGTGTGCTCCACATTGTGTGTTAGCATGTATATTCACTCAGACCAGACCCACTCAGATCAATCACCAGAAACAAGGTTTTACTCTGAAAGAAAAATACAGCAGCATTACAGTCCATCAGCCTCTTCCCTCCTTGTCTGCTACATGCTCCCAGCCTCAGTCAGAGCAGACACCCCCTGCAGGGGAGGGCAGTGGGTGCTTTCTGGCAGGAGCCAGAAAGTTTTCCCAGCAAGCTGTAGTTTGTAGTTCACGACTTGTAGGTCTTGTTGCTGCTGTCAAGGCACCCTGGACCTTGGGGTACACCTATATCAAGTTTGTATCAGTTATGGGACAAACTGCAGACCTGTAAAGACTCACTGGTATCTTTCAAAAGATAGGAAGGTCCTCAGTCCATATCTCAAAATACTCATTTTAAATTGTAAATCCGTGGTCTAGAGATTCAAGGCATGAAAGAGGGAAAATGGAAAAAGATGATGTGTCTTTTATATGCTTTGCTGTGGGTCTAGAAATCTTCTGTCTCAAACAGAAATCTTCTGTCTCACAATCTCTACTTGTGAAAAGTTACTGGCCCAAGACGGAGCACAGGGTCACATGAGCATATTATTATATGTACCTACATGGATTGATGACTCACTGGCTGTAGTGGAATCTGCAGCATCTGCAGGAAAAGCTCTCTGAACAAAATGTGTTTCTTCTGTGGCCCATCGTGAGAGCTAAGTATCCTTGACGGGACATCAAATACATAGCTGTTTGGCTTTAATATAAATTTACTTGGGTGGGTGTTATGCAGGAATACATCATATATTTTTGATGCTGGTACTTAGCAAATATTAATCATTTCAGATACAAAAATGATTCATGCATATAAACAAGCTAATCATAATTAGCAAATTATAACTGTTGCATTAACACCTTATATGACAAACTTCATAGAAGATTTGATGGAATTGTATAACTGTGGCAATATCAATGATATGATTAGTCATATTCAATTATACAGCATCACAACAGACGTGCAAGTCTTCACTTCCCCAAAATCCTACTTATTTGCAGCAGGGCAAGAACCATTCAAGAGCAACTGATTGGCAATCTCTTCTTTCTGATGTTGACTCAGAAGAACCTGGAGTATATCAAGCCCAAGAAGGGTCCAGAAGAACCCTACTAAAAATCAGTAGTCAAATCAACAATACCAGATCCTTTTCCAGAGAAAAGCTATTTAGGAAAGAAGTACATTCTGAATATGAGGTGCTTCTCAAGTCTGTCCACAACCAACACTGAGATTCTAGGAAGATCCTCGAGGAGCATCTTACTCACATATGGACAAAGGGGCTGCACCATTTAGGTCTGAGAAAAACTACATAGCAAAGGTCCTGATCCATGCAAGATCTTAAAGCACGTGGCTCAATGATGCCATAAAGTATCCAGCCAACTTCCAATCTGAAAGCTTCTTTTTTTTCCAGGAAAAAATTAAAACTAAGTAGTTGCTTCCATTAGAGAAAGGTCCTAAAATCAGGTCCTAACCAGTTTAACCTGGACAATGCTAGACAGTGGGCCCTGAAAGAGCATATATTTTCAAGCTTTCATACAGCCCAGTATCATTTTTGCTATGGAAGGCTTTTTCAGGTTCCACAGTCCTCAACTCTAGCTCCTGAGTTGTGAGGCAAAGATGCAGGGTTGTCTGCTGCAAATACTGCTGATAAGAATATTTAATATTATTTTTGTCCCTGTCTCTCCATTGCCTCTGGGAGAGGCAAACATCTTTTGAAGCAGTCCAGATTCCCTCAGAATAATGAAACGAGTCCTGAAAAGTGATGTTGTGCTGTTCCTTCCTCGAACAGAAGAAACAGACAATACAACAAAGACCCAATCATGATCTGAAATCCCAGTAGGGATGATACATCTAGGAAGCACGCAAAACAAATGATGAGTAAAAACATAAAAATGGTCCAAATGGGTCATAAAGAAAAAGCTGGCACTGGACTTGAACCAGGTGTACTGCAGTGCATAAAGCTGAAAATACTGCCATGCATCATTTGGGAGAAAAGCCTGTGAAAGAATTGAAAGATCCTGAGCAGACAATGGATGTGATTCCAAATTATTACTATCCAACTTATTATGAATAGTGCAATTCAACTGCTCACCAAAATTAAAATATCGCTTATCAAATAATGTGAAAAAAGAGTACCCAAGCACTGAAGAAATACACTTTGTCTTTCTCTGCAGCAGGAACATAGATATTAATTAATGATATTGTTCAGATAATGATATTGATGATATCCTTCAGAAAATAAACAACTTGGAACAATTTCTTTCACAGCTCGCAAAATCAGGCTTCATTCTTTCCACAAAGACAATGGCAACCCTAAGCCCACAGTGGAACCGTGAGTCAGAAAAACTTGCTTTCTCTGACCTGCAAGCCAATTGATTAAAAAGAGAGAGACATTTTGTGATAACCTTCACCCATTCACACTGAGAGAGCCACATATCAATTATCTATCAGACTGGTACTCATCAGAAAAATAAGAAGACAAAAAGGAAAAAATCTCAAAGAAAACCACCAAATTCTCCTGTATCCATTAATTGCCAACATTGTCCATTTATCAAATAGATATGTACTTTGGTCATCAGCTTTTTTCAATCTATATTGTTTGTGTTTGTCAAACCCAGACACAGAGACACGTTTCATAGTATACTGAGCAGACAACAAAAACAGATTAAGGTCAGGCAACTAATTTGCCACTTCTACCCTATGTTTCCCTATAGTCTCATCCAGAAACCTATCAATAGAATCAAGGATTATCACCCCTCAGGGAGCTATGCATTAAGGTGTATGTTAGTTCCTCAATCCCCCATACTGTCATACTCAGTCAGTGCGAACCTCTGGAAGAGGAACTTAAAAGAGACCTGAGGGAAGGAGCTGCTGCTTATGGGGAGGCAAAATTAAAACTAGAGAACTCGTTGTGCCTCCACTCAAAATACATCCATCAATAGCACCTTTAACAGTGTGCTCCTCAAGTGTGCTGATGAAACTAGCCCATTCAGAGTGTGATGCTGTCAGGGTCTAAGGGACTGTTTATGTTTATCTTTCATATTAATATTTCATATTTGCAATAATCCATATGTCATATGCCATGCTTGGTACAAACAGAAAGGTTGCAACCTGCTAGGAATGGTTATATGGTTTATAAATGGGCGCATATCAGTAATAGAAATTAGGAATATATTTGTTTTATTTGTACTCCAAGTTATTGATTCTAAGGCAATCCCAGATTGGGTGTCTGCAAAACTACTGTCCTCTTAATGGCCCATTCAGGGAGCTCACAGCTTCTGTAGGCCTAAGAAGAAACCTGTTTGAGTCACCCAGACTGACCATGTGACTCAACTCCATTTGGATTTGGCTAGGACTCTGAAAGCACAGGGAAAACAGAGGTGATAAAAAAGCAGTGGCCTCCTCTCCATTTTGTCTTCAGTCTTCACTCTGTCTGCAACCAACACCCTCCTTTGGAACTATTCTCCTGGAACTGAACAAAGGACTGAGACCTGCCCAAGTGCTGGGTGTATAACAGAAGAACTGGACTAACCTGAAAACTTCAGATTTTTCAAGAAATTCTTTTCTGTGGACTCTAAATCATTTGTATGTCTGTGACCCTTTAACATCTCACATATTTTGTTTCTTTTCTCTTTATATTAAACCTTTAGTTGTAGTTACTAAAGGATTGGCTGGCAGTGTGGTATTTTGGGTAAGACCCAAGCCTATATTGTTCTGGGTGATGTGGCTGGCCCTTTGGGGTCAGGAGAACCTATTTCTTTAAGACACCCAGGGGCTAGGTGGGGACTGGAGGAACTGCTGTCCAATAAAGGGGGCTGTTTCTATTTTGATATGCTTGGTGATGACCACAGCACAGAATCAGAAGCTTGTTTTGTTGCTGATTGGGAGGCCAGTTTAAGTACCACCCATCAGTGAGCTCAGAGTTTGGCCCCTGGTTTTGCGGCTTGCCCTAACATTTGCATATTCAGAAGGTTATCCCAGAAGACATAAGTCACACAGGGCACCATTAGAAACTGGAGGCTCTTCCATCTTCAGTGGCGATTTTTTTACACTAGGGCTTTACAAGACAGAAGTGAATGCTAAGGCCACAGAATCCATAGGAATAGCCTCAGTCTTCAAGTGCAGGCACATGCCTAGAAGCCATTGAATCAGGAGCACCAGAACTAGTAAAAATAATTTCTGTTTGTAAAGGGAAAATTACCTCCACAGAACCAACATTGTTGACATCTGGGGCCTGTCAGAGCTCAGTTCCAGGCCTCCACTGCCTTACCTGTGCTTTACTTTTGGAAGCAGACACATTCCCAGGTACTGGATTGCCATCCACCAGGGCAGCTTGCCTCTTCTTAGGGCACTGACTGATGAAACGTTTCAGCCTCCTGCAATAAAAATAGGACACAGCCTCAGTAGCCATATATATGTAATAGTCAGACTCCTCATTCATGAACATCAGTGAAGCTTTTAGAACCATGAAAACATTATTTCATATTATATAAACATGTCTATAAAGAAACAAGACCTAGTGAACCTTTGCGGCTTTACAGCCCAAGAGGATTCTCCTAATTTTGCTAGTGACCTTGCCATAACTTGCTAGCTTTCTGGCTAGCTACCTACTTCCTATTAAAGGAGGGACGTAAGAGATAGTGACTTTCAGAACAGGCATTGAGAAGAGCAGAAAAGAGAGAAAACCAACCTGCACACCAATCCTCTCCACAAGCACATGCTCAACAAATTCTGGCGTGGTAACAGGGGTGTCACTGGCCCCCAAAAACTATCAGGGCTTGGGCTCAGCCTCCCCATTCTGGTCACACACCTTGCCACACTCACCACACTCCTGGCCCTGATATGGTCCCTGAGCCTGATCTGCCCCAGTTCCCCAGCTCCAGACCAAGGCTGGACCTGACTCCTGCTGCTGGCGGCCCTGGCTCCTGCCACTGCCACCACTGATGGCCCCAGGTCCCTGAGGAGGGCTGGTTCCCAGCCTCAGCCAGGAGTGGGGATGGGGCCTGATCCTGCTGCTGCTGGCAGCCAAGGCCTAGGGTCTCTGGCTGGGGTCAGGATTGTGGTCAGATATGAGGGGAGCTCAGGGCAGTTGTGAGTTCTGTGGGTATGTCTATACTGGAGCCTTAAGTCGACTTACAGAACTCCAGGGCCACATGTGGACTGGTTATTTCAAATAACACTGGTTATTTCAAAATAAAAAAGATTAGGTCCACACGACATTTTCTTATTTTGAAATGATGGGCTCCGCCATTTCGAAATAAGAACCATAATTTCGAAGCAGCTTAAACCCCATTCATTTCAAAATGCTGTTTTTTCGAAATGGTTATTTTGAAATATGGCCGTCTGGACATGTTGTTTCAAAACAACACCATAGTTTTGAAACAACTGTTTCGAAACAACATGTCCAAACGGCCTTATTTCAAAATAACCATTTCAAAATAACAGCCGTTTCGATAGCAAGCTTTCCCTTATTTTGAAATAAGTAATTTCAAAATAACTTATTTCAAAATAAAATTTTGTGTGTGGACATAGCCCTTGTCTGTCCATTTTCATGGACTTTGGACCATGATGGATGCTCTTGCATTATCCTTGGCCTGTACAAGGAACTATTTTGCTGAGCTAAAGAACTGCACTAGTCTAGTGCTATTGTTGAAAATACGGGAGTATCTAATTTTCCTTCATGCTTTAATATCTCTCCTCAGACAGCTATTTCACCTCCCACCCATCTATCATTTGGAGTACTTATATTTTTTATCTTAAGCACCTCACACTTTTCTTTTTGTTAAGTAAACTAATCAATTATTTATGCCTATTTCCATGTAACAAAACATTAATTACACTATCTACAAGAGTTCATCAGGTTTCTCAAAGCAATGTGGGAAGAAATATCCTGTCTTACACACTGTTGAGCTTAATGCAGGAAGAATTAAAAAAAAAAAAATCACAGCAATTACAAGGCTATTGTCAAATGTCTAAGTCACAGAATTAATGCCTCGTGATAATTTTCAGTAATTTTAAATGTTTTACTTCACTTTAGGACTGGAGCCAGCGAGGAAGTATAGGAACTGTCCCCATCTTTGACACTGACTTCTTGAGTCTTAAGTGAATTATTAAGTTCTTTACTTCAGTTTCCACACCAAATAAACAAGGCAGGTCTAAGAACAAAAATTTTTCAATAGTTTTTTTCAGGCTACCTGCATTCCTTCTTCAGGATTTTATTTCTCAGTATATTCATAATGTACAAGTTACACAAAAACAAAAGTACTCAAATATTAATACTGAGGGGGGAGTTATCATTTCACACCTGTAATGGCTGGGTATGCTATTATTTTTAGTTCAAGGCATTGGTCTTAAACTTTCCTTGCTCCCTCTTGTGGAGCATGAATGACCCCATAGCTTCCACAGATCATGTCTAAATGAACACTTTTTGTACACTAATCTGAGCTGTAAATCTACCTCCATAAATCTTCATCATGCTAAGAACTAACTGTCTGAATGGACCCTGGTGGTGCACACTAACAGTTTTCTCATTCACTTTGATATTGTACATGATGAGTAAATGTGCACTTGGAGACATCTAATGCTCAGCTGCAGGGTCCACACAGCCAGTGCACAACACTGTATTTTTATACCCAGTTTCACACTCAGTGTGTGTCCATGTAGACACACTGGGTATGTCTACACTTACAATTTAGTTTGAATTAATGAGGATTAATTAATTAATGAACACTTACTTCAAAATTATAAAACCTCACTTAACTTTGAAGTAATGGTTAATTGGAACTTATTAGTTCGAATTAACCCAATGGAGCTGCATTTATTTGAACTAACTGTTACTTCAAATTAATGTGGTTTGACCTTCTTCATCCCAGGGTGCCTTCCTCTTTCTATGTATTGGGTAGGGACATGGCCGTTCTTGGGGGCCATGTTGCCACACTTCCCATGGCACCCCTTTCATAAACCAAACTAGCAAGTCTTGTCCATGGGCATGCTAGTTCAATTTGGGTTTCTAGTGGGGACATGTTAGTTCAAACTAACGTCCTAGGTGCAGATATAGCCACCCTGTGCAACTTATAAGGCATGCTCAAAAAGAAGATGTAAGAAAAGTCTAGATTAATAGATTTTAAAGACAAAGAGACCATTCTAATCATCAAATTTGACCTCCAGTACATCACAGACCAAATGATTTCATCCAGTGATACCTGCATCCAGCCCATATCTTTTGTCTGAGCTTTAGCTTATCTTTCAGAGAGACACCAACTTTTAATGTAGTCTTCATGTAGTGGAGAAACTACCAAGTACTTAAATACATGTTTTTAATGATTAATGACACTCATTATTAAATATGAGTATTTTGTTTCCAAGCTGAATTTATGTAACTTCAGTTTGGATCCCTGACATTGGCTCCTTACCTTCCTTGGAGAGAAGAGGGAAAGCCAAGCCAAGGAGGTTTAAACTCTTGGGGTATGTCCACACAGGCTTCTTATTTTGAAACAATGGAGGTTGTTTCGAAATAAGAAGCAGCATGTTCACACGAGGCACTGTTATTTTGAAACAACGGGACCCGTTGTTTCGAAATAATGGCCGTTATTTCAAAACTGTTAAACCTCTCATCTAATCAAAATAGCCATTGTTTCGAAATGGTTGTTTCAAAACAATGGCATTTGGACACGTTGTTTCGAAACAACACCATTGTTTCAAAACAACTGTTTCAAAACAACATGTCTGAATGGCCTTGTTTCGAAATAACTATTTCGAAACAAGGGCTATTTCGAAAGCAGGCTTTCCCTTAATTCAAATTAACAAACTGTTAATTCAAATTAACTTATTTCGAAATAAGGACTTTATTTCAAAATAACTCATTTCAAAATGGGTTATTTCAAAATAATGATGTACGTCTGGACATAGCCGTGTTTTCCAGAGATGATGTGGCCCCCCAGAATTTGTTTCAGAATAACAAACTTCCTTAAAACTTACAGAGCTGTTATGAAAATTCATTAATTCCTGATTGTTAGTGTGCTTGAATAGAAAAGGAAAGATTTTAAAAGGCTCAAACTGCAGTTAGGTTCCAACTCCCACTGACTGTCAATTAAACTTTGACACCCAATTGCCCTTTGGAAATACTGCCCGAAAGTGTTGCCCAAGCACAAACTCCTGGAAGTGTAGTTCTGCCATCTTACATTACATCTTACATTGCCTTACTTACATTAAGAAGAGCTTTATTTTGCCTCTTTGGACTCAGTGAAATTTCAAGGTATTTCACATTGTGAGTGATGATGGCCAGTTTGTGCACTGGTTTCTAAATACTTTATCCAAAATACATGGATAGATACTATTAAAAATACATGTACTAGAATAACAGTTTCAATATCTCCTCTATTTTTTTTTCAATTTTATTGCATGGTACTTGAAATAAATGAATGACAACTAAACATGAAATAAAATGTATATTTCAAGGGCACAATGACACTGTAAGCAAAGATGATGTCCAAAGTGCCACAGGATTCCTTACTTATATCCAATGAAAGAACTGAAGTAGGTATGGAGAATGAGTAACTAACTAACTCACAAACTCAATGAATGAATGAATGAATGAAAGATTAGAATTCTACACCTTACTAATGAAGGACATGATGATAAGGTGGTTTGTTTCTTCCCATTGTTTTGTTACAGCTATTTTTTTTTATTAATCTGCTAGGTATTAAAATTATCACTTTATGCATTTATTTGGCTTATTATAAGGCTGTTTTCCTATCATTAGTTTTCTGATATATGTTGATGTCTTATCACATATATGCCTTTGAATGAGCACATAAAACTTTAGTTTCATGGCATAATGAATTATAAGTTGAGCAATATGTCACAGTCCCAGTATCATGAAAGTAGTTATTCACTGATTTATTACATGTCATTAACAAATTCAGTGTTAGTCATAGGGTTTTGTAAAAGTAGCTGTACTGTCATTTCCATAAAATGGATTGGAGTGTGAGGGCATATTCCATGGTTGTGTGAATTTCTGCAAATTTTTCTAATGAAAAAATTATCTTAAATATATAGACAAGCCAAACTGGAGACACTATAGAATTTCAGTGGAGGAACAGAAAACAAGAAGCACCACAACAGATAACAACCGATACATTTGAATTAAAAGCCTTTTCTTGTGCCATTAAAGTCAATGGGAATTTTGCTACTGACTTTAATGGTAAAAGGATTAGTAAGTTATTAAAAAAAAAATCAAAAGATGTTAAGGCCACTATTGATTGTAACTGAAAGATAGGATCAAATATGCATGTAAAGGCATGTATAGGAGCCATAAGAAATCAGTTTGGGGTGAGATGGGTGAGCAGTTCAAATGGAGGGCTTACTCACTCATTTTCTGGATGTGGAGTTAGATTGTTTCCCTAGGAGCCATCTTACAAAAAGGACTTCCTCTTATAGCTGTTCTATCTATCTGCTTCTCTCTTGCTAGAATAGCAAAGTCTTACTGGCCTATTCTAGCATAATTGGCTGGTGTGAAGTAATGAAGTGGAGCTAAGACTCCTCCCATGCCCCCACTCCTCCTATTCCATTCCTTCCCACCTGATCTAGGGTGGGACTATCAAATTGCAAAGAACCTGTTTAATTCTTTCATCCCAGAACCCAGCTCTTGGTAGTCTGCACAGGTATTTAAGTCAGTTTATTGCCTCCACTTACTTGCCTTCCCTGTACGTAGAGAAGACCAAGTCACTATCAGTTTACAAGGGGTCAGATTCTGTCTCTGTTTCATTGATGTACAGATGCATTGTCTCTTTCTAACTTTATTAGTGTTAGCGTCAGAATTTGACCCAAAATATCATTAACCAATGGCCATAATCTGCTCAGTTTCAGAAGTTAGTGAAGTCAATAGATTTAGTCCAGATTTGCATCAGTGGAATTAGAAGCAGAATGTGGCCCTACATTCTGCTCAAAGTCAGTTACTGCTTGATCAATATTAGTGTATGATACACCAAAATATTTACCCTACATTTGGTACTTTCTAGTTCCTCCAATGTCCAGTATAGCCATTTCTTCTAATCAAACAGACAAAAAAGAAAAAAAATAAAAACACCATAACTGAAGATAGGGAAATTACAGACACTTATAATGACTTTACTTTAGATTCTCCATCTAGTCTGTCAATAAATTAATCAGTTTCTGACCTTTTTCCAGTCCCTTTTAATCAAGAATGCCAAGCCTTTGAAACAGTGCTACGAGAAGACTCATGATCAGAGGATTCCTTTTAACTTTGAAGCCTTTCATCCTGAACTGACATTAGTCACTCTTCATATTTCAGTGCTGGAGTCTTTATATTCATTTGTAGTGGAGTTAGTATCCTTTGGATCCAAATTTTCATATTAATCTTTAAGAAAATCTACTGTGTTACATTCTCATTACTTAAGCATACTTGTTTGTTAGTATTATATTCCCAGCTGCACTGAAAATATATTATGAATAAACATTGGACAGAGGATATTCTAAATATGTGACAGCATTTTTATTTGAGGCAGGCTAGATACAGATCTGTTCTCATTCTGTTTGCTCTCAGATTTGCACCTGTGTCTCTGCTAACTTCAATGGGAGCCCTGCATATTCATTTGAGAGCAAATTTCTCCCCAAATGTTTCATTACAAATATTTTTCCCATCAGAAGAAAGTACAAAAACTAGGATCTTCTCACTATGCAGCTCTGATTTATTAGTGCAATGCTCAGATCCTATCATGATGGGCACCATAAGAAGCCTTTACAGCATGCCCACATGGTAGGCTGTTGCTAACTACAGGGGTGATTTCTAAAACACACTGACATGATGTGTACTCATTTGTCTGTGGTGACACTGCTGGTGTTCATAAAAGTTCCCTATTGCACTTTAATGGCATGCTGTTTCAAACGTCATGATATTAAAGAGCACTAGAGAACAATTAATGCACACCAGAAGGAACTTTATGAACCAATTAATGCAGAACATATTAATACACTTTGGATATCACACCCATGCAGCAGACACTGCTGCTTTTATTAGTGAAGCCCTTAGATTGACACAGAAGTTCACTGTTTATATGAACGGCAGTGGACAGATTCTGCAGGTGTTGGTGAAAACATTAATAACTCAACTTTCCTATTTGAACACCAATAGAGAAAGAAGCACGGAGGGATACAGTAAGAGGGTGGTTATATCTCGTTACTCCTGGTCTTTTTCAGATTATATAGAAAGTCACCTTCCATGTGCAATCTTCCCATTCTCAAATGTACCAGAAAAGATCAATCACTTCAGCAGTCCCATTTTCCACTCTTCCTGTGTGGATGTGTGAAGAGGTTGTTTCACCCTAATGATTCCAATGAAAAGTTAATGCAGCCAAAAGTCTCCATCAATTGTTTCTAGAGTTCCCAATAAGTTGTAGAAATATTTATCTGCCTTTAAATGTAATTACAGGAGCTGAACTCCCTCCTCATTTTAAGGAAGGCAAATTCTGCCATCCTAAAACAATGTTCTGGAATTAATTCCTACCTCCAGCACTCTCAAGAGCAGTGATCAAGCCCTGGGAATTACCTACCATAATGATATCAAAATCTGTCTGATATATGCTTCGTTTAGCACTATAGAACATGATACCTAAGAACCATTAGTAAGCCTGGGATTATATAAGCCCAGTTTTTGGCTCTACTTTTACTTTGATATAAAAGCCCAGAAAGTCCTTTTGCTAGAGTACTCCATCTCAGATCTCAAATAGAATAAAACAAGGTACCCACCCCGAAGAACAGAACATCTGATAATGGCATACTTTTATTGTTGGTCTCTGCTGAAATGCAAGTGTCTGTCTTTCTGGTCTCAGACAGACAAAACAAAATGAGTCTTTGTGGAGGAAAAATCACAAAGTGTGTCCCTTTGTTTCTGCATAGCACTCTAACAAGGCACAGAATGGGCAGTGATAATTAATACATAAACAGGAAAGAGAAATAAAATCATAAAAAGTACTTCTCTGAAGGCTTACCCCAAGATGTTACTATTTACAAATAAGGAATGCATTTGCAGAATTTAAGCCTCTCTCCTGAGCAATTAACCAAGAGAAATTGAGGCTATATTCACAGAGTAAATATTCAGTGATTAATTAAATGAAGCCCTTTTACTTTCTTACTTTTATTTTGTCCCTATTACAATATTTAAAAGCATTGTGTTAAGGTAAATATCCATTCTATCCCTCTTTATTAGACACTCAAGAAAATAACATCAGCTGTATAAGTGTTACTTCATTGTTGAAGCCTCTTTGCTTTTTTTCTTGGTCCTTTATTGTGTTTCTTGGAAGTGCTTCTAAAATATCCCTTAGGTTCTTTGGGGAGCTCAAGCCATACTCCTAATTTCTCTTTTTTTTTCTCTATCTCTTTGTCTTCCTGCTCTTTCTCAGGTAAAGAGGCAGCTGCAACCTTGGTGCAAAGTATTCATAAAATAGAAAGGTAACTGCCCTTCATCTTAGTATTTGTCTATGTATTGAGACATAATGGAATGTGAGATGGAGTTTAAATTGGCAAACCTGGCTCTGTTATTTTCTCTGTAAAATTAGTCAGATATACTGACATAAGAAATGATTCTTAGGGATCACAGACATCTTCCGTTGCAAAAAATATTGAACGTGAATTGCTAGGCACTTTGTCGCCTCTTATCTTCATTATAGCTTTTTGCTTTCTCCCCTAAGATTTTTTTTAAAGCTTTCTGATCACAAATGACTTCACAGAGATCTACTATGATCATTAAGGACTGTGTTCAGCAAATGCCAAACTTACAGTTATGTCTGTGGAGCCTCTGCAGGCTTTCATAGCATGACAGCTATAAAGCTGAAAAGTATTTGTGCACCAACCCACAGAAACTCAGTCTTCGCCTTTCCCACTGACAAAGTTGGAGTACAAAGGCCCCTTCAAATACTACATTCAGTTATGGTTACCTCAGTTTTCTAGAATCAGTATCCCCAGTGCCACAAAGACAGGGGCTGTCACTTATTTGCTCAGCTATAAGATGTACCAGTATCATGTAACCTAAAAGCTTATTGGCTTTTTTGACCATCACATTGCAAGCTGTAACTAATTAATCTACATTAGCAGATTAGACTATTCCCCTCTAAATATAAAATGCCTGTTGAATTTCATGCAGCTGCAGGATTTTTTTTCCACAATTTCTGTTTTTCATGTACAACACTGACAAAATTTGAAGAAGGTGAGCACCCAGGGGTTAAATTCTCCCAGTCCTTTCAGGGGAACTAAGACATCCCTTACTCCTCTGCTCAAATTTTAAATGTGCTATGAGAGAGAGAACAGAGAGAACAAAAAAAAAAAAAAGGCAAGAAAATGGGAAATCTCCATCAAACTACTTATACACACCACACAGATTGGCTAGTATTAAATGGCTCCGAAGAACTGGGTGAAGTAGTTTACTCCCTCCATAGACGAAGGAGCAGGGGTAGAGGATGTATTGTGAATTAAACAAGCAAAGAGTCCTGTGGCACTTCTAAAAATTAACCAGCTCTTTTGTTGTATGAGCTTTCATAGGAGAAATCCCTACTTTGTCAGACACTTTGAAGATGGGGAATTTATAGAATATGAGGAAAATTTCATCCCATTCTCTAAGTTCCCCATCTTCAAAATGTCTGACAAAGTAGGATTTTCTCCCACAAAATTGCATGCAACAAATAAGTATATTAGCTATGTCTATACTTAGATTGTTAAATCAATTCAATTTAAATTGATCTAATTCAATCAAAATAAAAAAAAATCATTGTCAGTTTAATTTAAATCAATTCAACATGTGCCCACTAGAAACTCAAAGGGTATGTCCACACACAGTCCTTATTTCGAAACAACAGAGGTTATTTTGAAATAAGGAATGGCATGGCCACACGACGCACGGCCATTTCGAAAGAAGCAAACCGCTTCTTTCGAAATGGCCGTGGTCCTTTCGAAAGAAGCTAAACCTCGTTGCCTTTCGAAAG
>ML681992.1:1363020-1383506 GCA_007922195.1 Podocnemis expansa
AGAAAGAAAGAAAGAAAGAAAGAAAGAAAGAAAGAAAGAAAGAAAGAAAGAAAAAGTTTGTAAGGTTGCAAAACCAAGCACTCCAGCTTAGTTAATGCCAGAATTAAAATTCCTGCACAGCCTTAATTCAGTCCCCTTCTATGTATTCATTCTCATATGCAGAGATGACATGATCACCTAGTATTTTCCTAGGCCTAACCTAACTATTAGGTGCTTAATTTTGCAATCTTTATAACGATCCTTTACCTAGGTTTTTGTATGTTCCCAATAGTTATGTCATGGCTGAGACCAAAGATGTGACCTTTTGCTTTCATTAAATAATAACTGAGGGATAGTTTATGGTCTGTATAAACAGTAGAATAACATGTAAAGAAAGCCTGGCGAAATATTTTTTTCTTCAGTCAACAACATCTGACTTTCTGTAGCAATTTGAGAGTACACCCTCTCTGCTGGAGATGGTTTTGGAAACACAAAACCAATCATTTATCCAACGCTCATCTCTGTACAATGTGACAGTACTACATGAACCCCATAGAGTGAAGTGTCACAAAACAGCATAGGAACCATCCTGGCATTAAAATTCACTAGCAATTGGAATGATTTTAACAGCTTTAGGACAGTGTTGACAAATTTACTTTTCCCTAAACAAAGCTCTAGTTCCTTCTCATTTATTCTATAAAAAGCTAGGAAGACTGGGAGCACACGTTAGACATTTTAGGTTGAAGTTTATTGAGTAAATCAGCATACTATCTACAAATAATTTCATTTTATGAAGATCCTGACAGCTAGAACTTCCTTGTTAATAGCTGTAATGTTTTCTGGGAATGGATGCAAGCCATAGACATCAATGTAGTTATCTAAAAAGACCATTTCCGGTGACTGGAAAATACTCTTATTGCATTTAAAGCACAATATGCTGAAAGATGGGAGGATCTGAAAAGACTTTTAATACCAGTCTATTACATTACATTAACTTACTGACAGGAGTTTTCTTCAGGATAGACTGCTGAAATGCATGTTCAGTTTTGTGAATGTTATCCTACTGGATAGAAATCCTTTGTCTTCTGAACAAGTTCAAGTTTTAACAGTATTACTCAGTGAATTATGAGCACAGACCACACTAAGTGGCTTTCTATCTCCTCTAGATTTGGTGAATTCTAATGAGGGAAGATAGTTTGCTGAATATTCTCTTTCTCTGCAACCATCAGCCTTCTATTTTAGGGCCAGTTTGTAACTCTTGCTATATGTCCTAGAATGAAAATATCCCTTTACTCTCCTGTATTAGTTATCTGTACCACTGACTACAGTGTATGGCTGCCTTTCTAAAGTCAATGCTATTAAATCCTGTGCAAATGAATGTTGGGGGAATGAACAAAAGCTAACATGGATGGGAAAATGCATCACTTATAGGGCTGGTACAAACTACTCCACCCTAGGACAAGTGGGGAATCAGCTATCAAGTTATGACTCTCTAGTCACAAACTGATGCTAGTCTGCTGACATCTATTCACTGACCCTTAATCAAGACTATCTACATAGCTATAGTGGAGCTACTAGCAAATAAAGAGGTGCACTAGCAACATGGCAAACCAGGATGCCAAGTAATCTATCAGGGTTTTCAGTGTGGCTCTTTGTAGCATCACTATTTCCTCCCAGAATGTCATTTCTAATGTTGAAGTCTGGGTATGACTCAATTCTTCCCTGTTCAGTTCCTTTAATTAATCTTTCACCATGGTGGCTGTAATTATACATTGAAGGTTTCTCTGACACTATCTCCTGTACTGTATTGATGGACTGAGGCTATACACTCTGCCGTGTTTCTTTATATATCTGCTCAATAACAATGGATACATATCTTCATTAGCTATTACATCTTTCTCTAAGATCTGACTGTTAGCTTTCAGTGTAATTATCTTCTCCCAATGTCTGTTTTATAAAGGGTACTGCCAACTTTATCCTCTTCGTCTCCAGTATGCGTGTGTGTAGAACCATATGTCTGAGCCTCTGCTTGGTTACATTCTCACTTTGTTTTTGCCCCCCCCCCCATCTCTGTACAGAGCACATACAGACTATTGGCTTTCAGGATCATATCTCCTCACAATACCTCTGTAGCCCCAGCAGAAAAAAAAAAAAAGTGGGAAATCTCTTCCCCTGGCTCTACTGAACTTAAATATCATTTACTGCTACATAGTACTTTAAACTGTGTTGTTATAGCCACTCTGGTCCCAGGATATTAGAGAGTAAAAGGTGAGTTAGGTAATATCTTTAATTGGACCAAGTTCTGTTAGTGACAGAGACCAGCTTTCAAGCTTACACAGAGCTAAACTTAGGAAGCATTTTAAAATCCAACTGAATGGTTATTTACAGAAACAAATATGTAAATATTTCAACATTATTTTAGGCTATGTCCACACGTTGCTTTTAAATCGAAACAACGACTGTTGTTTCAATTTAAAAAAAATCATGCCCAGATGACGTTTCGTTGTTTCAGAATGATGAACCCCGTCAAATTGAAACAATGAACCGTAATTTGAAATGGTAAAACCTACTAAGAAATAGAAATAGCCATTAAATCAAAATGGTTGTTTCAAAACAACGCCATTGAGACGCATTGTTTCGACACACCAGCTGTTTTGATTCCGATGTGGATTGCCCTTCTTCCTCCCAGGGTGCACCGGAAGCAGGAAGTGCCTGGTGCCACATGCCTGGATATTGCAGACAGCATGGGAGAGGCACATGCTGCTTCAGCGCAGCGGTGACTCTGGGCCCCTGTGTGGTCGCAGGAGGAGACCCTCTGCCTCCTGCAGATATGGGGCAGGGAGGACATCTTCCGGGCAAGGCACAAAAACCTCAATGTCTATAGGGACATCGCAGAGGCCCTGTCTGCACAGGGCTATGAGCACACCACAGAACAGGTGCACTCAAAAGTTAAAGTCCACCGGCAGGAC
This sequence comes from Podocnemis expansa, assembly GCA_007922195.1. NCBI lineage: Eukaryota > Metazoa > Chordata > Testudines > Podocnemididae > Podocnemis > Podocnemis expansa. Next base: position 1,365,969 of record ML681992.1, read on the forward strand.
TACTCCAGGGCTATGGAGGCAAAGCATCTCTAGGGGCCAACTGCTGCCACAAGCTGCCCCTTTTATGAGTTGCTAGATGCCTTTGTGAGGCAGGAACCCAGCAATCCCCCTTCCTGGGCTTTGGTCTTCAGCGAGCCCCGCACCCTGGCCACATCCCCTGAGGGAGGCCCCTCAAACATGGAGGCATCTGTGAACATGGAAAACGCCAGCCAGCCTGAGACCACACCACCAGCCAGTCCCAAGTTGTTCCCCACCCGGGAGGAGAGGTCCAGCACCCCAGAGGAAGAGCAAGATGGGGAGATGGAGGAGGCACCAGCAATGGAAGGGACAGCCATGTGAACATCAGGAGTGCCTGTTGGTGAGTGTCCCCCCACCCAAGACAGGCAGGACCAAGAGTGCCAATGGCATGGGTACCGAGGGGGGCATGGCCCTGGGGCAAAAAGGGCATGAGCCTGGGGGTGGTGGTGCACAAGGTCTCCCATGGATGCAGGTGGCAGGGAGGCATGTGCAGACAGGGCCCCAGGTCCCAGCGGGATGGGGTCCCTCATCATGGGGTGGCATTAGGCAGATGTGGCAGCATGCAGGGCAGACAGCCTGCAGTCCGCACCACCATCACATAGCCTCGAGAGAATTCCTGGGCCACATTTTGCTGAGCACAGGTCACTACTGTGGGCCACGATGTCACGTGCCCCTGAATGCAGTGTAAACAGGACACAGATTGGGAATCCTGCTGGCAGTCAGGGCAGAGGTGTTTCCAGCTGACAGGCTGCACACAGCTAAGGCCAGTAGGCTGAGAGACTCACCTTTTCTCACTTCTGCCTTGCAGCCCACACAGCCACCCAGAGTCCCACTCCTGGGAGCCCACCCACCACCATGAGGCTGAGGAGGAGAGCCCGCCGGACCCAGGATGACATCCTGTGCAACCTGCTGGAGCTGGGCCATCAAGCTGAGGAGTCTGCCTGGGCCTGGAGACAAGAGAAGGACAGGCATCAGGAGCCCACCGTCTGCCAGGTCCAGCATGCGGCTGATGTTGATGACTGTGTCATGGCAATGAAGCAGCGGGCCGTGGCGATGGAGTGGCAGGCTACAGCACTGAAGCAGCAGGCCACTGCTCAAGAAGCTGTCACCATCGCTGTCAGGGACGTTGTCTCCAGCCTGCAGTACATAGTGCAGCACCTGGCGCCCCTGGAAGCCGAGGGAGCTCCACTGAGGCACCCCAGTGTCCCTTGCTGCCAGCCACGGAGAAGGCCGTGGCACAGTGGGCCATGGGCCAGGGATGGCTTCCCCATAGCCTCGCCCCATCTTGAAGTCCCCAAACCCCTACCCCACATCCCAGGTCCCAGTTTAGTACCCACCCCACAGTTCTCACCCCACCCCACATCCAAGCTCCCAATTTAGTACCCACCTCCCAGTTCTCCCCCAACCCCACATTATCTGAACCTTTGCTGCCTCTCAAGTCCCCCCTTCCCTGACCCCCTTCTTATTGTAAATAAAAGTTCCAACACCGAACAGTTCTAGCTGAGTGTTTATTGGGTTGGGTTCAGGGTGTGGGGGGATTGGGTGGGGGCTGGCTGTGGCAGAATGGGACAGCAGGCAGTGTGGTGGGGAAGTTCTGGCCCTCACATGTCCTCCTGTAGAAACAGGTCTCTCAGTGCCTCCTGCACAGTAGTTGCTCTATGCAGCACTTAGCCCCTTGGGGCCAACACCTCTGGCTGCTGGAACCAGGCACAGACGAGCCCAGACTCAGCCTCCCACATGGAGGCTACTGTCTTCCCCCAGAGCTCCCAGAAGTTATGCAGTGCCATGCAGGCACTTATGACCCCCATGATTGGGTCCTCAGAGAGGTGCAGGCATATGAGAAGGCACCTCCAGTGAGCTTTCAGTCTGCCGAATGTTGACACAGAGGTTGAAAACCTGCTGCCTTGCATTGAGCGGTCCCATGTACAGATGCATGAGCTAGGGTCGGAGGGAGTAGGCCACATCTGTGATGATGAGGACGGGCACCTCGACTTCCCCAAAGGTGATTTGGGGGGGGCAGGAAGATGCTCACCTCTATGTCCCAGTACAGGGAAGAGTTGCACAGAACCCTGGCATCATGCATCCTCCCTGGCCATCCGACATAGCTGTTTTAATAGATACCCCAGTGGTCCACAAGGGCCTGAAGGATGAGCAAGTGGTATCCCTTCCTCTGCTGGTACTGAGCTGCACAGTGTTGTGGGGCTCACATGGGGATGTGCGTGGCATCAAGTATCCCCCTGCAGTTTGGAAACCCCAGGGTGGCAAGGCCAGCAATGGTGTCCTGCAGCACTCCTTGGGTGATGAGGTGTGGCAGCAGGACTCTGTTGATGGCATAGGTGACCTCCAGCAGCACTTCACCAACGATGAACCTCCCAGCACTGAAGAGATGGGCAACGGACCTGTGGGACTTTGGGGTGGCCATCTTCCAGAGAGTGATGGCCACTCACTTGTCAACAGGGATGGCTGCTCTCATCACCGTGTCCCTTTGGCGCAGGACTGGGGCAAGCTTGGTGACCAGGTGAGTAAAAGTCTCCCTGCACCACCTGGAGGTTCCTCCTCCACTGCTTGTTGCTCCAGGTTCGAAGGACAACCCGCTCCCACCAGTCTGTGCTGATGTGTTGTGCCCAGATGTGATGTTGCACAGTAGGGGAGTGGGGACCTAAGGCCGCTGTGAGGGCCAGTGAAATGATGGTCAGGGACTCAGCCTTGGGATCATCGGAACAGTGTGTCCCACTGCAGGGGAGCACCCTGCAGGCTAGCAGAGGGTCTAGCTAGCACTTGAGGATGGTGTGGGAGCTGGAGAACATCCATGGCCATCTTTCTCGCAGCCACAATGGACAGGGACATGAGTTCAGTTCCTGCTTTTATGCGATTGGCTGGCAACATGGCCCTGTTAGGGGGCCATGTTGCCACACCTCCTATGGTGCCCCTCTCTTGAATTGAAATAGCACATCTTGTGTCTGAACTTGCTATTTCAATTTGGTGTTTTTGCTTAAATCGATTTAAGTTAAATCGATTTAATGATTTTATTTTCAATTACCTTAATTAGATATAACTTAAATCGATGTAAGCCTGTACATGTGGACATAGCCTTAGAGAATAAGTATTAAAGTGTCTTTTTTATTAAACATTTTAATGAAGTGGCTTGATTTTAGAGTTAGTTTTGCCTTTAACAAAAACAGAGTAAGACATCTAGAGAGAGCAGAATAGTGAATATCGGGGAGGAAGCAGCTTTCTATTTATAACCACAGGAGTCAACGGACTCTATTTAGGGACAACAGCTCACTGCAGAATAGTTTGCACACCAAGTGCATCTCTAGGTTCTGGCTTTCTTCTTGGTCGGGGACATCAGTTATGGGGCTTGGCGGGTGTCTGTCATATCCTGACCCTCTTCCAACCAGCCATTGAAAGACTGCATAAGCTGTCTTATACTAGTGACATAGAATCATAGAATCATAGGGTTGGAAGGTACCTCATGAGGTCATCTAGTCCAACCCCCTGCCAAAAAAAGCAGGACCACTCCCACTAAATTATTCCAGCTAGAGTTTTATCTAGCTGTGCCTTAAACAGCTCCAAAGACAGAGATTCCACCACCTCCCTAGGTAACCCATTCCAATGCTTTACCACCCTCCTAGTAAGAATGTTTTTGCTAATATCCAGCCTCGACCTCCCCATCTGCAACTTGAAAGCATTGCTCCTTTTTCTATCCTCCATTACTACTGAGAACAGCTGAGCTCCATCCTTCTTGGAGCATCCCTTCAGGTAGTTGAAGGTTGCTACCAATCCCCCCTCAGTCTTCTCTTCTCCAGGCTAAATAAACCTAGTTCCTTCAGACTTCTTTCATAGGGCTTGTGCTCCAGGTCCCTGATCATTTTTGTTGCCCTCCACTGGACTTTTTCTAATTTGTCCACATCCTTTTTTGTAGTGGGTAGCCCAAAACTGGACTCAGTATTCCTAATGCAACCTCACCAGTGCTGAATAGAGGGGAATGATCATAGAATCATAGAATCCTAGGGTTGGAAGGGACCTCATAGGTCATCTAGTCCAACCCCCTGCCAGAGGCTGGACCACTCCCACTAAACCATCCCACTCATGGTTTTGTCCAGCTGGGCCTTAAACATCTCCAAAGATGGAGACTCCACAACCTCCCTTGGCAGCTCATTCCAATGCTTCACCACTCGCCTAGTAAAAAAGTTTTTTCTAATATCCAGCCTCGACATCCCTAACTGCAACTTGAGACCATTGCTCCTTGTTCTGTCCTCTGTTACCACTGAGAACAGTCGAGCTCCATCTACCTTAGAGCATCCCTTCAAGTAGTTGAAGGTTGCTATCAAATCCCCCCTCAATCTTCTCTTCTGTAGACTAAATAAGCCTAATGCTTTCCGTCTATCCTCATAGGGCTTGTGCTCCAACCCTTTAATCATTTTGGTTGCCCTCCTCTGAACTCTCTCTAGCATGTCCCTGTCCTTTTTGTAGTGGGGAACCCAAAACTGAACACAGTGTTCTAGATGTGGCCTCACCAGTGCAGAATAGAGGGGAATGACTGCATCCCTTGATCTGCTGGTAATACTTCTGTTGATGCAGCCCAGTATGCCATTGGCCTTTTTGGCAGCAAGAGCACACTGCTGACTCATGTCTAGCTTCCCATCCACCATGACCCCCCGGTCCTTTTCTACACTGCTGCTACTTAACTGAATGTTTCCCAGGCTGTAGCAGTGCATGGGGTTTTTCCGTCCCACATTCAGGATTTTACACTTGTCCTTATTGAACTTCATAAGATTTTTATTGGCCCACTGTTCCAATTTATCTAGGTCTCCCTGAATCCTGTCCTTGCCCTCCAACATGTCTACTGTTCCCCCCAGTTTGGTGTCATCCACAAACTTACTGAAAGTGCAGACTGTTCCATCATCCAGATCACTGATGAAAATGTTGAACAGAACCGGCCCCAGGACTGACCCCTGGGGCACACCACTAGTGACTGCTTGCCACCTAGACATGGAACCATTGATTCCTACATGATGAAACCATTGATCTAGCCAGTTTTCTATCCACCTTATAGTCCACCTATCCAACCCATACTTCCTTAATTTGCCGATGAGAATGCTGTGGGAAACTGTATCAAAAGCCTTGCTAAAATCAAGGTATATCACATCAACGGTTCTTCCTGCATCCAGAAAACCAGTCATCTACTCATAGAAGGAGATGAGATTGGTCAGGCATGATTTACCCTTGGTAAATCCATGGTGACTGTTCCTGATCACCTTTTTTTTTCTTCTAAGTGTTTGAGGATGGATTCTTTAAGAATCTGCTCCATAATTTTGCCAGGGATTGAGGTGAGGCTGACTGGTCTATAATTCCCCAGATCCTCCTTTTTTCCCTTTCTTGAAAATAGGCACTACATTTGCTTTTTTCCAATCCTCTGGCACCTCCCCTGTTCTCCATGAGTTTTGAAAGATAATGGCCAGCGGTGCTGCTATCTCATCGGCCAATTCCCTCAGCACCCTTGAATGCAGTTCGTCAGGCCCCATGGACTTGTACACATCCAGCTTCTTTAAGCAGTCCCTAACCTGAACTTCCGTCACCAAGGGCCTCTCTTCTTCTCTCCAATCTGCCATACCCATGGTAGTGGGCTGGGAGCTGACCCCGCCTGTGAAAACTGAAGCAAAAAATGCATTGAGCACTTCGGCTTTTTCCTTATCCTCTGTCACAAGGATGCCTGCCCTATTCAGCAAGGGGCCTACACCATCCCTGATCCTCCTCTTGTTATTAACATACTTGTAGAACCCCTTCTTGTTATCCTTTACATCCCTCGCTAGCCACAGCTCCATTTGTTCTTTGGCCTTTCTGATTTTATCCCTGCAGTCCCTAGCAATATCTTTATATGCCTCCTTGGTCATCTGACCAAGCTTCCACTTCCTGTAAGCTTCCTTTTATGTTTAACCTCAGAGCAGACTTCTCTGCTAAGCCATTCTGGCTGCTTCACATGTTTATTCTTTCTCCTAATTGGAATGGCAACTTCCTGTGCCCTTAGCAGGGTTTTTTTAAAATTTAACCAGCTTTCTTGGACTGCTTTCCCCTTCAGATTAGCTTCCCAAGGGATCCTGGCCATCAGTTCCCTGAGGGAGCCAAAATATGCTCTTTTGAAGTCCAGGGTTTTTGTTTTGCTTCTTTCCTTCCTTCCTTTAATGAGCATCCTGAACTCAACCATGTCATGGTCACTACTGCCTTGCTTGCCATTTACCTCTACCTCCCTGATCAATTCTTCCCTGTTTGTGAGCAGCAGGTCGAGAGGTGCAAGGCCCCTAGTTGGTTCCTGCAGCATTTGTACTAGAAAGTTGTCCCCTACACACTCTAAAAACTTCCTGGATTGCCCATGCACTGCTGTATTGGTCTCCCAGCAGATGTCAGGGTAATTGAAGTCCCCCATGAGCACCAGGGCCTGTGATCTAGAAGCTTCCGCTAGTTGTCCATAGAACACCTCATCCACCTCCTGCTTCTGGTCTGGTGGTCTATAGCAGACCCCCACCACAACATCCCATCTCAATGTAACCCACAGACAATGTTGCTTTCCCCTCTCAATGTAACCCACAGACTTTCTACAGGCATGCTTCCACTTCCATAATGGAGCTCTGAGCAGTCATAGAGCTCTTTTACATATAGTGCTACTCCTCCCCCTCTTCTTCCCTGCCTGTCTTTCCTGAACAGTTTATACCCATCCATGGCAGAGCTCCAGTCATGCAGACTTTCCCACCACGTCTCCGTTATTCCTATGATATCATAGTTCCTTGTCTGCACTAGTACTTCCAATTCTTCCTATTTATTTGCCAGGCTCCTCGAATTAGTGTATAGGCACCTAAGATACCCGGTCACTTGCCCTACTTTGTCAGTTTGGTTTTCAATTCTATTACATATACCTCCTTGCATTTTTTCTTGGAGTCCTCCTCCCCCCACTCTCCTCATGTGTTGGCGCTTCAGCGGAACATTTAAGACAATTATTTGATCCCCCCCCCCCATGCTTCGACTACCTTCTCTTTTATTCCTGGTACTACAGTCCCAACACCCCCCAAGTTCCATCCCTTCCCCCAGATCACCCACATTGCCACTTACCTCTGGGCTTTGGTCTCCTTCCCCCATTGAACCTAGTTTAAAGCCCTCCTCACTAGGTCAGCCAGTCTGTGCCCAAAGACACTCTTCCCCTTCCTGGACAGGTGAAGGCCATCTCTTACTATCAATCCTCTGTCCTGAAACAGTACTCCATGGTCAAGGAAGCCGAATCCCTCCTGACCACACCATCTTCTCAGCCAGGCATTCACCTCTAGGATGCATCTGTCTCTCCTCAGGCCTCTAGCCTTGACTGGAAGGATTGATGAGAATACCACCTGTGCTCCAAACTCCTTCACCCTCACTCCCAGAGCCCTGAAGTCACCTTTGATCTGCTGAGGATCACCTCTCACAGTATCATTGGTACCCACATGGATAACAAGCATGGGGTAGTAGTCTGAGGGGTGGATGATTTTTGACAGTCCCTCCGTAACGTCTCTGATATGGGCACCTGGCAGGCAGCATACCTCCCTAGAGGCCTTGTCAGGGCGACAGATGGGTGCCTCCGTTCCTCTCAGGAGGGAGTCCCCAATCACCACAACCCTACATTTCCTCTTAGGTGAGGTGGCTGTGATCTCCCCAGCCTCTGGGGTGGATGGTCTCTCCTCTACCTCCTTCATCATGTCCAGCACCGCATAACGGTTCCTCACCACAATGGATGGTGGGATGTGAGCAGGTGTGGAGCACTGTCTGCTGCCAGAGGTGACCAGCTGCCAGTGTCCTCCCTCTGCCATAGGCATCCCATCCGTTTCCAGAGCTGTGGCAGTAGCCCTTGGCACCGGGATAGGGACCTCCTCCTTGTAGATCTCATCGTGGACACTGTCAAGGAACTTTTCCAGGGCATAGATACCCCTGAGTCGTGACACCTCCTCCTGTAACTCTCCTACCTGCTTCCGGAGAGATGCCACCAGAAGGCACCTATCACATAGGCTCATCTCCCTAGCCTGATCATCAGTGGCAGGAAGATGAAGGCCACAGTCCTTGCAAATCCACACCAGGATCTGGGTGGAAATATCCATCGTCAGACACTCTATCTGGCTTCAAACAGTGGGAAAGGAAACAGCAGGAGCACTGGCACCAGCAGTGCGGCTCCTCTTCACCATCTTGGCCTCACCAAACTCCTTCTCAACCTCCCTCGCAAACTCCCCTGTTTGCTGTCCCCTGGTTGCTCTAGCAGTGACTTTTAAAGGCCTTCTCTGCCTAGGTCAGCCCTTGCCCCTTGCTAGTCAGACAGGGGGCAGGCCAATCACAAGGCTGCTAGAGGCTGCTAGAGGCTGGTGATTAAAGGGGATCAAGGAACAATGGTTGAAACAGACCCCACACAATCACACAAGCACAGACCCACAACTAACAGCAATCACCTGTAGGGAAAAAGACACAAGCAAATCACCTGTAGGGAAAAAGGCACAGTCCAATCACTTACCTAGGACGCACCTGGCACCAACTCCTTCCCTCGCAAACTCCCCTGTTTGCTCACATCCCTTGATATGCTGGCAATGCTTCTTCTCATGCAGCCCAGTATGCTATTGACCTTTTTGGCAGCAAGAGCACACTGCTGATTCCTATCCAGCTTCCAATCCGCCAGGACCTGCAGGTCCTTTTCTATGGTGCTGCAACTTAGCTGATCACTCCCCAGCCTGTAGCACTGCATGGGGTTTTTTCCATCCCAAGTGCAGGACTTTGCACTTGTCCTTGTTGAACCTCATGAGATTTCCATTGGCCCACAGCTCCAAATTGTCAAGGTCTTCCTGAATCTTCTCCCTGCCCTCCAGGGTGTCTACCACTCCTCCCAGCTTGGTGTCATCTGCAAACTTACTGAGTGTGCAATAAATCCCATCATCCAGATCATTAATGAAAATGTTGAACAGAACTGGCCCCAGGACCATCCCCTGAGGTACACCACTGGTTACTGGTTCCCAACTTGACATGGAGCCATTGATTCCTACACGCTGAAACAGTTGATCTAGCCAGTTCTCTATCCACCTTACCATCCACACATCAAATCCATATTTCCTTAACTTGCTGAGGAGAATGCTTTGGGAAACTGTATCAAAAGCCTTGCTAAAGTTGAGGTATATCACATCAACAGCTCTTCGCGCATCCACAAATCCAGTCATCTCATCAAAGAAGGTGATGAGGTCGGTCAGGCATGATTTACCCTTGGTGAATCCATGCTGACTGTTCCTGATCACTCTGTTTTCCTCCAATTGTTTCAGGATGGATTCTTTGGGAATCTGCTCCATGATTCTTCCAAGGATTGAGGTGAGGCTGACAGGTCTGTAATTCCCTGGATCCTCCTTTTTGCCTTTCTGGAAGATAGGCACTATATTTGCTTTTTTTGCAGTCCTCTGACACCTGCCCCACTCGCCACGTGTTTTCAAAGATAATGGCCAGTGGTACTGCTACTTCATTGGCCAACTCCTTCAGCAGCCTTGGATGCAGGTTGTCCGGCCCCATGGACTTGTGCACATCCAGCTTCTTTAGGTAGTTCCTGACCTGACCTTCTGTCACCAAAGGCCTCTCTTATTCTCTCCAATCTGCCAAACCCAGTGTAGTGGGCTGGGACCTGTCCCTGCCTGTGAAAACCGAATTAAGAAAAGCATTGATCACGTCAGCCTTTTCTTCATCCTTCATCACAAGGATACCTGCGCTATTCAGTAAGGGACCTACACCAGCCCTGATCCTCTTTTTGTTATTGACATACTTGTAGAACCCCTTCCTATTATCCTTCACATCTCTTGCTAGCCACAACTCCAATTGTGCTTTGGCCTGTCTGATTTTATCCCTGCAGTCCCAAGCAATATCTTTATATGCCTCCTTAGTCATCTGTCCAAGCTTTCACCTCCTGTAAGCTTCCTTTTATGCTTTAGTTCAGTGCAGAGCTCTCTGTTAAGCCACACTGGGCACCTTCCACATTTGCTGTTCTTCCTGCTCATCGGAATGGTATCTTCCTGTGCCCTTAGCAGGGTTTCCTTAAAATGCAGCCAGCTCTCTTGGACACCTTTCCCCTTCAAATCAGCTTCCCAAGAGATCCTGCCCATCAGTTCCCTGAGGGACCCGAAATCTGCTTTTCTGGACTCCAGGGTCTATGTTTTGCTTCTTTCCTTTCTTCCATTAATCAGCATCTTGAACTCTACCTTCCCATGGTCACTGCTGCCCAGGTTGCCATTAACTTCTATGCTCCCAATCAATTCTTCACTGTTTGTTAGCAGCAGATCAAGAGCTGCAAGGCCCCTAGTTGGTTCCTCCAGCATTTGTACCAGGAAGTTGTCCTCAACACTCTCCAAAAACTTCCTGGATTGCCTGTGCATTTCTGTATTAGCCTCCCAACAGGTGTCAGGGTAATTGAAGTCCCCCATGAGAACCAGGGCTGGTGATCTGGAAACTTCTGCCAGTTGTCCACAGAATGCCTCATCCACCTCCTCCTTCTTGTCTGGACGTCTATAGCAGACACCCACCACACCAGCCCCCTTGTTGCCCTCTGTCCTCTGACATGTGATGTAATTAACGTCCCCGTGGGCTTAGAAGCCAAGCGATGAAGAGATGTGGTGAGAAGAAAATAGTGGGAGATGGAAACAGACATAAAATAAAGGTGAAGGCAAGGGAAGTACCTCATGTACATCAGTCTGTGATCCTCACTGCAGTATGGCTTGTCATTCTTATCTTGCATGAAAGCCTGGGTGTCTCAGTTTCAGAGATGAAAACAAAGGTTTTGGAGTGACCCAGGATCATTTTGCCCTTTCTCGAGGAAATCCTGTATAGGATGTTTTTTTTTTCTTTTCCTTTTAAAGAAGCTCTATAAAATGTTATGAGAAGAATAGTCCATTTCTAATTCAGGGCTTAATTTCCAATACACAAATTTTCTTTGTTGTTTTAAGATTTCAAAATGTTCCTGTCCATAGTTTATGACCTAAGCACAAAACCTGGAGATCATATCACTGTCTTTTTTTTTTCTTTTCTGCTTATACTAATTCAGCCAGTCTTTTCTCCCATGCCTTTTCTATTATCATTCATTATTATAAGTTACTGGGCTATTGAGTTAACTTTTATTCAGTCATTTTGCAGAGCTTGGTCAATGAGTTTATGTCCACTCTGCTCCAATTGATGAAGCAATACTGGCTCCATATTTCTTCTCCATTAAAAATAAATAAATAAATAAATAATAAAAAAAAGAAACCTCACTTCTCATATAAGCCACTGCAATCCAGTTTGGTTTTGGTATCAAAATATAACAACCTGGTCATCAGGTTGGAGCAAAAGCTTTTATTAACAGTCACCATTCACAACCATCACAGTCCTGCAAGCAGCTGTAACACATGTTGCCTCTACACATCTTCCAGAAAGAACAAAGAGTGCTGCAGGTCAGAGGTTGTGGCTGAACCATGAGTGAGAATACAGTAGTTCAAAGGCAACAAACAATAACATATCATTTATCATATTCCTATTACCCTGCTAATTATCATTAACTTATCCTGCCATTTAACACGGAAGGGCTAAGTGAATCTACATATCATTGTCCTCTCAAAAGAATCAAAATATGCTAGTACAAAATTAGACCTCTTGTTAGCATTTGGTACAATAGAAGCAAAAATCTCTAACAAACCTGAATACAAATAAAAAAAAACAAACAAACCTGCAGCTGAATGTTTATCTATACATTTCTCCCCCACCATAATGCTCCAAATGTTTGCTAAAAGAAATAGGAGGCACAGCATCCTGAAGCCATTCTGCTGTCACTCCCACCAGAAACTGTAATCAGGTTGCAATAACATTATGATCAATGATGTTAGTGCTTCTTGAGGATCCAAATACATCAGCAGGAAAGCAGAACATATGCAAGCTGCAGCTTGATCTTTAAATGTTTTACCACTGCCTATTCCAGCCATAAGTTTAATCTTTGCAACAAGTTTCTTTTGTAGTCAAACATTAGATGATTTCTTCTTCACTAAACCTTCTAGGACAGTCAATTTTCTCAGCATGAGGCAGTCCCAGCTCTCATTATATATAAATCTAGATAGAGAAGATATATATATATATGCATCTGTCTATCTGTTACATATGTATGCATAGTTTTCTTCCTTGCTAAAAGTGAAAGGATGGTACTTACTGTACCTGCATGTGATAGATAATTTTCAGTTATCCAAAATGATCAGCCTTAGGTAGAGATTATTTTCCAAAAGATATTCTATCACCTTTAGTCACAGGACACACACCGTGCAATATCATATTACTCAACAGAATTTTAAAGAGAAACATTCCAACAATATACTCTTCTCTTTAGTCACAGGTAATCACTCAAAAATGGTGGATATTTATTTTTAATCAGAGCTGTAAGCAGGCAAGGATTATCTCACAATGCTGTATCTATTTACAGCATACCAGATATTTAGTTCAAAAGAGCATATTATATGTGGTTGGTGGAGTGCCATGGGCTCCATTAATTTGTATCACCTCTCTGTCACCTCTTCAACTGAAATAATAGAAACCCATTACTAAAGGGTAGAAGTTATTTTTACGGCAGTGGCGTTATGCTTTTTAGCTGACTTCACTTCCACTGGCAGTTGCATAGGTGGGTTTGGAGTTGCCTCAGGGTCTGTTGTACAGTTAGCCTGCTAATGGTATCCCTGGACTGTCTGTCCTTTTGGTTGATATTATAGTCTTGGCCTTGCCTTCAATTTGTTCTATTTATGATAAAATTATTTTCAACTCTTTGACATTTTGCTCTACGCTCCTTTTCATTGGTCAGAAAAATGATCCATGTCCACCTTTAAAAAAAAAAAAAGGTTTCACAATCTGGATATATACATTAAACACCAGGGTCAAAGCTGGGGGTGGGGGTGGGGTGAAGCCCAGGACCAAACAGCCTGTGAGGGTCTCACCACCCCAGCACTTGGGGGGGGAGGGCAAGGTCACCCTGGGCCAGAGTCCAGACTCTCATCCTGCCCCTAGGCTGGCTGGTTCATCCAGCTTGTTGATCCTCTGTAGGAGCAGAACTAGAAGTGCTGCCAAAGCACAGCACTCCTGCCACCAAAGGCAGTAAGCGGCCTGTGGGGGGCAGCACGGACCCCGCCCAACTGCAGGGCCCAGGATTGTAGTTCCACTTGCTTCTCCCGCCCTAGCCCCAAGGACAGTCATGACAATCCCCTTGTGTTGCTCAGGTCAATAATCTGCATGCTGACTTTGTCTCTCCTTGTGTCTGGCTCTATGATATTTAAATCCTAAAATATGTAATTAAAGTTTATCCAGGGGATTTGTATTCACCATGTTTTCTTCTCATTAAATCATTTGAAATTAGAAGAAAACAAATGTTCTCTAACTTCTTGAGCAGTGTTGTGGAATACCACTCTGATGTAGTGTGGGAAGGCAAGAACAAAAAGATGTATCTGCTCCTTCACTTCTCGGGTTGCTAAACTCTACATTTTACTATCAATTCTGGTGACTCCCTCTTTTGCACTCACCTTCATTTCCAAGGAATCTTGGAAGGAGTCAGCCTATGGAATTCCTTGCTAGGAGATGTTGTGAAGGAAAACCATATAACTGGGTTCAAAAAATAATTCAGTAAATTCGTGGAGGATAGGTCCATCAATGGCTATTGGCCATAGTAGTCAGCAATGCAAGTCCACACTCTAGGTCTGTCAAAGACCAGATCAACACTGTTAGGGAAGCAATGAGCCTGCCTGTACTGGCTTAGACCTGACTGAGTAGTCACAGCTCATGTTTGGTAGCTTTTAAACCTGGCCCACACAGCCAATCAGCTGATGTTTACTGTGTATCACATCTGCAATTATGCTTGTCCCTGTTCCTGCTTAGTTCCAGTCCGGCTCCAGCCTGTTCCTGCTTTTTTTACATCCCTTGCTCACAGTTCTCTCTCTGGACTGCATCTAGTCCCTGCTCTTGATCTGCTTGATGCCCTGCTCCACTCTAGGTCCAGACTTCTGACTTTGATTCCTGAGTCTCCTTCTGCTTTACAACTGTGGCTGACCCTCCAGTTCTGGCACCTGACTTCTGTCTCTCTAGTACTGATCCCTGATTCCACCTCTGGCATAAGTATCTGGTTTATCTCCTGGCTCAGGCATTTGAATTTTGTCCCTCAATTGTGCCCTCCTCTCATTTCTTGGACTCTGCCACCCAAGCATCCACTCTAACTGGTAGGCCAAACTCTTGCTTCCACTACAAGGCCTGAGCACCTACGTGCCTTTTGACTTCAGCTTAGGCAGCTCCACACAAAGGCTAGGGGCCAGGTTCAGCAGCATGAAGTCTACTCAGGACAGTTTTTCCTTGGTGGAACTGGCAGGGGCCCTACGGACTTTGCAGATATAGATATTCACCTTGCTGATAGAATGTGGAACACTAGAGCTACGTTCACACACAAAGTGCTTGTTTCGAAACAAGCTGTTTCAAAATAAAGCCTTATTTCGAAACACCTTATTTCGAAATAAAAAAAATGTTTTCAAAATAAGGGAAAAGGAGGGAATCGAAATAGCATGTCCAGTGTGACATGCTTTTTCAAAATAGGAGAGGGGAGGGGGAGGGAGGCTCTGTGCTGGGCCCGGAGGCCCTGCCCCTGGGATTCCCCTGCCCCCCCACCTGGCATGGGAGGGCTTCCTCCACCCCCTCCACAGCCCCTGCCTGGCGCGGGAGGGCTTCCTCTGCCCCCCTGCGGCCCTTGCCCAGCATGTGGGGCTTCCTCTGCCCCACCATCCTGGGCAGGGGCCATGGGGGGGGCAGAGGAAGCCCAGGGGTGGGGTGCCCCAGGCTTGGGGGCAGCCCCAGCCAGCTTCCCCACTTCCCCTTGCTGGCGGTAGGGGGGCAAAGGGGGCTGAGGTTCCTATCCCCCCCCACTCCCAGCAAGGGGAAGCTGGCTGGGGCAACCTCCGACCCCCCTACACCCAACTCAGCACCCTAGCCAGGGTGCTGATCCCTGGCTAAGGTGCTGAGGGGGGTGGGACCTTCCCCCTAGGGTGCTATGCACCCTAGGGGGAAGGTCCTTGTTATTTTGAAACACTCTTTGTTTCAAAATAACATGTCCAAATGGCTTATTTTGAAACCACTGGTTTTGAAATAACCCTCTTTTCGAAAGCAAAGTGCGTTTAAGCTGTTTCGAAAGGAGGCTCTTGTTTTGAAATGAGGAGCTCCCTCCTTTCGAAACAAGAAAATGTCGTTTGGACATAGGGACTTTTATTTCGAAACAACCAGTGTTGTTTCGAAATAAAAGCCCTGTGTGACCATACCGTAGAAGCCCAAACTGCTTCACCAGAAATCCCAGCTCTTGCACACCAGGAATGGAAAGGCCCACTCTGAAACTAGTTTCCTGGTGGCCAATGTCAGTCCTGAGGATTACTAAATCAATATTACCTCTGTTATGTTTCTGTTACATATTTTAGAGTTAGACTGTTAAGCTATGTCCACACATACACCATTATTTCAAAATAACCCATTTCAAAATGAGTTATTTTGAAATAAAATCCTTATTTCAAAATAAGTTAATTCGAATTAACAGTTTGTTAATTTGAATTAGGGAAAAGCCTGCTTTCGAAACAGCTGTTGTTTCAAAATGGTTATTTCGAAACAAGGCCGTTTGGACATGTTTCGAAACAGTTGTTTTGAAACAATGGTGTTGTTTCGAAACAACGTGTCCTAACGCCGTTGTTTCAAAACAATGGCTTTTTCGATTAGATGCGAGGTTTAACAGTTTTGAAATAATTGTGCATCGTGTGGACATGCTGCTTCTTATTTCAAAACAACCTCTGTTGTTTCGAAATTAGAAGCCTGTGTGGACATACTCTTAGGGGATAGCTGAGCCAGTCCTGACTGATTTTAGATATTACTTCAATAAAGAGTGCTTTTCATGGGAATGCTCTCTGTGTTTGATGCTGATTTCCTCCTGAATACAACCAATTCCAAATATTATACATAACAAGGTGACAATAGGGACGGGGTCACCCTGTACTACATCCTCAAAAAAGAAAAAGTAGAAGTCAAAGCAACAAAAAAAAAAGGGGGGGGGAGGTATTTGAAGGGGGGCTGGGCTGTTGGCTGGGTTGTTTACACTGATGGTTCAAACTGAAACTAAAATAGGCTTTTGCTTGTTCTCACCAGAGTAAAGCATGCATAATGGAAAACAAAACAAAATAAAACAAAAGAGTGCTAGTGAGGGTAAATCATCAACAATTATATGCAAACGACCCTAACATACATATATAAAAGATAGTAAAAGGCCAGAGAAAGGAATGCCGGCAAAACCAACGGGGGGGGGTGAGTGTGCCTATTGGGTGAGGTGTATCGGTGGAATAGAAAGTAGTGAGGGGACTGGGATGAGGTGTGGGGCAAGGGGGAAAGAAGATTGGGAGTCGGGGCAAAAGGGGATCAGGACTTTGGGGATAGGTTATTGGGACAGGGGCAGAGGCAAGATGTGAGTTGAGGTGGAAAGTAACGACATGAGGAGGAATTTATGTTCTGTGGTGAGTGCTTTAAATTTATTATAGCTCCCATATTAGTTGTGACTCCTTGCCAATTAAAGATTGGGAAATGGCTGCCCTGGTGCCATTGGAAAGTACTCCATTGCCTGTCACTGAGAATGCAGATAGCAACAACACAGGGCACATTTGCAAGCACACACACAAAGAACTTCATTAGGTCCATGACCAGTTCTCCCTGCTTTCCTCCATCTCCTCCCTTCCCATGTGTATTTGTTGGTCTTTCTGTTGCTGTTTGCCCAAATGACAGGTGTAGCCATGGGGGCAAAAAAAGTCAAGTCCTCCCCACTTCTGCCTTCAGTACCCTTTCACCTCCCTTCCCATCTCCCTGCTTTTCTCTATAGAGTTTATTTACCAGTGGCAGGACAGAATAATGGGCAACAAACAATGAAAATAATAAGGTGCAAAAGGTCACAACAGTGGTTTCTGCAAAAGGTTGTATTGTGCTACCCTGAAGGGGGGAAAGGAGCTGACAGAGAGGGTAGGGGTGAGAATGAGGGAGCACTTTGATCCATTTGGAAAATGAGAACTGAGAGTTGAGGGGAGAAGAGAAGGAAGAGGGAAGAGGAGGAGGGAATGACAAAAACTCAACAAAACATCTCCGATTCGGGATATGTCAGGATTTAACTTTTATTTAGGTGGATAAAAGCTAGGCACAATGGCTGTGTTCACACAGCACTTTTGTTTCGAAACAACCTCGTTATTTCAAAACAAAACAAAAAAAAATGTTCACACGATGCACAGTTGTTTCAAAACAAGTTAAACCCCACTTGGGGGCAAAACAACCTTGTTTCGAAACACTTGTTTTGAAACAATTCGTGTGAACATGTTGTTTCGGAACAAGACGTTCCGAAACAACAGGTCAAGGGCTGCCCCCTCAGCATCCTGGCCAGGGAACACTCAGCACCCTGGCCAGGGTGCTGAGGTGTGTCCCCTGGCCAGC
>ML681992.1:1383906-1423086 GCA_007922195.1 Podocnemis expansa
GGGCAGCACTGAACCCCACTGGTGCCTGCAGCCCCCCTTTGCAGGCACCGGTGGGGAGCAGCGCTGGGCAGCGCTGCAGCCCGCCGGTGCCTGGAGCCCCCTGAGGAAACGAAATAGCACGTTCACAGTGTGAACCTGCTATTTCGTTTCCCGCTTTTTTTCTTATTTCGAAATAACATTTTGTTAATTCGAAGTATGTTATTTCAAAATAAGGTGTTATTTCGAAACAAGTTGTTTTGACACAACTTGTTTCAAAATAACCCTGTGTGTGTGAACACAGCCAATGAGTATGATGAATTGCTTTGATTATTCCTCAGTTCACTCTGAACCCTTTTAAACTGGAAGGGAAAATAGCAAGGTTGAGGGGGTATTTGGGAGCCTACATAGGTGGATGGGGGGTGGGGGCTGTGTGGTGACTTTCTCTGCATTGCCTTCACTCTGTTGACTAGCGGCCACCTCTACATCTCTGCCCTTTCACACTCCTCTGCATCTCACCAATCACCCTGTCCTCTCCTGCCCTGCTGCCCTTCCCTGCCATCACATCCAAACCCACCCTTCTCATCCCTTCTCTTTTCATCCCTGCCCTGCCAGCCCACTGGTCACCTTTGGCATTCTTTGTCAGCCAAGCTCCCCTGTCACCCCACTCCTCCCTTCCCTTGCCACTCCTTCCCTGCCCTGCCATGCTAGTCCACTTCTCTCTATGCTCCCATGCAGAAGGAGGGGCAAGTGTTACACCAATCTCTGTGGGAGGGCTTCAGTTCAGAAATTTGAGAACCACTGGACTGTGCATTTCTGGTACAGGTTGGCAGGGTGGCATCTCTCACTTGGGGATGGGGCCATGTGCCAGGTGGGTACCAAGGCACAGTCTGCTTTTCCAATGCATGGGCAACTTAAGCAAGCTGGCTATCCCAGTAATAGCTACAGTTGTGAAAGATCATTCATTGCTTTAAGATGTCTACATACCTGCCTGAGATATACCATGGGACAAGACAGACTACAACACATTGTAGTGCTTTCAATCGGGAAGAAAAAAAAACAAACAAAAAAACAAAAAAAACAAACAAACAAACAAAAAACCTGCCCTGGAGTCTCTGCCAGAAGACATTGTCATTATGTAGTCATTGATTGCTTTGTTAACATGCATAACAGAAGGTACACACTGACACTTCCTGAATTTAAAATAAAACAAGAAACAAACAAAAAGAAAACGAAAAAGAAACCCCTTTTAATTAACAAAGGAAAACGTGTGCACAGCTATGAAAGTGACATTTATCTAAAGATTGCTGGAGGGATGATGGACGTTATTTGAGAATTATGTTCCTATACTAAATGTAAGTTTCCATTTTTACAGAATCAAATCAAGTTGATAAACCAGTGTTTATTTTTTGACTGTTTAAATTCCCTCCATGTAAATTGGTTCATTCATGTAAAGTGTCTTCCAGGGCAAAGCATTACCTTCAGACCATGCACATGGAGAGGCTGCCTAATGCAAACGAGTGTCTGGGGCCCATGCCTGATGAGGGGTAGGTTTTGGTTGTGCCCTGAATCTTCTTCATATGTAGCAACATCCCTGCAACTTTTGTTGACCTAGTACTGTCCCAAGTTATGAACCTAGTGATGCATGCAACATCTGTATGGGACTTTCAGGTCTCACTGGACCTTCTTCCTTACATGTCCTGGAAGATGGAGTTATTAGTCCATTCTGGTTGCTTGTTGTGGGGGGATGCAAGTCATTATTCCACCACTACTGAGATCACAAATGCTAGAACAGCTACATTCCGGTCACTGTAGAACAGAGCACATGAAAGTAGTTGCACAAAGCTATTTTTGGTGGTCTGTCCTGGACAGGGCCATTGAAGATAAGGCAAGGGCTTACATTTCATGTCAAAGCATAAGGCATGCTCTTGAGTTGGTTCCCTTATACCTGTGACAATGGGCTGAAAACCTTTTGGCAGCATATTCATGTTGATTTTGCTGGACCATCCGAAGGAAGCGTGTTCCTGTTGTTGTAGATTCCCAATCTAAATGAGCAAAGGTCTGTGTAATGCAACCTACTTAATGTTGAAAGTACTGTCCAGAAACTGCATGGAATCTTTAGTTGTTTCAGTCTGCCAGAACAATTTGTAAACAACTGACCACAGTTCACTAAAACAAACAAGGAGTCCTGTGGCACTTAAAGACTAATATATATATTTATTGCATGAGAGAAAATCCCACTTTGTCAGGCTTTTCAAAGCATCTGATGAAGTGGGATTTTCTCCCATGAAAGCTTATGTGATAAACACATTTGTTAGTGTCTCAAGCAGGCTCAAGGCAGATTCAAGGATTCCATATGAAGACAACACCTGAGTCAGGAATGAAGCAAACTACAAACTTTATTGGATTACAGCCAAATTAAACCCTAACACTCACCATCATGTAACCCAGGGGAGAGCCGTGCCCTGGCATGAGTGGCTACACCACCACTTCGGGGTGAGTGGCCCCCTTCAAATGGACTAAGACCCCCAACTCTCAACATCTTCAGACCCGAGAGAGACTCTCGCCCCTCCTTTCTGGTGGCTTCCCTTTTATATCCTGATATGAACAAGCTAGGGTTACTAAAGAGCAAAAGCCAAAAGCAGAACAAGTTTGCTGCTTGAGCGAGACATATACACCCCCCCAAACATGGGGGTGGGGGGAAAGCTGCCATTTGTATTTCACAATTTCCTCTTTTTCCAGGGGAGGCTGGCAATTTGCAGTTTGAGCTGGCAGCTCAGCATGACTTTACTTTGGTTCAGGCTTTTGGAGCCTGCCATCTCCCTGGCCACCCTAACTGATGCATGACAATGTCTTCCAGTAGATGACCACTACAGTTAGTCTTTAGAAGTGCCACAGGACTCCTAGTTTGTTTTACTGAACTTGACTAACATGGCTGCCCCTTTTGATCTTGATCACAGGTCATCTCTTAGGAGGCAAAGTGTAGTTTAAAGAAAATGGGATAAATCACATCAGTTTAGCACTATATCACTCATCCATCAATGGATTAGCTGAAAGATTTGTGTAGATAATGAAACAAGCTTTAAAATCTGCAAGGTGACATTCCTCCTTTCAGAAGTGTATGGACAACTTCTTACTTTTCTACAGAAGCACACCTCATGATATGAGCAAAGCAGCCCTGGCCTTCCTAATGATGGGACAACAGCTGTGGTCTTGCACTGCTCTGCTGAAACCCTCCAAAGCACAGGAAGTTGTGCAATGTGAACAGACAAAAAAACAAGTCACCAGACCTGCACATATTAAAAAGACAAAACCTTTTTCATGGACAAACCATCCTAGCTTAAAACTACGCTTCTGGAGCTAAATGTCTCCCTGTCATCACCCAGAGAGGACCTGTTTCCTACATTCTCCAGATGGCGGATGATATCACCTTGCACTGGCATGTAGATCTGTTGTTGCTGGGTCACAAATGTCCCAAGGACACATCTTCAGTTGAACTGCTTGACATCACCACTACATGTGAGATAGAACTGAATCGTCACCCACTCCTGACTCTCCTTATCCATCCATCTCTGCAGCAGATATAACCTCCTCCCTTGTTCAAACAGATACAACACCTATTCAATCTATGAGTCCAGAGTCTATCGTTAGACAAACACCAATAACATCTTCCAGTGCAAGAACACCAGAAGTCTGTTATAATCCACCTAGAGAGGAAGGCATCCCCAATGGCTGGATCTTTAGCAAGGGGCAAACCCACCTTCATGAGGAAGAATAATCCCTGGGGTCATCTGAGAAATGAAGCAGTCTATGTTCATTACTTAGTTTA
This sequence comes from Podocnemis expansa, assembly GCA_007922195.1. Taxonomy (NCBI): domain Eukaryota; kingdom Metazoa; phylum Chordata; order Testudines; family Podocnemididae; genus Podocnemis; species Podocnemis expansa. The sequence goes on from ML681992.1 coordinate 1,387,712, forward strand.
GTGATTATTATATCAAATGGGTATTTTCATTAAGGGGGAAGGAATATGGTATGCATTTTACTGTCTTATCTAATTGCCTATGTTGTCATAGCAAGCCAATATACTTGTTGTCATAGCAATAAAGTTAGACTATTAGGGGATAGCTCAGCTAGTCCTGGCTGGTTTTTAGTGTTACTTCAATAAAGAGACATTTTCATGGGATTTTTCTATGTGTGTTTTGTCCTGATTTCTTCCTAAATACAAGCAATTCCAAGAATTCAACATAACAGTTTCTGTTTATCCTTGAATTTGCAATGTATTAAGGGACAGAAAGAAATAAAATTCTGTTGAAATAAGTACTGAGAGTATATTACTAGCATGCATTGCTCTAGTGCAGATGAGCAATGAACAAAGCTATTAATGCTGACAAAGAGACATCCGCTGTAAAAGTACTGAACAAATTAGTGATTACAGTAGCTATAGAACTGAAAGATCAGAAATTAACTGAACTGAGTCTAGTAGGTTCTTATTTAAAATAGCATATATTAAAACAGATCTCTTATTCATATATAGCTTCATTTTAAATACCACTGTATTTGCTTTTTGTCCACAATGGGTGACAAATTGCAGATGCTGAGTAGACCTGAATGAATAGTGAAGAAAAATAATCTTTATGTGTCAAAGAAATTATTCATAAACTGTTACTTCATGTGGTCTAATGCTGAGCAATTGTCACATTTATTCCATGCCTTGTACCACAAAATTTACTCTTCTATCTAGTAAAAAATATGGAAAAAATGGTGACATAAAAGAACTGGATTTTCTTAAAATACATATTAAATCAGAATTTCCCATATGACTTTTTGTAATCTATATACCTAATATATTTTACTTCAGTGGGATCAGAATAAAATACTTCCTAAAATGGAAAGATCTTTTGTGCACAGATCTGATCCCACTTAGTAAATACATACACTTTGTTCACAAATCACAATAAATCTCCCAACTTGAAACAAATCTTGGAAGAAAGTTTTGAAATTGTTAAAATGTTATGTTTTAACACCTTGGAAATGGAGGGAAAAGAACTGTATTTTTTTATTTTATTTTATTTTATTTTATTTTATTTTATTTTATTTTATTTTATTTTTTTGCCTTGTTGTGTAGTGAAGTTGCCACTCCAGCATTCCCCTTCTGCACAGATATGATTCTGCAGGAACCTTTGCTTCACTTTCCTTCACTGTCCTTCAGTCTACTCCAGTGGCAGGACTGATCTGGTCCTCCAGGAAGATTACTTTGTACATTTCATCTTCTCCTAGGGTATCAGGACAGTGGGGGAATTGAGTCTAATAAATTTCCAAAAGAAAAAAAAATAAACAGACCTTCAGCCTGGCTAGGTTCAGAAGCCACCAACTTTATTGGATGTGTGCCTCTGTTACTCACTCCACAAAGGCTTCCAACTTAGTCCTGCACTCATTCTCACTCTGTATCAGACGTAGCCAAACTGTGACTTGCGAGCCGCAAGCGGCTCTTCAAAGAAAAAATGTGGCTCACTGGCAGGGAGCTGTTTCAGGCTGGAGCTAAAATCTCCAGCCTGTCAGGCAGCTCCACAGCTGGCAGCTCAGAGGAGGGTGGAGAGGAGGAGCAAGCCAGCAGCAGCGACAGCTCAGGGGAGGGACAGGGAGGAGGGAGCTGACAGCTCCGAGAAGTGGGGGAGGGAGCGGCAGCCCCAGCTCAGAGGAGGATGGGGGAAGAGCAGCTGGGCATCTCAGGGAAGCGATGGGGTGGGGGGCAGTTCTTAGGACAGAACGGCACTTCAGGGAATGGACGCAGTGAGGGAAGGGACTGAGGGGATCAGGGAGGAGACAAGCTGTAAAGGACTTAAAGACTAACATTATTGTTAGTTAGCTTCTGTTTCATAGATTTCAGTGTGTATTTTATTTTGTATTGCTTTATTTATTTTGGTGTACTTTGTATATATATATATATATTAATTTTATTTTGCTCTGGGTGGCTTGGCTGGGTTTGTTTATTTGTTTCTTTTGTATTTGCCTTATACCACATGCCAAAGCTGCCTCAGTCCTGTCCACAGCACTTTACAAACTTAGGGGCACCTCATGCACTCTCTTTACAAGTATGGTAGTCAGGAAAATGGGTTAAAAAGTCTTTCATTGTATCAGAGGCAGAAGAAATAAGCCAGTGAAGAATCCTACTCTTTCTCATCAACTCTACAGAAATCTGTACATCGAGCTCTGGACACTTAAACAAGGAGTTTTGTGGAACTTTTAAAGTTATTTATTTATTTATCACATTTCTCCCATGAAAGCTTAGGCAATAAATAAATGGGTTAGTCTTTAAAAGTGCTGCAGGAATCCTTGTTTGTTTTGCTGAACTAGACTAACACAGCTACCTCTTTGGAGCTCTGGACAGTTGAGGCTTTTCAGAGACCCTGAGGCATTGGGACTAGGGATGAGCTGTTTTCCATAACATCCTCCCCCTTCAGAATTATTTTATGCAGAATCCTCTTCCACAAAACCAAGCCTGTTTTGAAAGACAAGTTTGGGCCATGTATGGAGTAGGAAAGTATTTCCCAGGACAGCTGAGTTGTCAGGGGAGACAGGAGCAATGTTCCTTCTAAGATGATGATGCAGCTAAGCAAGTTATAGATGCACTTGGGGAACTGATGAGCAGGGGCCAGGCACCAGGTCGGGGAACTGGGAGAGAACTTGCTCAGCTGCATCCAAAAGTTGCAAAGCTGCATCATCACCTTAGAGGGGATATTGCAGGGAAGGGCAGCATAGTGGGAGACAGTAGGAGAAGTGAGCAATGGTCAGGGACAGCAGAGAAGCAGTGGCATGGTAAGAGGCAGCTCTAGGGTGCGTGGGGAAGCGTGGCATTATCAGGGAAGCCATGGCATGTTTAGATTTTCTCATAGGTCCTAATGGAGTTTACTGCTTTGTTAAAAGTGTGTTTTACAAGTCCTAAACATGATGTGGAATACTAAGGAACAAAAATACAAAGGAGAAAAGGTTAAAACTAAATGCAAATTACTTTCAATTTTTAGCACAACTTACTGCTGTGAAGCATTGTACTCCACAATGAAATTTGTTAAATCAAAAATTGTGCAATACTTAGAGATCAGAACCTGTGCGAGCTTTTATGTACTGCATTGACAAGTTACTGCCCAGATTTAAAAAAAAAAAAGAAAAAAAAAATTGCCACTAGCCTGCAGTGTTCTACATCTAGCAACAGCTAAGATGTAGATGTATTGTATAGGCTAGTTTTCATGGTGACCTGAAGTAATTATCAGAATCTGACATTAGTATGATCAGTATTTGCCCTGTTTTTAAGATAAAATTAAAGTGTGCAATAAATTTAAAGCTTAGTAATTTTGGAATAGGTAAAAATATGTGGTTATATGCCTCAGTGTGGCTCTCGAAGGTTTAATAATTGACTTGTGTGGCTCTTGAGTTCCATAAGTTTGGCCACCCCTGCTCTATATGCTCTTCTTCCCTTCCCCTTTCTCAAGCTTCTTTCAGTCTGCTTCCTAAGAAAAAGGATCTCTTCACTTTCTCTTCTATGGTTTTCTTACTCCAGCTGGGTTCACCGTCTCTTAAGGAGAGAAAAAAAAAATCTCTTTTCCAGCTGGACTTTATTAGTGATTATGCTTGGCCAGCCCCCAGGTTGCCTTTCATGCCCATTTTCTCCTTCACATGGCACGCATGAGGTAAGCACCATATCACACAATTTGAAATGTTTTGTTTTGATACTGAAGATGAGATGTTTTTAAAAAGTTTAAAAATTAGATGAAAAGGGAAATTATCAAAATGTTTTGATTGACCGAAATTGGGACAAGGGTGGTAGAAACCTGGTTTGAGGAGTTCCAAAAAGATAACCATGTTAGTCTAGTTCAGCAAAAGAAACAAGGAATCCTGTGGCACTTTTAAAGACTAACAAATTTATTAATCACATGAGTTTTACAGAAGAAAATCCCACTTTATCAGGCACTCTAAGATGGGGATTTCCTGAAGTTGGTCTTGCTGGTGCAGAAAGTTGTATGGAGTAGACTTTGCAAAGCTGCTGTACAATGTTTGGGATCTATGGCACTGCTAAAGGGGGCACACCATTTTTGCAGATAACTTTCTGGCTCCATGACTATCCCTCTTTACATATTTCCCCTTTTTCTTCTGTAAGGAGACTCTGATGATCCTCCTAAATTCTAATCATTCTGCTTTTTAGTTAGAGTTAGACCATTCCATTCCAAACAGTAGTTCCCAAGTTTGCACCTGTGTCTGAGGGTATTTGCTGTGGGTTAGTCTTAGGCTCGGTTGTACTCCTTCACTAGGTTTGGGACTGATCACTTGCAGGAAACTGGGCATGGACTGACTAAAGAGTGAGTGGTCCATGCAGCAATGCAGAGTAAGTTGGGACACAGAAGTCGGAGATCAGAATGACACAGCCATACATCAGTGCAGATTACAGGGAAGGAACATCACAGAAGTGCACAACAAATATAAATAGCCACTAGAAGATTAGGACTCACGGGCTTCTGGCTCCAGTTTATGGCACTGAGGGATAGGAGTTTCACTCTTTCTCAGACAAAAACAACCAAGGAGTCCTGTGACACTTAAAGATGAACACATTTATTTATTGCATGAACTTTCGTGGGAGAAAATCCCACTTTGTCAAATGCTTTGGAGTCTTTCTCACATTTGCAAAACAGCCCGATAAAACTGAAGTGCCAACCACTTCACAAAATCCAGTACACTTGAGAGATCCAGCTGAATGTTGGTCTGCCATTGCAAATGCTGTTTTAAGTTACTCATCATATGAAGTAAATTAAAATAGGATTGTAGTTACTCAGTTAGCTCAGGATGATGTCACATGAATTTTTGGTAAATGGAACTTTAGTTGATTCAGCTTAACCCCTTTTCCTGGAGCTCAGAGGTCCCTTGGAGATAACATTGCTGATCCCAAGTCTCCTCTTTAACTTTTCTTCTCCTTTATTACTACTGCTGACTTCTTTGGACTTTCTAGACTAGGCTGCCCACTTTCACTTGCCATTTGTTTCTGAAGTTCTATCATGGTGTTGTTTTTCCTCTCTCCAACCAGGTCAAAGGGGAGAATGCTAATACATACCATTTTCAACCTTAATGCAAACTTACCTCCTTTGTGTAAGGGGACTGATAGCCCCTTACTGAGAGTGAATGGGCCTTTTGATTGGCCACTCCCGCTTGGAAGCCGGACTCTGAAACAGACAGCCTCAGGGCCAGTGGGAGAGGCCAGTGTCCCAGGATGGCCTGATTGATTGAAAGTGCTCCCCCGCCCCTGAGCTGAAACTGCAGGCTGGACATGCCTGGACAAGCCAGTGTGTGAGTGTGTGTGGGGCCGAGCTAAGGAGGAAGCACTAAGCAGCCAGCAGCTGAGAGCCAGAGGACCCAGGAAGGGAGGCCAGGCTGAGCTGATTTGTGCAGAGGAGACCCACAGCAGCTGGACCAGCAGAAAGCCAAGTGGAGCTGAGCAGAGCAGAGCTGGAGTCAGTGACAGAGCCAGAGTTGCCTGAAGCTGGGGCAGGAGGCCAGAGAAGGACCCCAAGGTGCTGAGCTCATCTGTGCAGCCCCACGGCAGGAGGACCAGAGGAGCCCCACTGAACCCGAGCAGCAGCTGGGAGCCGGAGTTGCAGCCATCTGGAGCGGGGTGTGGTGAGCAGCTGGGGAACAGTGAAGGGGGGCTGACGCTGGGAAGAAGGGCCCTGCCCCTGGAGCTTGGGGACGTGTGGCCACAGCCGAAGCCTGCATCTGGCCCCCTGGATCATCCAGTCGCAGCCAGGCCTGGGCAGAGGGCTTGCAACGTGGAGGACAGACTGTGAGACTGTTCCTCAGGTCCAGAGACTCTGTTTGTAGTGCTCCCATGCCAGGTGGCGGTGCTGGGGGTTTACTGTTCACCTTTTTCCACTTTTTTCTATTTTCTTATTAGGTTATTCTTTTTATTTCTGTATGCTTAAATAAATTGTATATAGTGTATATAGTAACTGGTGGGTCAGAAGAGTGGTCAGTGTGGTCAGCACCCCAGAGTGGGGACACCCTAGCCCTGTCCTGAGACACGACGATAGGAGTGGGGGTCGAGGCCCCAGAAATCCTGGGGCCCAGCCTTGTCGGGGTTACAGAGACTCCTCCAAACAGGAGATTGGGAGGGGAGCCTTTGAGGTTAGGCAGGCCGTGAGGTAAAGGAAGTAGGAGCAGGGACTCAGATCCTTTGCTACCCACCTTCACCGGGGTGGTATACAAAGTCTGGGAAGTTCCCCACAAGAGCGGGTCCATGCTCCCACTTACTTTAAACTTCCTTTAATTCAGAATTTGACTCTTTCACTTTCTGGATGTGACATATAGGATTTCAAGATATGTATATTAATACCTTTGATTTAGCTATTGTTATTTTTATTAGTATTATTTTGAATTTATTGTCAGCCTGAATGCTCATTTTAGATACTCATTTTTTGTAGGTTGACTGCTGAATCATTGGTAATTCAATTTTTAGTTTGAACTCTCAGTTTGGATGCTAATAAATGAACTTTTCACCAAGGTGATTGTTCAATAATTTTCCTCTGATGCCCTTTATTTGTATATATGAAAGAGCACATCCACTCTCTATAAACCAGATAGTCAGCTTAATAAGAGTAAGGGACATTTTGGAAGTGTTAATTAAACTTAATTAGAAATATAGGGATATTTCTCTGAGTAACATATATATAAGCTATACATGCCCAAAGAAACCACAAATCACATATTTTGTCTACTGATACAGTGGTCACAGGTTTTCCTAGTTCTATTTTTGAATCCTGACTAGGTCACTAATGAAGACCAGTTACCATCTCTCAATGGCTTATGAAGAAAAAAACATAGGTCTCAGGCCAGTGCCCAATAGCTACACCACATAAATTGCTATGATATCTAACACCAACTGGCACCTTTTGGGCATTCACAACCAGAAGAAAAGGGACTGACTGAAATGGGAAATGGAATTTTGTATTCATCCCTAGAGGTGGAAATTGGATTTTCCTTGCATTGTGTAAACAGTTTAAAAAAAAGATTATTTTTTTGTTGATGGAATTTCATACAAATAAAAAAAAATAGCATTATCAATCTGACCATATTGACACTTCCACAAACAGTGGGGAATCTTGTAGAGAGAGGAAGCTAATTCGTGCATTAGGATAGAGTCAAGGACAAATTTAAAAATGTATTACTACAATATAATTAATAATAAATAGGAAATAAATCAATATAATTAACAATAAATAGTAAATAAAAATAAATCATTTGATTTTTCTTTGAAATTTATTTTCTTATATTATTTACCTTGGAGAAATATGGATATATGTGTTTCATATACCGAGAAGATATATTATAGTAATTGCTTCAATATTTCCAACACAGAGTGAACTACATTGCAGTGGTGGGTAAAATGGTCTATGAAGATACGATCTGTAAAGTAGTAAGACACTGACGTGCAGCAATCACTAGCTATCATACTGACCAACACTCTCTCATTATTCCTTGTACTCTTTCCTATTTCTTCATGCTTATCTTGGTTTCTTGTTTTATGCTTAGATTTTAGAATACTGCAGCAAAGACTGATTTTTTGTTCTGTGTTTCTACAGGACCTAGAACAGCAGTCCATGAGTAGGGATGCTAGGTGCTACAACAGTAATAATGACAATATGCTTGGATTTTGTATGATGAAAGTTAAAAGTAAAGTTTCATTGCAATTTAGAAAAAGATCACCAATTAGAAAAGTAAATCAGTGTGAAGCCTCATCCAGTTACGCTGTATCACCAGTACAATATGCAATGGATAGAGGTATCAGCAATTGTTAAAGAGGTATGAATCCAGATAAAATATTCTAATTTTGACCAACTTGAATGTGATTTTTGAAACTGTTGATTATAACATCTTAAATGATCACTTTCAACACACACACACACACACACACACACACACACACACACACACACCCTGATTCATGTTGTCATTTCTACATTAGTGACTAGGGTGAAATGAAGACTACAATTTAAAAAAAAAAAATTAATAGGAAAAAAAAAAAAAAGACCCAAACCAAAGCTTCAGTACAAGTGACTTTTTATTAAGGAGCTAATAATATTTTCAGAAAACCAAAGTGGACTTGTGAATATTTGCTTGCACCAGAAATTTTCATCTGGTTATCTTGTAATCTCTTTGCTTCTTCTCCTCCTTACAGATGATTCAGATTTCCCTTTAGAAATCAGAATCAATACCTAGTGGACTTTGGTGCTCAGGTACATTCCATGAATAATATATAGGGTCTAAGACACTAAGGTGTAGTCAAACCAAATATGTCAGCAGAAATATATGCACAGAAAGCATCCACAAAACAATTTTTTTTTAATATACATTCACTTGGGAAACTCAGTCTGCTTGCTGAAAATTCAAAAACACAAAAAAGACATGTTCATCAACTAAATTATTTGCCTTGAATAGTTCATCTTAATGATATTTGAAAGTAATAGTAGTGAAAACACAACCATTCTCTGTCAAAGATGCAATGTTTGTCTTGGGTTAATTCTGAAAAAAAAAAAATGAAAGTCCTTCATCACCAGCTGAATCTACAACTGATATCTTTTTCATATTTTGAAGGATTAAGTATAGCTCGAGGGCCTAATTCAAACTAAATTTACTTTCAGGAAAAAAGTTTCACTGAAATCAGTGGATCTACCAGAGGTGTTGCTGGAGCCCAGCACACGGGGAATGTGCCTTGAGTCTTAGCACTAGTGCCCCAAATGTTTGAGGCAGCCTCTGTCTCTCCAGTCCCCACCCCCAGCCAGAGATCTGTGGCCTGGCCACCAGCAGTAGTGCCTGCCTATCCTATCCCCGTCCACGGCCAGGGATCCGAGGCCAGGCTGGAGGTGGCAGGAGCCCGAGGCTGGATCAGCCCAAGTGGAGAATCAGCACTGTGGGGACTGGGCCCATGGCCAGGGGGCAGGGCCTGTGCACATGCCCTGGATCTTTCCCCAGGGCAGAGCCGCTCTTGTTCACTCCTGTGAGGAAGCAGAAAAGGATTTATCTCCTGACAGAAATGGTGCTGGGGATAGTGACGCCCCCTCTCAGCAGAGCGACGTTGGCGCATCCGAGTGACATCATCAGGGGAGCACAACGGCACTGTCCCCTTTTGGCGCCCCTCAAATGCCAGCACCCTGCTGCAGCGCAGGGGCTGCTTACCACCTAGTGCTGGCCCTATCTCCTGAGATCTCAGGTTAGGAATCATAGCTCAGTGAAAACAGATAAAATTCAATATAAATCAGATATTATATTTGATCAGGACTTGTTGATGAAATTTCATATATATGTGTGTGCGTGCGTGTGTGTGTGATAATGCTATCAATATTTCCTTTCTTGTCTTCAAATTATTTCTTATATATTTCTTATATTTCATTTTATCTTACCAATTTCATCACAAGGAGTTCTTCTGTCTTAGGTCACTGAAAGCCTTTATTATTGTAAAGCTTCATTTGCTGTCTTTTCAATAATTATTTTCCTAACAATTACCATCCAGCACAACATATGCATCTGTAGTAAAATAATGGATTGTTAGGAAACACATATTAAGAGAAAATTAATTAAATAGCTAGAGGCTAATGAAACTATCAGTAATAATCAGCACAGGAAACAATGGAAAATTCTGCCTGACAAACTTCCTAGAGATATAAAATCATGGCCTGAACCTGTAACCTTTACTTATTTAAATCTTCCTTACTCACAGAAGTACTTCTATTGACATTAATGGGACTATACTCGTGTTTAAGAAATGCCTGACCAGTAGTTCTTTAACTGCATATTAGAGAAAATTTCCAAAACAAACACTAGGGGCACTATCCTGCACTAATAGGGGCATAGACTAGAATAGCTGACAGATCTTTCTAATTTCCTGGATTCCTCAGCCCTTATTTTCCTATATTTCTCTCTACCTTAGGCCCCTGTATCTAACTGCCATCATTATTAGCAGAAACAAATGAAATAAGTTTTCCTTTGGGGATTGTTAGTGAAATCTGTGCATATTAATTTTAACATTGTATTACTTATCATTCATTCATTCATCCACTTAGGGAGCATTATTAACGAACATTGCAGCTCTAAAATTATGTGCCACATGCCCAAGGCCCTTCATTTCAGGTTTTATTTTGTTTAAAATTTCCCAGAATGTTTATTAGAAAAAATTTTAAAGGTTAAAATAAATGCAAAAATTAACTGCACAGTTTTATGATTAAATATAAAGTTAATACTGTGGAAAAGTAAGAGTACTTCTGACTCATATCCCTGCTCTGGAAACATATGGTAGATCAACCACCTGGGTTGCCCAGGTTACTGATCACTCCTTCAGGAATAGGCCTGGAACGGGTCTTGAAGAAAGGGATGCAGAGGAAGCGAGGGCACCATCTTGTCATGACGCCTCTTCCACTTCTTATTCTTTTGCCCACTGCAGAAGGAATGATGGTGGCTTGGTTACCTGGCCTATGCAGGTTACTAATTTTCCATTGCTCCTTCTAAAGCAGGAAGCTAGGTCCAGTGACTCTTATTGGGTTCCTGTGGGATGAGGAATCCACCCAGGGTACTGGGCTGCCAGGTCTCTTTCCAGGGGAGACCCCAATATCCGGATCTGATTCCACACTCTGAAAGGAGAAATGACATCTCAGTCACATGAGCAGTCTAGGAAGTCAAGCCACAATCTCTGCTTCCAAAGAAGGGCATTGTGTTCAGGAAGTTCCAGCACTTCTTTCATTAGGACTTGAGCACAAATGTACACATATATGTGCACGTACGTGTGTATAACACTCCAGTTGTCTTTAATACACACATGCTTATGCTTAGACTAATTTATTTTTAATATAAAACATCTACCTAATCTAATGTCTTGAAATTTTAGGATCTGGGAACAAAGAGCATATTGCAATATATATTCATCATTGTTTGTAAATATTCTGGTCAGTAAAATGCAGAATCCCTAAGTCAACTAATCTCAGTCAATGGGATGCACAGTAAGTATACAATTTTTGATGCTTCATTTTCCTCATCTGTAAACTCAGGATAAACCTATTCACATATGTCCAAAGGCTGTTGAAAGGTTAATTGTTCATTGTTTATAACATTCAATATACTCTAACTTCCAGTGTTGTTAATTATTTGTAGTTATCTTCAGTTAGTAATATTGCTTAACTGATCTTTCAGGCTGCTGTTAATTTCTGTCTTCGTTCACATTACTGAAGCAGGTTTCTGCATGTAAAAGAGTTTAAATCTGGTTGCTTTAGAAATGTTCAGTACTATTCTATTCTCCTCACTGACCTCATCATCATTTTCAGTCTTGGAATTTCTGGGACAGATTATTGCCCCAACACAGCCCTTTTGTGCTCCTGCAGTAATTCATATGGGATATAAAAACACCCTGGCCGTTCACCGAAGTAGTATTCCAGGGTAGATGGATCCTCAGGTACACACCTTTTTGTGTGACATTGATGAGTCATATTTAGCTCTGCGACACTGGTCAATTACTCAGTAAACTGGAGTAATTTTTAAGAGTTCTGTTGAAGTTACTGAAATATATTATAAAATTGAAAGTGTAGTGTATGTTACTGCTGGGTTGAGGCTCTAAATCAATACTTATCTGAGAATTTGAGTCATACCTGCCATATTTGCCACCATTTCCCAACCTTTTCCTCTAGGCTGGTCTTCTTGTAAGTCATGTCCCCTGTTTTGTTAGCCCAAAAGGCAGCTGACAGAAATAGTATGTTTCAGCAAGGTAAGGATTTCTTTGCAAGGATATCAAAGTAGACTTTTGATGCTCCAATGTCCAGCACCTTATGTAATGATTTACAAAGATGAAGGTAGGTTTAAAACACCAGCATCATGATTTGGTGACATTTTATGCTCACAACACAAGGAGCAAGGCAACAGAGAACTAGTTCATATATATATATGAGTAACTAGAGTAGGAGTCAGCAACCCCTGGTACACATGCCAAATCCAGCATGTGTGCCTATTTATAGCGGCACACAGGGGAGCAGTGCCAGGAGGGGATGGGCTCCTTTTCCCTGCTGGCTTCTCCCCGGCACCTGCTGAGGTTTGGGGGGGGGGGGTAGAGGCTAGCACAGGGACTGGCAAAGTTTGTCAACCCCTAAACTAGAGGAAGATCTGGGAGAACTCATTTTGTGGATGGTAAGGAGCGAGAGAGTGAACTATGTTGTGGTGGACAAGGCATGTGTTGCATAGTTACTGTGATCCCAAGGTGCCCAGGATAGGTTTACTCATGGAAGTTTGCACCTCCATGGAATAAGTTGGTGGATAATTATAAGCATACTTAACACTATCCTCCAGGTTTTGTTATGGCTCTATTTTGTTATGGTTTGTTCTTTGGATCCATAAGAGATGCTGTGCAATAAATTAAAGGACAAAAGGGCATGAGTAGTCTCTCAAGAGGATAAGGTCTGGTAGCTTTTTCTGAGTATATCATTCCCAAGCAATTAACCTAAGGTCTAAATAATAATAATAGGAAGTGTATGTGTTATTTTCAATTTTGAAATGACTATATGATGAGAGATTATCAAGTTATAGAGTATATTTAATTTTAGTTGCAGCTTTTCTGATAAGAATATTACACACCATTAAGACCATAATGGAGAGACAGTGCCAGAATGCTAACATTTCTCATGTGTAGGAAATATACCTGTATCACCTCTGTGTCTAACACATTTAAAACTAATGTTATTATACCTATTGTATATTGCCTAGACAGCTCAACCAATATGGATACACTGTTGTAGAAGACAGTACAACACAGAGTATGAGATAAACCATGCCCTGAAATATAAACATTCTGAATAGATGGGATAGAAGGAATGAAGGGAATGGGATAGCTGGTATAGAAGAGGTATCATTATCTCCTTTTTACAGAGGGGGATAGACAGGTTAAGGGCTTGTCTACACTCAGATTTTTACTGCTTTAACAATGTTCACACATCCTGAATTCCACTCTTCTCTTACCTCCAGCACCGCCTTAACACACACTGCAAATGAAATTATACTGGTATAAAAGTGCTTATGCCAGTGTAGTTTCTTTTGATTGGGGAACCAAAATGAGCTCTACTGGTATAATTGCATCCCCACAAGGGTTTTTACAGGGATAACTATGCTGGCAAAATAATTCCACCCCTTGCCAACAGTTATATCTGTAGAACTTTTGAAGTATATACTTAGGCCTAAGCGATTTACCCAAGCAAATCTGTGGCAGAACTGCAAATGAAATGCCAGTTTGGGAATCCACTCCAGTGCCTGTAGCAATAAGACCATCATTCCTATTAAGACTGGTAATTTAATTAGTGAAGTATGAGAGCTCTTAGAAGTTGAGGGTTCCCAGCACTTCTCAGGAAAAGGAATCCTCAGACTGAACTAGTTTTACAGGTAATTTTATTGATGAACTATGAGAACTCTTAGAAGTTAAGCATTCAATAGGGAAGGAACTCAAAGAGAGGTGATGAAATTATGGTGGAATGGACAGAAATGGTACTCCAGAATATTCTCTCTACATGAAGTTTGTCTTCTGACTGCCCTTGAATGAAAGTGTGTCAGGAAATAGCCGCAAGACAATGGTATTAACAGCAAAAGTAGTTATTTTAATTTATGGGGTGGAGTACAATGAATAGATTTCATGAATTGTTTTAACTTTCTCAGAATAATGTTCCTGCAGGGGATTGATAGTTGACAGCTGTGTTCACTGATTGGTAACCTTGTTGCAAGTTTTCTGAAGAAAGATGTTCTTCTTCATTGGACTTGTCTATGCTTTGTAATTCTTTTTCTCAGAGCCAACACTGCTATTGTTACATTTTAAAATATTTCTGTCATGTATTTCTTCTCTGAAATAATTAATTTTTCTTTGCACTACTTGGCTGATAACATGTCATAATGTAGGCTGCCAAGTGTCAAATGACTCTCAGAATCATTCAAGCAATCTAAGCAAGGAAAACCATTCATCTAGATAAGATCTTGTCTGACAAGTCAAGCTCAAGGAATCTCAGTTTAATTATATGGTGTTAATGAAGACCATGCATACAGGCAGTTCCCACTATTAACCTCTGTGTTAATCTATCAACAGTAATGTGGATCTGTCATTTTAAGTTAGAACAAATAAGTAAATGTAGAAAAATAAAAACAATAACTTTTTGTATCAACAGAAATTTATATCTTCTGTAATGGTTCATTAAGTTATACCCTTCATTAAGATGTCATTGTTTTGTTATTATTAACCGGTGCTTTTGAACAGCTGTTGTTTGGAAACCAACAAACAGCAAATTTTTCCTCTACAAAGGCTACTGCTTGATGTTTAATGTACCGGTTAATATAACCATTTGATGCTATGGTTAGTGTCATTTGTACTTCTTTTTGTCTATCTAAATTTAAAATGACTGAAAATGTCTGGATTTCCAAAATGCTGTGATTTAATAATCATTTATTAGAATGCATTTTTAATGGTGGAATTATGACTACATTGTAATCACTGGTGGTACTTTCCTTTGGGTCTTTTTATTACTTGGCCTGAGGTTGGTGTAAGAAGTTTATCTACCTATCTATCTGGTTAAGTGGTAAATGTCACCATTTTAGGAAAACAACTTCAATCATGTCTTCCTATAATTATGGAGTTATCATAGAGTTTTCATACTGTTTACTTTTCATATCTAAGGAAGATCATAAATTGTGGAAAATTGTACTTGTACAAGAAACTCAACACAAACAGAAAGTGCTGTAATAAAGGGAGAATTTACTATAGCAAGCATGTTGCTGAAATAAGATGTAAAATCTTATTAGCTGTCATTCAGGCTAAAAGAATAAGGTTGTGCAATATGTTTATAGATCTCCTATATACACCTGTGACGGGGCAGGCCGGCCCCGCACTCAGGCGGGCCTATATGCCCGGAAGGGAAGGGAAGCCCCGCCCCTCAGACCCTGCTGGGCATGCTCAAACAGCTGCCCAACTATAAAAGGCTGGGATTCCCCTCAGTTGGGGCCTGACCAGCGGAGGGAGCAGACACAGGCTAGGAGCTCCCGCTCAGACTCTGGTCTGGGTCCTGCCTCAACGGAGCCGAAGCCGGGGACGTCCGTCACGGGGAGAACCGAAGGCAAGGCTGATCAAGGCGCACCTAGCCAGGGAGGATCCGAGGACCCCGACGGGACAAGGCCCTTGACCAGGGGGGCGTCCGTAGCCCCTGTGGCCCACCTCTCGGCGGCCAGGTAGGAAGTAGCCCAGGGCGGGGTAAGTCGTGGCGGACACAGGCCGCGTCCGAGCCTCAGTCGGCGCGTTGCGGTGTGGATCCCCGCCGACGGGGCCAGGATTCCCCTGCACACCCCAGGGCCCTGGGCTGGGGTTCAAAGGAGTGGGAGGGCCTGAACCCCCCTACCTGGGCCCCCGTGCCCCAGGGAGCCACGCTGGGCCTACGACTTACTGACTCCGGCCAGTGGGCCGCGCTGCCCTGACGCAAGGGCCGGGACTTACGGACTCTGGCCAGTGGGCTGCACTGCCCTGACGCAAGGGCTGAGACTTGCTGACTCGGGCCAGTGGGCCGCACTGCCCTGACGCAAGGGCTGAGACTTGCTGACTCTGGCCAGTGGGCCGCTCTGCCCTGACGCAAGGGCTGAGACTTCTTGACCCGGGCATTGAACCCTAACGCCTTGCCCGGGTGGCACGCGGAGCTCAACCACTCCGCGACAACACCTATATTCAAATATTTTACCCATTTCTAGAAACTTTCCTGCACTTGAGTACCTGTTTGTAACACTGGATTAATCTTTTTTGAAACAAGTACCATCTTTTTGCTATGACTGTGTACAACGTCTACTGCAAAGGATCTCTGACACCTGATTGGGGCCCCTACGTACTACTGCAATATAAAGAAATAAATACAGCAAGATAATAATGTGAAGGATCGCTCATGCAAATAATTGTTAGCAGAACTCACCCACTACATACTTTGACTCTCATTTTGCAGTGACCCAGTGCATAGAGATTCTTACACTCATACAGGTTCTCCAATAAGCAATGGGAAAAACAAAGACATTTTGAAAATGAAGTCTTCTGTATTTGTATGTATATATACTTTTTTCTTGCAAATTACTGTATCTGAAAAAAGGTAGCTGAAGAGTGAACAATATTTTATGACTCTAAAATCCAAAGTGCTATTGACTACCCAGAGACGATTATTGTTCAAATGAAAGATATCATCATGCAAGCACCTATGTACATGTTCAAGATCAAAAATTATTCTCTATGTACCTAAAGAGCACTTCAAAGTGTGGCATCGTATATAGGTTTTATTCATATGATTTGGAATGACTGTACTTCTCATGAATGCCAAAGCCACAAATCAGTCATGCAGGTCATCCTAGAAGCACTTTGAAGAAAAAATACAGTATTTCACCACATGTATTTTGTTTAAATCACATATGTCTATCTAGCAAGTTATGCTTTTATGATGCATAACTTTTAAAATCTTGTGGTTTTTGGTCAGTCTCATGAATTGTTGGGATTTAACTCATTAGTTTTGAACTTTGATGGGTTATCAATATTGAATCTACCCCCATGAAAGCAACTGTTCATGGCTTGAAAAATCCACAGTAATCTTTACAAAGAGCAATAATTTCTAAACACAACATTGTGTCATGTGCATTGCTAATATCTTCATGGTGAGAAGTGAGTGTCAGTATAAAGCTCCTATTTTTAGCTATCTAGGTCATATAATATTGGAAATATAATATCACTAATTCAACTCTGAATATTGACACATGGCACACAATGTTCCCTCTAATTACTTATAGGTTGTGTACACAAACAATTTTTTTGCATGCACAAAAACTTCCTTGTGAGCATCAATATTTGCACTATTGAATTTTTTTGTGCATAGTTTATTTTGTTGTGTGCGCAGGGTTCATGACCTGTGTGCGTGCACACACACGCACAGCTTAGAGGGAACAGTGATGGCACATGATATGAAGGCAAATGGGAGTTAGCCACTTGGGGTATATCTGTGCTGACAGAGTTATTTTGAATTAGTTGATTCAAAATAACTACTTTCATTTTAAATCAAAATTATTAATTCAAACTAGAGAGTCTTCTCTAGACTCTTAGTTTGAATTAAAGTAGTCTTTATTAGTTTGAATCAGAGAGTCTTGACTCGCTAATTTGAACTAGCGGAAGGTAGGCAAGTGAATAGGAAAATTAGTTTGAATTAAGTCTACTCTGTGGCTAAAAGTGGCTTAATTTGAACTATCGCACATCATTGTGTATAAGCCGAGAATTTTGTGCTTGAACATTGGCTTCAAAATGGGCTCTCAGCTTATACTCGAGAGAATATGGTAGACAGCCCCAGCCAGCAGTTTCCCTGACCATGCGGCAGGCTGGAGCCCCAGTGTTGCCGGGTGGCCATCTTGCGTAGTCGGCCAGGGCCGGGGCTGAGGCTGGAGGGAGGGAGGAAGGGACCCAGCATCTGGAGCAGCCAAGTAAGGGGGCCCTGGGGGAGGTCGGCCTGGACATTGATTCAGGGAGGATTCAGGGAGGCCAGGGAAGCGGCGACAGGGACCGGCAGTTGGGGAGGGGGTCGGGGAGTTGGGGAAAGTGAGGGGATGGCCGGGAGGGTTTGGGGGAGGGTTTAGGGAGACCAGGGAAGGGGCAGCAGGGCTCGGGCATTTGGGAGGGGTCGGGGAGTCCGGGGAAAGTGGAAGTAGGGCCCAGGGTTTTTGGGGAGCCCAGGGAAGCAGCAACAGGGACTGGGGATTTGGGAGGGGTTGCCTGGCAGGCTGGGAAGAGTGGCAGCAGGGGTTGGGTGGTGACGGGGAAAGGGGTGGGTGGAAAGGGTGTTGGGGAACAGGGGACCAACAGCAGGGAACTGAGAAGGGAGCAGGGGGGGCAGCAGTGAAGAGCCAGGGAAGCAGCAGTGAGGAAAGGGCAGAGCAGGGAGGCAGCAGGGGTGACGGCAGTGAGGAATGGAGCGAGCAGGTGGTAGCAAGGGGTCAACAGTGAGGAAAGGGTGAAGCAAGGGGAAACAGTGAGGGAAATGAGAAGTGAGCAGGGAGCAACAGTGGGGGGCAGCAGGGGTGACAGCAGTGAGGAAAGGGCACAGCAAGTGGGAGCAGGTGGGCAACAGTGAAGAAAGGGCAGCACAGGGGGCAGCAGCAGGAAACTGAGAAGTGAGCAGGGGTGTAGCAGTGAGGAAAGGGCAGAGCAGGAGAGCAGGAGTGAGGAACGGACAGCAGGGGGGCAAGGGAAAAGCAGCAGCAGAGATTTTGGGGTAGGGAAGCTGTCAGAAACTCCAGAGGAAGCCAGCAGCAGTGGGTGGGGGGTTAGGGGCCAAGACCAAAAGGGGACCTTGGCTTATACTTGGATCACCAATTTTAGCTTATTTTTTGGGCTCAGAATTGGGGGTGGGGTTCAGCTTGTGCCTGGATCGGCTTATACCCAAGTACATGTGGTAATAACTTTGAAGTACCCATTACTTCTAAGCAAAAGGGGGTTTTATTATATTGATTTAGTGATTCCTTAATTAAAATTAAGGAATGGCTTAATTCATATAATAAAGTGCCTCCATGGACAGGGAGTAAGTTATTTTGAATTAAGCCTCCTTAATTCAAAATAACTAGTAAGTGTAGACAGACTTTTGGTGAATATCTCTGGGCATTCTATCTTATTGTTATGGAATTATGTTGGGGGACAAAAGAGGAGCATTTTTTTACTGGGAACCACTAAGTTTGGTAGGACTCAGGGTTGGTTGCTACATTGTGAAATCAAGGCTAGGTTACCCTGAAATTAGCTGAGTTAGTACCGTTTTTTCTACCAAGACTATAATACTGTAGGTTTCTTTGAAGGTATCAAGTGGGCACTCTTTGAAGTGAGAGCAGAGAGTTCTTGATTGGATAGTCCAGTAATTAGACGCAGCTGAGTGAAAAGAATTGTGGCATCCATTCCAGTTGTGTATGGGACCTTTGCTTAAGAAGTATGCAGGTTTCCAGTGCCTGATAAGAAAAAAGCAGATGGGAGACGAAGGAAGTTAACAAGTTAAGTTTGCCAGCAGTGGAAGGCAGTGAGATAGAGGAGGGTTTTTCTTTTCTTTTTCTTTTCTTTTCTTTTCTTTTCCCCCTCCTTTAATTTACAATTACTCCTCAAGGAGAAACTTGCAAGGAGGGGAAAAGAGTGTTGCCAACAATACCACTAGTGTTTCTTTTACCTGCACCTCTGGTAATCCCCAACAGACAAGCATCCAGACTCTAATCTTGACTTGCTGGGAATCCAGCCTGAAAGTCCCTGCCAACAAATGGTGGCGGAAACCAGTCTGAGAAGTGTCTGTGGTGAGAATCCCTCAAGAACCATGCAAGAGAACCACAGGAGGAGATGGGTCCTTTGTGCAGAATTTATGAGCATGAGGACATCATTGACAAAATACATGTTGAAATGTCTTGGATGAAGGATGCTAGCTAACCACAGATGACTACAACACCACCAAAGGATATGGAGAATTAGCTGCCCTGGGGGGTGTGGAGGCAATGGTTGCTGGCCACCTCAGGTAGTGAACTATGCTCCACCCTTTCAAAGGTCCCCCATTCATTGATGTGGACAACTAGCACACTGTATGGACAGCAAGAGATGAGGAACAGTCCCTGTTGGGTGCAGTAGAGGCATTAACTACCCTTGGAACTGGTAGACTCATAGCCACTGCTTCCAAGAGAAAGAGGTATAAAGTGCTAGTGTTTGGGGACACTCTTCTGAGAGGAAGAAGGCATCCATATGCTGACTTGACATGATGTCCTGGGAGATGTGTTGCATGCTTGAAGTCAACAACTCAGACATTACAGAAAAAATGCTGAGGCTTTTCTGTTCCTCTGATTACTTCCACATGTTTCTTGTCCACATTGGCACTAATAATACAGCCAGGTCTGACTCTGAACAGATGAGCAGTAATTACTAGATTCTGGGAGCAAAGGTGAAGGAGTTCAGGGTGCTGGTTGTGCTCTCATCCATTTTCCCAGTTGACTTAAGAACCCAGGTAGGGACATGTACATACTGGAGGCAAATACATACCTGCAAAGACAAGAAGGCTGAGTATCATGAAATGCTGTTCTGTGAAGAATTCCTGCTGAAAAAGGAAAGAACATCTTTGCACACCAACTTGCCAACCTAGGTTCAGACTAGGTAACAAATGCCCACAGGAAAACATAAAAAAGGCAACTGGAACAGAGTGCTACAGTTCTAGCAAACACTGTGCTAGCAAACTATTTCACTGCATAGGAAGGATAAGAAGTATGGGATGACACCAACAGGTATTAACCAGAAGATTTTCAATAATCTGAAAATAAGGAAAGAGTCCTGCAAAAAGTGAGATCTAAGTCAAATTACAAAGGATGACTATGAAAAAAATAATGTAATTACATAGGGGACAAAATCAGAAAGGTCAAGGTACAAACTGAGATCAAATGAGCTGAAGGCATAAACAGTAACAAGAAAACTTTTTTCAAATACATTAGAAACAAGAGGAAGACAAGGGATAGTGTAGGACTGTTACTCAACAAAGAGCGAAAAACAATAACGGAAAATGTGGAAATGGCAGGGTAACTAAATTATTTCTTTGTTTTGGTCTTCACTGAGAACATTGGTGGTAATTGGATCCTGAAGAGGGGGAGGTCAGTAAAAAAGAGATTGGATCAGAAGCTAAATAGGGAAAGAACACATTACTTTGACAAGTGAAATACCTCCAAGTCCCAAGGCCTAAAGAAAAGCACCCTAGAATACTCAAGGAGCTGACTTAGGAGATATCTGGGCCATTGGCTATTACATTTAAAAATCACGGAAGACTGAACTGATTCTGGAGGACTGGAAGGCTATGTCTACATGTGTGTGGGGGTGGTATTTTAAGTCAGCTTATCAAGGTTGACTTTAAGTAAGGGACATAAAAACAATAAGAAAAGGTTCTTTAAGCAATTTAGAAGAAGGAAAGAAATGAAGGAAAGCAAACTAATAAGGGATAACATCAACAAATCAGAGGTTTTCAGTGTGTATTTTGCTTCAATCTTCACTAAAAAGATAAATGGTGACCGGTTACTTCACATAATTAGTACTAACAAAGGTGAACTAACATACCAGAATAGGTAAAGAAATAGTTTAGATAAATTAGATGTATTTTAAGTCAGCAGGGCCAAATTAAATTCATGTTACAGTAGTTAAGAAACTTTCTGAAGCGACTATCTGAACCATTATATGTTACATTTGAGAACACATGGCAGATGAGAAATGGAGAAATATGATAGATATCTTTGAAACAGAGAAGAAAGAGGATCAATGTAGTTATAGATTAGTCAACCTAACCTCAATATCTGGAAAGACACTGGTACAAATTATTTAAAAAAACATTGTAAGTAGCTAGAAGATAATAGAGTAACAAGTAGGGGATAAGTAAGCCAGAACACATCGAGATGGCATTCCATGGCTCACTATTTTTAGGGGCATAGCATTCTGTCCCCCCTAAAAGCAGAAAATGGAGCCGGAATGCTGCACTATTTAAAAATAGTGGTCCTGGAACGCAGCATTCCAACTCCATTTTCTATTTTTAGGGGCCTGGTGAACACTGAGGCCCTAAAAATAGCAGGTACCAGAACACCATTCTGGCGCATTTCAGCAGGCAGGGAGCTGCCTCAGGCTGGGAGATTTTGAATCTCCTGCCCTAAGACAGCTCTTACTGAGCATGCTCATAGCCTCTCATCATCCTCAGTGAGATCTGGCTCAGGGCTAAAGCCTTAGCCTGGGCCTGGGTTGGGACCAGGGCCACTCAGTCCCATGGCCAGGTAAGGGCAGTAGGGGAAGGTGGTGTGGCACAGTGGGGGATTGGGGAAAGGTTGGGAGACCAGCAGACAGATGGGGGGCAGGGGAAGTAGCTGTGGTGGGGGGTTGGAATTTGGGGAGCAGGAGCTGGGGTGGGGGGGCTGGAGCTTGGGGGCCAGGGCTGAGGTGGAGGGCTGGCATTTCGGGTGCAGGAGCTGGGGTGCATGAGGGGGACCTGGGCGTGCATGAGGGGGGGCCAGAAATTTAGGAGGGTTCCAGAGCCCTTCAAATTATACTTTAACCCCTGGTAATAAGGAACAGCCAGCATGGATATGTCAAAAATTAATCATGCCAAAAGAGCCTGATTTCTTTTACTGGCCTAGTAATAGGAGAGAAGCAGTAGACATGATATACCTTGATACAGATCCACATGACAGTCCGATAAGAAAGTTAGGAAATGTAGTCTAGATGAAATTACTGTAAGGTCAGTGCACAATTGGTTGAAAGACTGTACTCAAAGACTAGTTATTCATTGTTCATTGCCAAATTGTGAAGGTGTATCTAGTGGGGATCCTGCAGACGTTAGTCCTAGGAAAATATTAGTCAATATTTTTATGAAGGATTTGGATAATGGACTACGAAGAGAGCTTATAATATTTGCAGATGACTCTTAGGGTATGTCCACACGTCTCTTTTATTTTGAAATAACACTGGTTATTTCAAAATAAAAGATATTAGGTCCACACGACGTATTCTTATTTTGAAATCACAGGCTCCGTCATTTCGAAATAAGAGCCATCATTTTGAAATTGCTTAAAACTTCTTTAAATCAAAATGGCTCTTATTTCAAAATGGTTATTTCAAAATAACATCATCTGGATGTGTTATTTCGAAATAACCATTATTTTAAAATAACACTTTTGCCCTTCTCCTTCCAAGGGTGCCTTCCTTTTAGGCTATATTGTGTGGGGGCATGGCCCAGGGAGGGGGCTATGTTACCACACCTCCCATGGTGCCCCTCTTGTAAAGTGAAATAGCAAGTCCTGTGTTTGGACATGCTATTTCACTTTGAGCTTTTCCCTAAATTCGAATTAACTTATTTCAAAATAACAATCTATGTGTGGACAGAGCCTTAGATAAGACGAGTTGAAGCACACTGAGGACAAGGTTGAAAATGACTTTCACACATCGGAGAATTGGTTTGACATCATCAAGATAGAATTCAATAAAGATAAGTGCAAAGTACTGTGCTTAGGAAGGAAGGATCAAATCCTTCAGTACAAAATGGGAAATAAGTGGAAGATTTCTGAAAG
This sequence comes from Podocnemis expansa, assembly GCA_007922195.1. Taxonomy (NCBI): domain Eukaryota; kingdom Metazoa; phylum Chordata; order Testudines; family Podocnemididae; genus Podocnemis; species Podocnemis expansa. The sequence goes on from ML681992.1 coordinate 1,410,877, forward strand.
TGGTAGTTACTGAAAAGGATCTAGGGGTTATAACTGGATTTGATATGAATCAAAAATGTGATGAAGTTGTGCAAAAGAGTAATATTCTGGGGCCTATTAAGACAAGTGTTGTATGTCAGGAACAGAAGGTAATTTTCTCATGCTTTTTGGATTTGTCAGGCCTCCACAGTAGTACTGAGTCCAATTCTGTATGCCACATTTTAAGAAAGATGTGGATTAGGTGGAGAGACTCCAGAGGAGAACAACAAAACCAGCAACATTTTACAAAACCTTACTTATGAGGATTTTTTTTTTAATGGGTATGTTTTGTCTTGAGAAAAGAAAACTGGTCAGGGCCCTGACTGATTTCAAATATGTTTGGGATTCTTTACTTAAGGCAGGACAAAAATTAATGGGCTTAAACTGCAGCAAGGGAGATTTAGGTTAGATATTGAGGAAAAACTTCTATTTGTAAGGGTGAGCAAGTTCCAGAATAAGCTTCCAAGGGAGTTTGAGGAGTCCCCATCCCTGGAGGTTTTAAAAAAACAGATTAAACCAGGTGTTAACAACCTTTGCCAACCCCTATGCCAGCCCCTCCTCCCCGAGCCTCAGCCAATGCTGGTAGTCCCCTCTGCAGAAAAGAAGTGGCTACCACCTGAAAATTTGGAAGCAGCTACAGCTGGATTGGGGGGTGGTTACCAGGCATGCCCAGGAAAGAAACTGCCTGGAGCTGCTCCTCTCTGAGTCATGCCTGGGTCAGGAGTGGCACTTTCAGCAGAGAGCATTGCATTCCGCTCTAGACTGGCAAACAAGATGCTGCTGGCATTTGTTCCTGTGGTTGCTGACCCCTGGGTTAGACAGACATACACCTCTTGTTCCAGGCTTCCTTGTTTCTGTCGTAGTGCAGGACCTCTTGAGGTCCCTTCCAGCTCTACATTTCTATGGCTTTACTGTCCTCACAGAGACCCAGTTCAATATGGTTTTGGGTGGAAAATATCACATTTTGAGAACATAAGATGGTACATTTCTCAGGGAGCTTGATTTTTAAAAGAATGAAAGTTGTTTGAAGGTAGTTTTAGATTTGGGATGTTACAAAGTAGTTCCAGGAAAGATGGCTTAGTGGAAAGAGTGCAAATGATAAACTATGTATATATGTAATAAATTGAGTTTATCACAGTGTATCACCTACACTTATCCAAGGGACCGCTGTATTAGCTTAGTTCACTAAAACAAACAAGGAGCTCTGTGGAACTTAAAGACTAGCAAATATATTTATTGCATGAGATTTCATCTGATGATGTGGGATTTACTCCCATGAAAGCTCATGCAATAAATATATGTGTTAGTCTCTAAGTGACACAGGACTTCTTGTTTGTTTACCTATACTTATGTGGATCTAGACACGCACACACAAATGTTGCCAAATATTACTATTTTATCAAGAGTCTTCTGATATTTTGTGTATTTCTTAAAGCCCCTGTTCCTGAAGTCATGTGATACATAAGAAAGCTGAGATACTCTTTTAAGTAAAAGTAGCTATGGAAAAAAGCTTAAACATGTGATTTGATAGTATCTCTTAATAGTTAAAAAAAAAACCACAACCCACAGATGTGAAGTCAAATGAACACAACATTCTTATTAAAAATTGCTGACTTTTAAAGCTAATCTCATGCAGGCATATGAAGGGGTGTACCAACTGTATACTACTGAGGCAAGGGTTAATCAGGTGCTCTGGGCCCAGGAGGCCATGCTTCCTCACCTTTGCAAGGGATGTTACCAGTGGAGGGAACACTGAGACAAGCCCAACTCAGTTCTGTCTGGGCTGACTATAGAGAAGAACACATAGGTACCTTAGTCTCCCAATGGAAAGCCACCAGGATTCTGAGCCACTGGAATCAAGCCCCATAGCCATGCCACTAGAAGCCCACTGACCTTGAGAACTGAAGGTGATGACTTGCCATTGCCAGCTGCGGAAACTCAAGAGATAGCTTAGTAGGGAACAAAGGGAGGACCTGAAGATGACAGGAGAGGGTCTGCATAAGGAGGTGGGAAAGTGACCCAGGGAGCACATTTAAGAGTATCATGTCCTCGGCAATGTCCAAAGGGTACTTTTTTAAAGACCCTGGATCAGAACCCCGTGGAGTATGTGAGTCTATGTTCCCCTTCATTATTCCACATTCACCAGTCAGCAATACTATTCTCAGCTATTGTCATTAGTCAAGGCAGCCATTGACTTCACCAGTAGGTGACGCCACCTTGAGCCGTAAATACCAGAAACCAACTCTTCAACCTTTACAATTAGGTGATAGTATCAATCCACAGCACAAAGCAAACCCCCTGACCGGGCAGATTCATGAATTCTTAACAAATTGAGACAGCAATACCACATGTATCCATTTTCTCATCTACCCACTCAGGTGGAGAAACTCAGCTTCAATATGTTTGCAATTTATAAGCACCATGTTATAGATTTTTACTCTGACACCTGCGTCAGTAAGAAAAATTACATTCAGATTTGGTATTTGAGAGTGACTGTGAGGAATTAGATTTGTAAATTGTGGTTTATATATATTGATACTGAAAATGTTTCCTGGATTTTGGCAATGGTGTTGATAAATACTGAAGTTGTGTGATCATAGCTGTAAGTTAATAATGATTTCTGCATAAAATAAAACCAGATATATTTTTTAGAATAGAACAGAATCATAGGGTTTGAAGAGACCTCATGAGATCATCTACTCCAACCCCCTAAAATCACCATAGAAAGACACTTTCATCTTTAATGAATTTGCCAAGAATTATCCAGTACCCATAACACATTGTATTTATGGAGATGTATTGGCAGATTTTACACTTGGTATTTCCAGAGAGAAAAGGCTACAGCTCTGCTCATTGAATTTCACAATTTCTAAATTCTTCTGCTTGAAAATCCATATTGTTGCTTCAAACACTGAAAAGATACAACAAAGAACTTTTAGTAAAAGCATATAAAAATTAATCTACAAAGTACAGTATCTTTAAGATCAACAAATCATATTTTCTAAAGTAGCAAATTCAGTATCTTGTTAAAGAAATAAAGCATTGTAGTGAGTACAGATTATATATATTACAAAAGCTCAATTCAGTGTTTCTCCAGTTAAAGTAATACAAAGCTAAAACAAAACTAGATATCACAAATAGATTAGGGTTATGTCCACACTTACACTAGAAACTCAAATTGAAATAGCATGTCCATGAACAGAATTTGCTATTTTGATTTAGGAGAGAGGCACCACGTTAGGTATGGCAACATGGCCCCCTAGAAGGAGCATGCCCACACTCACTATATAGAAAGAGGAAAGCAACTGGGAAGGAGAAGGGCAAAAAGTGTTAAATTGATTTAACAGTTAAATTGAAATAACCTTTCTTCACTGTTTTATTTGGAAATAACAATTTTGGTTTTACTGTCATATCAATATAATACTAGGTTTTATTATATCAATATGACTTTCCTTATATCGAAATGAGGGAGCTCCTCATTTTGAAATGAGGGAATGTTACGTGGACCTGCCATTTTTTTAAATCGAAATACCAGCATTATTTTGATGTAAATAGTGTGTGTGGACATACCCTAGCTGATAACAGAAGAATATTTGGGGGGGGAAGGGAACTTCAATGTATTTTCATCTCATTTTGATTTAAGTACAAAATGGATATTGTAGGGTGATAGAGAAGGAAACACTATCAGTGAATGGAGCAGTTGTCCTCTTTTACATAAAATTGTAAATTATTCTAACTGCTTCATGACTACCTTGATTTTGAAGATTATCTCTAAAGAGTCTTTTGTTATTCTGACAGTAGAAAGATTACCAAAATTTGTTGGAGAAGAATTCTGCAATCTTTAGAAAGAAAGAAAAAAATGGAAAAATGAATAGATAATTGAAAGGGACAAGCAATCTAAGAAATATTAAAACATTTTTAAGTTGCAGAATGATTTGGTTCATATTTGAGCACATCCATAACGATCCACGTCTTTTCTATATTTTCACGGATTCTCCACTCCTTACTCAGCCAATAAAAAAAAAGTTCTACCCTCATCTCTCTTCCTTTCAGCTCCCTAATTCGTATTTTTGACTGCATTTTCGCCAGAATAAACATGAACTCCCTCTACAATTTAGCAGTCACCCTTGTGCACTTAAAAAAAGCAAGGAGTCTTGTGGCACTTAGGGTATGTCCACACGTCTCTTTTATTTCAAAATAATACTGGTTATTTCAAAGTAAAAAAGATCAGGTCCACACAACGTTTTCTGATTTCGAAATGACGGGCTCCGTTCAGACATGTTATTTTGAAATAACCATTATTTCAAAATAACACTATTGCCCTTCTCCTTCCAGGGTGCCTTCCTTTTAGCCTATATTGGGTGGGGGCATGGCCCAAGGAGGGGGCCATGTTGTCACACCTCCCATGGTGCCCCTCTCCTAAAGCTAAATAGCAAATCCTGTGTTTGGACATACTATTTAGCTTTGAGCTTTTCCCTTAATTCAAATTAACATTTTCTTAATTTGAATTAAGTTATTTCAAAATAAGGACTTTATTTCAAAATAACTCATTTATTTATCGCATGAACTTTTGTGGGAGAATATCCCAATTCGTCAGATGCTTAGACTGCTTTTCACCAAATGAAAGTTTCTTGTAATTCTTCCTCCTTTCTTATGTTCACCTGTAGAATCAACTTTACCTTTAATTCCATTCCCCTTTGCCTAGCAACCAGTTGCTATATTTAGCTGGTCTGGGCAGTAGGTAATTTCACAACTGGGGAGAGGCAGTATTGTTATCCCAGGTCACAAAACCTGACTTACCAGTGGCCAGTATTGCAAGCTTGAGGCTATTACAGCCATCTCTAACACTCACACTCTGGAAGATGGAGAGCCTGAGGAACCTCCAGAATTGTTTCATTCTCAAGTATGTTAGTTTAAAGGAAGATGCCACAGAGCAGATTGAAATCAGTAAGAAGAAATCTATACCTTGCAGAGTTAGGCTGTAGTGATGTCACCATGTATATATTCCAAACCTCTTTCATATGGAGAGGGAAGAATAGAAATACCATATCAATAGCACATCATCTTTTCATTTCTTTCCTAACATCACTGGAAATGGAAAGGAGTTACTTTCTGTGTTGCTTAACACAGATGGCCAGTGATACAGCATTTTAAAACAGCCAATGGTTTCCCCTGCTCTTGATAATACCTTTCTTCCGTACATCGAATTTCAGTAGGACCCCAGTAAAAAAGGTATCAAAAAAGAAATATATTTTCAAATTAATGTAAGGTGTCTTTTTTTTTTTAATTTCTCTAACTTTTATAAAGTCTGATTTTTTTCCCCCCACTCAGGCAAAATAAATAAAAGGAGCTTCCTTTCCATTTCAAATAGTTTAGAAAAAAATCTGTACTCAGTATGCAAGGATAAAAAGGGTTCAGTTTAGTTCATATCATCTATTTAAGTACAAATCCCTATTTGTATATTTCATTTAAATGAGAAAAGCCTACAACCATTTATGCCTGCATATTAAATTATTGGATGTTACTCTTTTTTTTTCATAATAAGGGAATTATTATATGCTATGCTGCTGGACACATTGAAAAGGTGAATACTATATAGTAAACAGATATATTTTGAAAATTTACATATCGGTGAAGTGCTCTATGAAGATTTATTTTTACCTTGTATTACTACCCCTGTTATAAGCTTTACCTTATTTTATTTTTAGCATTTGCATAAATGCTCAGGTATGAGAAAATGTTCAGTAAAGAAAATAAGTTTGTTTCAATTTTCTAAAGGTATTGTGGCTGGTTCAATTCAGATGTGCAAAAACTGGTTTGTCCATGTTTAGTGGCAGTATGTCACATTCCTGATTCTGAAATTGTTTTTAATACAACGGGTGTTACATAATTGCTGTTCACTTTAAATTTTCTTTGTTTTTCCCCGTTCCTGCAAATATTAATATCATACTTGTGAAGGACATGCTTTCAACTTATATAATACTGTGGGTAACACAACTGTGTATAACAAATATATATGTAGTGAGTTAGAATACCTTCTTTTCAAATACCTTATTCATCTGAAATTCTATCTTCTAGGGAATAAGTATTCATCTGAGGAAGACATAGCAATGGGGAAACCTACCTTGACCTCTTGTATAGATTTTTCTCAGTCCTAGTGAGATTTTAGATTCTGCACATGTATTTCTGTATCTTTACTAACATTTTAATCAAAAGCAGAATGGAACAATTATTTATTTATGGTCAATATCCTCTGCAAGTCTAAGAACTGATGGCAGAACACACAAAGTTCTGGGTCCCCTTGTGTCTTCCATTAATATTGCACCTCCTAGTTTGTTGTTGCTAACATACTTACCGGTCTGTCTAGTACTGGCTCATTGCTGTCACTGTTAGCCTATTGATTGCTTTAATAGAACTGGTGACTGACCCACCTTCAGTTTTGTATTGTCTATCTCTTTCTATTTCTGTTTGAAAAAACTAAAATGCCTGCTCTATTAATCAGTAAAGCTGAGTCTCAGCCAGCAGGGCTATGGACACTTCAGCCAGTTCAAGTTACTGGGATGGGGCCCTTCATTCTTTCCTTCCCCAAATCTCTGATATGGGCAGTGTAGCTCATATATGACACCGCACACGGAGAGGAAGAAGGGTTGGCTGAGTGTTAATCTGAAGCCTTGGCCATACCTCTTGTCTTTTGTTGTTGACTGAGCTATTTACAGGCAATATCAGGGCCCTGGTGCCCATATTGTGCCTGTCTCCAAAACACTTTATATTCTTCTTCATGGGCAAAGTTACTTAATTAAAATCAATTTCTGCTGACCACTCTGCCTCCTTAAATAGTTAGGTTTCATTTGGCGAATGCTTTTGTTTTTGGATATCTGGATGTGCTGAGGGCAGACCAATGTTTCCTCTAAGGGCCCAATGCAGCTGAGCAACATTCATTGCTCACTGCGTGGCCCGACCCCATTCAGGCCCGATCCTGCCCCCCCCACAAGTTCTGCTGCCTACCCAGCCTCCTGGCAGTGGGGGTGGAACAGCCAGCCCAGCCTGCCCCCACCTGGCCGTGTCTCCCAGGGGCCAGAGGGGGCTGCCACTGAGCTCCAGCATGTGGGATGAGGGCTCTGGAGCAGCCTGCTCCCAAAGAGTTTGAGCTGCTTCACTCCCGCCCCCCCTCGAATGGGCCTGATCCATGGCCTGGGGGGGACAGGGGTGAAGCAGCCCAAACTCTTTGGGAACGGACCTGTTCAAAGCCCCGACACCACATGCTGGAGCTCCGTGCCAGCCCACTCCACCCCCCAGGGAGGCATGGCTGGCTGGGTGTAGGCTGGGCTGGCTGCTGCACCCTGCTGTGGTGAGGCCGGGTGGGCAGATGGGCAGAGCAGCCTTCGGCCCTGACAGCCCACGCCTCCCCATCGGTAATTGGATGGGGGGCAGTTAGGGCCCCCTTACTAGAGGGGCACAGCCAGACCCCTAGTTGCTCCTCCAGCTTGAGGATCGCTCACTGAGCATGTGCAGAGAGTCTGTGCATGCTCAGTGAGAGCTTACTCTGAGCGGGAGTTTTAAAAACTCCCAGCTCAGAGTTGCTCTCTGGGCAGGGACTGCAGCTGCCAGTGTGCCCAGAAGTGTTCCCTGCACCAGGTAGTGCTAGGAGCTGTGCAGCTACGCAGCTTAGAGGGAACGTTGGTGCAGAGATGCATATCATTAGACATTGGGAAAGAAATTTCTTTTCTATCCCACACAGTAAACATGACATATTGCTTTAGTGAATTTTGCCTTCCTATCTGTAGCCTGTGGGTCTAGTCAGGAAAGTTTTTGTTTTGTTTTTTAATCACAGCATTGGCATGTGCCCAGAAGGCTAGTTTTTCAGGCTAGAAATTTGGTGGCATTTAAAACAAATTTTGTCTTTTACTTTCTTTTGTCAGGATGGAAGTGCTAAAGTATTATATCTTCTATAAAATAGGGTACCCCTAATGTCACTGACTCCTATAATTTTAGCACAAGTCATGCATTATATGTTCCTTTTCTTTAATCCACAACTAGATATTTGAGAATTTTAGCTTTCATTAATAAAAGTAAAAATGAATGTCTATATCTGTTACTAGACAAAGCTTGAGAAAAACTTGAAATGTCAAGTGGGTCAGAATCGACAGGCAGAATCAAAGGACAAATAACAAGAACTCAGTTTTTTTCCATGTATGTATTTCATTTAAATCTCATTATTTGTAAGGCAATCTCATGATAATTTAATGTTTGATGCTGGTGATACTATGCCTCCCATTCAGACCTCCAGTACTTTCATGAAAAATGGCTACATAGTAGCTTATAGGTGGTTTAAACTACTTTCCAGACATTGTTTTAGATAGGGTGTGGTCCACATTCCAGTCGTGTCAGTAAATATTCAGGATTAGAAATTAAATTGCCATTAAAACATCTTAAAGACATCACCAGATTAGCTATGCCAGGCCAAGCAGTGAGCAATATGAGTATAAATAACACATATATTGAGTGTGCAGTTTTCCACATATAACTGAGCAAATTTAAGCTTGAAAATTGTTTTCAGGTGGTGCCTGAGGGCTTGAGTAAGCTCATTCTTTTGCCCATTGCACTACAACTAGGCATTTTTCCCCATGCATAAATGTGATATTCAAGATCTCTTATATAGCCTTCAACTTCTCCTTGATTTGTTCCTGGGTTTCAAAGGTTATAACAAATGAAGAAAAGTACCTGATTTCAATTAACAAGGATATGTAGCTATCTGATCCTCTGGAGATATTCTCTCTTGTCTATTGTACAAGTCCTTTTCCACTGGCTTATGTCCTTGAAAAAAAAAGACAGAAACTACTTTGGGAAACAGCTGATCTCTCATAACTATGAAAATTTACAAGACTTTCTTTCTGCAGTATTCCATCATGTTTCTTTAATATTACACTTGTCACAAAGGAAGGAATTAGAGACTTATCTTCCACAATGTACTATGAGGATCTTTACATTAAATAACAACCAAGAAAAGAGAAGTTGGGGGGATTCATCAACATTATAGTTGAAAAAGACCTTTTACATTAACTAAAGTATCTTTATGCCAACACAGTATCTCAGATGAAGTGCAAGTTCCTGGCAACCCTTGTTTAAAATACACTGTAAACAAATAAGAGGGAGGGTTGTTTCCTTTTCTCTAGTGTGATAATATTCCCTTTTTAAATACTGCTTATTTAATTAGGCTTGCCAGATACTACTTACTCTTTAGGTTCATTAAAATACTCCTGAAAACTTTTTTTTTTCCTTCCCCCTTTGGAATAGAACACATTATACTGAGTATAACAAATTAAAAAAAAAAAAAAAGCCTATTCCAAAAGGAAGATACTTATTGCATTGATTTACAAGTTCTTTATATACACACCCAAAAGTATACAGATTGAACACAATGGTATACTATCACTACAATTTGTATAATTTCAGGGGCAGTTTTCAGCACAGTCTTACACCATCCTTTGATTATGGAGCTACAAAAAGATTTTTGTTGGAGTAATGCTGCCCTTTCTTTTAACAGCAATGCTTTCATTCTGTCAGAGGAAAAGCAAATAACAGGGGTTTGCAGGATGACTTCCTTGTGGAAGGAGAACTAAGTGATGCAGTCTGGGTATATTCCAAGTGTATATCACTTTATTTATAGAGGTATACCACTTTAAATATGAGATGTCCAAAATGCATTCACGACAATTCCTTCTCCCAGGTAGCTCATTCCAACACCAGCACCCTCTTGCCAGGGAACAACTCTGTCAGAAAAAATTGTATTATAATCAGAGCACAAGTCAGACAGCAAACTCTTTCGCTGTTTGCACAGCTCCAGCTCTTTGGGTATGTCTACACAGGGTTCTTATTTCGAAACAACAGAGGTTGTTTCGAAATAAGAAGTGGCATGGCCACACGACGCACGGCCATTTCGAAAGAAGCAAACCGCTTCTTTCGAAATGGCCGTGCTGCTTTCGAAACAAGTTAAACCTCGTTGGCTGTTGAAAGAGCGTTGTTTTGAAACGGTTGTTTCGAAACAACGCCAAAGAGACATGCCGTTTCGAAATAACTGTTTTAATAGCCATGTTATTTCGAAACAACTGTTGTTTCGAAATAACCGGCTGACCTTCCTCCCAGGGTGCACAGCGCCCTGGGGGAAGTCCCTGCCTGGGCTTGCCTGTGAGGCAACGTGGCAGGCAGGGCTGACGCTGGCAGCATGGCCCAGCAGCCAGGCCCCGCAGCTGCCACACGCAGGAGGGCTCCTGTGTGGACACAGGAGGACGTCCAGTGCCTCCTGGACATCTGGCAGCAACCAGATATCCTCCAGCGGTTCCGGGCCAGCCACCGGAACCGCGACATCTATAATGACATCGCAGATGCGATGTCCCAGGGAGGGCACCCCCGTACGACCGAACAAGTGTGGAGCAAGATAAAATCTCTCCGACAGGAGTATGCCCGCACCCGGGATGCCCGGGCACTGCAGGGGCCTGGCAGCCAGGCCACCTGCCCATATTTCGAGGCTCTGGACGCCTTCCTGGGCACACAGCCCAGCGGTGCCCCCGCTGTGGCCGTGGACACCTCCGGGGGGCCTGAGAGCCCCTTGTCAGGCCCGGACGCAGCCGCCTCCGACATCTCCATCGGGGGACCCCGAGCTGCAGCACCACCAGCGGCAGAGGCCAGCCCGACGACCCCAGAGCTGTTCCTGGCCGTGGAGGCGGAGAACAGTGTCGAGGAGCAGGGGCCCACCACCGCCCCAGGCTCCGACTCTGACCCCGGGACATCCCGGCGGACCTCCGGAGCCCCCGTGGGTAAGTATGCCCCCCCCCCATGGAGGCACATAGGGCTGGGCCTTTCCAGCAGGTCCCGGGACGGGTAAAGGCCAGGGCCAGGCACCGGCGCGGGTAGGGCCCAGGGTTCATGGGCTCAGAGGGGCCCCCTGGCCACGGGTCCCACGGACACAGGTGGCACCGCAGTCAAAGGCCCCTGTGTGCCGGGGGGTGGTGACCAGGGACTGGCTGGGAAAGATGCAGCAGCATCTTGGGTGGGGTGGAGAGCAGGCAGGGCACACCACTGGCCAGTGGTCTCAGGAGACCTCCAAGTGCAAGGCGTGGCTGGGTCCAATTCACCCTTGTGGGCACCACGAGCATGTGTGCCTCCAGGGCACGGGTCCCAGATGTCTGGCAAAAGGAGACCATGGTCTCCTTTCTTCTGCTCTGTTCTTCTTTTTATCCTCCCATTCTCTGTCTGGCAGGCAGGTCAAAATACAGGGGTTTGTCAGGCTTTTTCCCAGAGGGGCTGAAGGATCCTGGACTGCCAGAGAATACCAACGTATATGGGAAACTGTCCCAGGGCCCCTTAAACCCTGATGACTACCTCGGCCAGACAACCTTCTTGCTCAGGGTCCTCCAATGTCCTCCATCGGGTACCGTCCCAGCCTCCTTCCGAAGCTTTGGGGGCCAGGAGCCCTACCCCAGGGCAATGTCCCACGGGATCCCGGGACCCACTGACAGTCAGGGCACAGGCGTGTGCTGCAGACAGGTGCACACAGACGGGACCAGCAGGCGGCAGAGGCTAACTGTGTTTTTTGCGTCCCTGCAGCACGTCGCAGAGCCCCTCCGCAACGGCCGGCACCCACGCCCGGACCCCATCGCCCAAGCCCCAGGACACCGCGGCGATGGCGGAGGGCCCCCAGGACGTGCACAGAGCTCCTGGAGAGCCTGGAGGACCTTGGGGAGACCATGCACAGTGCCACCCAGGCCTGGCGGTGGGAGCAGGCGCAGCGCCAGGCAGCTGGGCTCCGTTCCCTGGAGCAGCTGGCAGGTGCTGAGGACAGGGCGGCAAGGGCACTAGAGGTCCTCGCAGTGGAGCTCTCAGCTGCTCTTCTGCAGCAGGCTGCAGCCATCTGCCAGCTTGCGGAGGGCCTGGCTCCCCGACGGCGCCGGGAGACATCACCGCCCCAGCAGGGACAGCGGGCGGAGGGCAGCCGTGGGCACAGGCGGGGCATGCCACCACCCCCGGACCCCCCCACAGGCATTGCCTAACCCTCCCCGCCCCAGGACCTCTTCACCCCTGTCCCCTGCCAAGTTCATGTTCCCTCCCCAAGTCCCCTCCCAAGTCCCCTGCCAAGTTCATGTTCCCTCCCCAAGTCCCCTCCCAAGTCCCCTGCCAAGTTCATGTTCCCTCCCC
>ML681992.1:1423186-1481069 GCA_007922195.1 Podocnemis expansa
GGGGGGAGATGGTGTTTTGGTGCAGGGCAGGCCTGGTCCTCAGTCTTCCTCCGCAGCGAAGGCGAGCCGGAGGGCATCGCGGATGGCGAGGGCTCGCGCAGATGGCTGCTCCCGAGTCGGCTGGGGTCTTGGTTGTTCATAGTCCCTGGCAAATGCTTGGACCTCAGCCTCCCATGCGAGTGGGATGGGTTCCCCCTGCTGCTCACAAAAGTTGTGGAGCACTGCACATGCTGCGATGGCTTGCGGCAGGCTCCGCTCAGCGAGGTGGAGGCGAGTGACCAGGCACCTCCACCGGGCCTTGAGGCGTCCGAATGCCCGCTCGACCACCTGTCGACAGCGGGCCAGGCGGCGATTGAACAGCTGCCGGCTGGGGTCAAGTGGCCCGGCGTATGGTCGCATTAGCCAGGGCCGCAGGGGGTAGGCCGCGTCCGCCACTATAAGAACGGGCACCTCTACGCCCCCAAGGTGGATGGTGTGAGGGGGGAAGTGGGTGCCTGCCTCCATGCCCCGGTACAGGGCGGAGTTGCGGAGGACCCTGGAGTCATGGGCCCTCCCTGGCCATCCCACATAGCAGTCCTGGAACCGGCCCTGGTGGTCCACAAGGGCCTGCATAATGACCAAATGGTATCCCTTTCGGTTGCGGTACACCGCAGCCCTGTGCTCCGGGGCGCGCACAGGGATATGTGTGGTGTCCAAGATGCCAGCACAGTTTGGAAAGCCAAGGGTTGCCATCCCAGGCATGGTGTCCTGCAGGTCCCCACGTCTCACCAGGCGCCGTAGGAGGACGCGATTGATGGCCCTGGTGACCTCGAGGAGGATGGTGCCGGTGGTGGACCTCCCGACGCCAAACAGGTGCGCCACTGCCCTGTGCGACTCCGGGGTGGCCAGCTTCCACAGGGCGATGGCCACTCGTTTGTCCACTGCGACAGCAGGCCTCCTGGGGGTGTCCCTGTGGCGCAGGTGTGGGGCGAGTTCGCCCACCAGGCGGGTGAAGCTGGCCCTGCTCATGCGAAAGTTCTGGCGCCAGAGGTCGTCACCCCAGGTGCGCAGAACGACCCTCTCCCACCAGTCGACGCTGGTCTCACGCGCCCACATGCGGCGGGGCACAGGGAGGGGCAGGGGCAGTAGCTGAGCCCTGCGGCTGAGCTGGATGTACTCCTCAGCCACAGGCCGGTCCTCCTCGGGGTCTACAAACAGAGTCTCCCAGAGGTGCTGGAGCCCCTCGATGCTCACCGAGGGGCTGGGTGCTGCACAGCACTGTCTAGGCAGCCGAGCACTGTCCATGGCTTGCAGCGTGCTGCTAGCGTGAGTGGACGGGAGTGAGGTCAGGGCCGGCTTTTATGTGATTGGCTACCAACATGGCCACCAACATGGCCCAGGGAGGCGGCCATGTTGCCACACCTCCCATGCTGCACTGCCCCTGGGTCGAAATAGCAAGTCCACACGGTGGAAACGCTATTTCGATTCCCGTTTTTTGCTTATTTCGCGGACACCATTTTGCTATTTCGAAACAGGTTATTTCGAAATAACATGTTATATCAAAACAAGTTATTTCGAAATAACTTGTTTCGAAACAAGCGCTCCCCGTGTGAACATAGCCTTTAAGATGCCTCTAGGGGTCAGCAACCTTTACCAACTGCTGTGTCAGTCCCTCCTCCCTGACCCTCAGTTGGTGCCTGTGGCCTCTTCAGCTGAAGAAAGGTAGTGACCACCTGAAAATTCAGTGGTGACCATGGCGGGGAGGGGAGGAAGGTGCTTCCCATGAATACTTCTGAAAGGAACTGCTTGAGGAAGGAAGCCACCCAGATTGGCTCCTCCTCGCAGTGTGCCTGGGGACAGGGGTTACCAAGGGTGCCCCAGAAAGAAGCTGCCTGGTGTGTCTCCTTTTGGTGGTGGGATGCTGCACAGAGGAGCTGCTCTGGGGGGCTTCATTTTGTGGTATGCCTGTGGCATGGGCATGGTGGGGACCCCTGTTGCCATAGCCACTGCTGAAAGAATCTTCCTTGTGTGGGTTTTGGTGGCAGGAGCAGTAGTTTCTGTGGCACCACAAAGGGTGCCACATGCTGGTCCACATAGCATTGTCTGCTGCTGCTGGCACATATGGTGGGAGGTGTCTACGCCTAAATCAACACACAAACTTGAATAACCTAAAAGTAACAAAAATACAACATCTTCCCCAGCCCCCCTCTGGGTGCATGTGACTGTTAATGTTGGCACTTGTGTATTTACTCACCCTTGTGATAGCTATTCATTTTTTAAGGTTGCAACATTAATTTTGCTCTTTTAGTTGAGAACAGCAGATTTCACATGCATAATGCAGCAGCAAAGAAAAGGCTCACTTTAATCTTGAATCCTTATTAATTAATGCACAGATTTTTTGCTTTATAATAACACTTGCTATGTTTTTTTTTTAACGAATGGCAATAACAGAGTGAAATAATTTCACTAGACCTTACAACATTTCCAGATTGTTCTAACATGAGCTTGTTAGCACTCATGCCTATATAATGGCTGTGGAGTTGTCACACTTGTAACCATGCATGCAGTCAGAGACCTTTTCTTACTCACAATTTCCAGGTACACTGAACCAAATATGCCGTAGTGCTACCTGCAGTTTATCATTTATAACTATCTCTCAGGCGTCATCTGCACTTGTAGCGATGATTGTGATTTTGAGTTTCTCCAGACATACTAGTGAAAGCTCTCATTAAGCTACCATGCTAAAAATAGTAAATAGCATGCAAAAAATAGCAGTACATACAGGGTGAGGTCAGTATGGACTAACCAGCCCAAGGATGTACCCATGCCACTGTGGCTATGCTACTATTTTTAGTTTACTAGCTTGAAGAGACCACAAGTACATCTCCATGAATTGGCCACACATCACAATGTTGTGCACAGAAATTATTGTAATTTGTGTGTAATATTAAAAATAATCCCACTGTTTAAAAATCCTCTAAACATGTATAAAAGAGAGTTTCTATAACATTTATTTCATATACAGAATACATGATGTCATGATAGAAAGTCTGACTTTGCTAGAATTTGGGTTGAGCTGTATCGCTTATCAATGAATTTATCATATGTGAATGATGTGGTCATCTCAAACTCCTGCCAATGGGTACATCTACACTACAGGTTTAAGTCGACCTAAAGCCCCTTAAGTTGACTTAAACAAAGCCCTGGCCACATCGAGAAGCTAATAAGTCAACGTAAGCATTTACTTAAGTCAGCTTAATAGCTCTCACTTGTAAAGTCGACTTAGCAGTTAAGTTGACTTTACTAAGTCAACTTAAGACAACGTCACACTGGAGTTGGCTGAAGTTGATTTAGATGGTTTCCTAGCTATCTGAAACATGGGAATGTGGGCTGAAGAGAAGGCACAACACACTTGGGAGCATTCCCAGATGTGTACAACACATCAACACCCCCCATGTCTTAGCCTCAGCCCCGCAGCCCTGCATCCTAGCACCACAGCCCACATCACCTTCCCCCAACCTGATCCGGCATCTCTCCCCATCTGAACCCGAGCCCGCATCCCCCCCTCAGCCCAACCCCACATGTCTCCCCCTTCTCCAGCCCAACCCTGCATTCTCTCTTTCTCAGCCCAACCCCACATCTTGCCCCCCTCAGCCCGGAGCCATGTGTGTCCCCCTTCTCAGCCCAACCCCATGTGTCTCTCCCCTTCTCCAGTGTGACCCTGCCTGTGTCTCCCCTTGCCATTCTCCAACCTGACCCCATGTCTCCCCCACTTCTCAGACTAAGCCAGTGTCTACCCCATTCTGACCCTGACTCATATGTCTCCCACTCTCAGCCCAACCACACCTGTTTCTCTTCTTCTTAGCCCAACACCCCTGATATTTCTGTAAAACAAACAAGGAGTCTGGAGACACTTTTTAAGATGAATGTATTTGTTGCATGAGCTTCCATGGGAGAAAATTCCAGTTCATCAGACAATTGGAAGATGGGGGAACTTACAGAATGGAAAGAAAATAAATTCAGGGGCATGTAAGATGTAGGATCAGGTCATACTGCAACAGCAAATCAAAGTTGCTGTTAAGAGCGAAACACTGGGAAACAGCACAAGAAAGAGAGAAAGAAAGACAGAGAGAAGTTTATATTGCTTTTAGATTAGATCATGTGAAAGGAGGATTAAATCATGACCTTTTGGGGGGAGAGGGGTATTACAACAGGTGATTTAACTTCATCTTCCTCTATGTGCTGTTTCCCAGTGTTTGAATCTTAACACTGCTGTGCCCTGCCCCTGCACTGGCAGGAGGGATGTCACTGGACTGGAGTCAGCAGGGCATTGGCCCTGGATCTCTGGCTCACACTGCAGCCGAAAGAGGCCCATTCCAACTCCGGGCCATTTCCGGGAAGCAGTGGAGGCTTGGAGATGACTCCTGCCACTTACCGGCAGCAGCAGGGGACCGATCCATCTTTGAGTCTCCTGCAAGAGGCAAGAAACTTGATCAGACCCCTGCTGCTGCTGTCAAGAGGCAGCAACAGCAGCCGGATTGGGCCCTGGAGCAGGATTGAGGGAGGAGGGGGAGGGATCCTGTTGGGGGAGGGATCCTGCCCCCCTTCCAGCTATATCAGGCCTCCTGACCTCCCTGGGCTCCCTCTTGCCACACACAGTATGGAGGGTGGTATGGTCACTTACTTCCTGTAGTAAAAGAGTGGCCAGGAGAGAGGGGGACACCTCTGCTGTAGTGCAGTATGGGCCAGCTACTCACAATGCACTACTCCTAGGGTGACCTAGAAGCTGCCATTGTGGACATGGGCAGTCTTCTGGCATTTTGAGTGTTGATGCTCTAAGCCGACTTAATAAGGTCTACTTTAAACTGGTTTAAAGTAGACCTTATTGAGCCGGCTTAATCAAGCCCCGTAGTGTAGACATAGCCAATTGGACCTCTAAACCAAGCCACATATTCAGGTTCAATCCAAAAAACACTATTCTTATGACACTTAAGAGAAATAAATAAATTTATAATGGCTAGGTTGAGGGCAAATGAATACTTTCTATTCTTTTTGTCAGTTTATAACATCTTTTGGTTATGTTTACACTGGGAATTTAGTTTGAATTAAGGAGGCTTAATTCAAACTAAATTAGTCCCTGTCCACATTAGCTTTCATCACTTCAAACTGAGGAATTACTTAGTTCTAACTAATCAAACTTGCCTTTAGTTTGAACTAATGGTTATCTCAAACTTATTAGTTTGAAGTAACCCAGTGGAGCTGTGTTAGTTCGAACTAACCATTAGTTCAAACTAAAAGTAGTGTAACCCTTTTGCCAGGACAGGCTGGCAGGACAAGGGCTGGGTTCTATATCTAGGGGTTTCCCAATGACATACCACCATCAACTGGCTCAAGCCCCCACCCAGATTTCTGGGAATCCTGCACTGTTCCTGGGCACCCCAAAGGGATAAGGCTTCCCCACTCACAAGCACAAGTCTGAGTGTAGTAAATGGAACTGTTAATAGTAGCAAAACAAAAAATGCAAAAGGCCAAATAATAGAGACCAGCACTAATCTAGGAAACTTAGTACAGAGCGAAGTTCCCAATAACCCACATTGCATAACAATATACAAACTTAATGGCAAAACTGGCACTGCTCTTGAAAATCAGTGCTAACTAGGCTCCCAACCAACCCTAAGGTACATAGGGAGTGTCTTTCATACCAGCTGTCCACTGACATGATCTACCAGTCACTCACTCCATCCTCTAGAACAAGTTTCTTGGCTCCACCTCCTGTCTGCCAGCACTACCATCCAGTCCCTCATGTCATCCAACTTGCTACTGGCCCCTCCTGTTGTCCACTGGTGCTGTCCTACAGTCACTTGTGCTATCCAGCTTACTACTCTCAGCATACACCAACTCCACTTGCTGGTCACCCCATCATTACTTCTCTTCAGCTGAGAGAGAGAAGGAACCCCCACCAAACTCAGTGATAATCAGCTCTCTTAGTCGTTAGCAGTTGTAAATTAGCTACTTCCATAACAATGAACAGAAGAAACAATAGAACAGGAGGCAAATATTGCCTCACACATTGAAACAATACAACCCCCCCACTTCTGTTCTTATCTGTTTCAGCCTGAAACATGCAGTAGCCTCTATTACAAATCTTTTTTCTAAGTAAGGGTGGCTTTTATCCTTTAACTAACCCAGACAGATTTGAAACAAACAGAGAATAACAGTTCACACAAGGACAGTATTTCATATTTTCCTTTAGTATAATTATAGATATTGATAGATTTGTGAGCAAACTAAACCCAAATACTATTACCCACTATGCTTTGCACCCAATGCACCCAGTATGCTAATCAGCTAATTGTGCTCTTTGTATCCATGCTAATACAGGACCTATGCAGATTAGATGTCCCCCCTTCCGTTCAGAAGCTGTTAAGTAGAGTTTCTAGCTTGCCTTACATCAGTTTGAACTTCTTCCTTCCAGTGTGCATGCCATGAGGAAGGAAGTGCCTACCCTGGCCAACTCCCCTTCCCACCCCCACAGGCATACCCTGCCTAATGAGACACAGCTGAGGCTAAGCAAAGGCTACCCCTGCCTTAAAAAGCCCCACTTGCGCTTAAAGCAGGAAGGATAACAAGAACAGAGAAGCGAGCAAACAGGAAAGACTTTCCCCAAACCCTTGAAAATTTTATCTTTTCCTTGGGAAAAGAGCAGAGGAATCAGACTTAGCCAGCAGCCTGTAAGGAGGGACTCAGTGGTGGCCAGCTCCGGGACAATACCACTGAAGCTGGACTAGGGAAGGCCTAACACAGGTACAGCCTAAAAGTGGACTCACTGAACTAGAGACTTACTTGTTCCCCTGCAGAGTGCACTCACTAATACTTGTTTTGAACAGGCAGATGTACAAAAGGCCTGCTTTCACCAGGAGAGGCTACTGTTAACCAGCATAACAGAGGGGCTGCTTTCCCACAGTTGATATCATCTTATCCACAAAAATGGATGAAAAAAAATATTTCAACTGATGATAATAAAATAAATAGGTAAAGTTATAAATATGCTTTTCAAGACCTCATTAGAATTTGATTTAACGACATTTACTTTGTATGTTTTGACATATGTTGTTGACAATTTATTTTTATTAGTTATAAAGCTTTAAATTCTTTAATCTCAAGATCTACTGTCATTAACTAATTATTGTCTTTCTCTCCCCCATAATTTTTCCTAACTGTGAAAATTTAACTCAATAAAAATGGAAGAAAATCCTTACAAATAGACATTGATAATATTTCTCATAATTATACAAAACATAACTATATAAAAATTGAATTCTCTCAAGCCTAGTTATTATCAGATTGCATCCCTCTACTTCTACCTGTGAGATGTCCCTTGTTGTGATGCAGTCCTTCAGACATTTCAACAGACGTTATTTGCATGGATGAGTTCAGTATGGAGAATATTATACTTTATCAGCCATAACTGACTCTGGCTATGGCCCTGTTACCCTACTCAGGTGCCAAAAAAGGGCCAAAATCCACCTGCAAATGCCCAGCAGAAAATTCCCTTGATGGAGGAAACTTTCTCTGGAAGATATATGCCTCATCTGGACACTGGCCCTCACATTCCTCTATCCCTTATCAAGCATGAGGGACAGGAGAGGGTGCACAGACAGTGAAGAGAGGACATAATAATAATGTTCCATGTCATTTATGGCAGAAATCAGAGCTGCCCAGAAGCAGTCACAGTTTCTGATAGAGTTAAAGGATGGCCCTGGGAATCAGAGGACTGGAACCAACTCCTTGACATTTCCCCATACACCTCTGAGAAGCCAAACTTCAGCTTAGAAGAAAATCAGACCCTTTTCCTGGCAACATGCACATTATTCATGTGAGCAGTCCCAAATATATAAATTTATTCACATGCTAAGTGTTTGCTGGATCAGGGCCTGTTTCATAAATACAGCTACCAGGCTTTCTTCAGTGATGAAACTGCAAAAGTGTATGTGGAGGCTATAAGGGATCTGCATGTGTATGCGCTTGTAATTAAGTCTCAAAGTGCAGAGAAAGTATTCCAGTTGCTCTGCTTAGAGGTCAGGTGAGGTGAGAATTATTTCATACACTGCCATTATAACTGGTGACTCTCTGACTAACTGGAGCACATGACTGAGTACAAATAACATTTATTATTCACATTTATTAAAAAGAAAGTGTCAATCTCTTCTTCTGCCCAACCTAATCCTACTTGCAACTGATCATCATCTCCTGGTCTCCAAGAAGGAAGTTCATGCTGACCACATGGCTGAATTCTAGAGAATAACTTCTTTACAACTCTGGACATCATGCCATTGCAAATCACTAAGGCTAGGTTTATGCTAAAGAGTTAGGTTCAACCAGTTACAGTGCTCAGGAATGTGAAACATGTACACCCTGAGCAATGTACATGAGCCAGCCTAATCAGTGGTGTAGACCATGGTAGGTCAAGAGAAGAAATCTTCCTTCAACCTAATTACTTCCTCTCAGGAAGTGGATTAACTTTAACGTTAAGAGAACCCAAAATAATGACACAACTGTGTGGTTTCAGTTTTGCTGGGTAGTAGAGAACTTACGTGATGTAGTTGACACTGTGTTTAGTTATCTGGGCTTGCAAAAAGATGCCCAAGTTACTTGAGTTTGTAAACAAGGGCTTGATTCCCTGCATATATATATAGATGTGTGTACACTTTTTTTTTTTTAAGGTGTAGCTTGAGAAAGCCCTTGCTGGAATGATTTAGCTGAGGTTGGTCCTGCTTTGAGCTGGGAATTGGACCTCTTGAAATCCCTTCCAACCTTAATCTTGCTTGATTCTATGATACACATTGTGTGTACATAGATATGTATAGGTATATATACATGACCTATTTTTTTCCATGAAGATACTGAGCTAGATTGCCTTTTGCTTGAAAGAATACACACTGCTTGCCTTTCTACTTTAAGAAAACAAACAACAAAACAAATTGTATAAAATAAATACCAGTGAATTGAAAAGAACCATTCATTAAAAAATAATGGCTAATAATTAATTATTAATTATGGGGAGGAAAGACTACGTGCAGTTGCCTCAGGCTTGACAAGCTGTCATGAATACCTGCCAAGGCTGCCAGACTTACCAAGCTCCTGGGTAGTCACCATGTTAAACACAGAAAGTTAAATGACATTTCCAGGAACCTGGAGAATAGTACTTGGACATAAAGAAACTTTTATTTTCCCCCCCTGTGCATATTTTTTGTTTGTTTCCTATTTTTGGCAAAGGATAGAAGATAATAGGAAATCTGTTTAACAGACAGTAAGTGGCACATTAACTGTAGAGCAGCTAATAGATTCTTACAATAGTGCCCTGCAAAAACAATTTGGGAAGCCAATAATCACAAAGGGATAAACTCCTTTACTCATAAATATATCTTGTATAAATGTAAATGATAAAAAGACAGATAGACGACAAACAATAATAGAAATCATGGTGTACAGAATACTGTATCAGTGCAGCCATTTCTACAGCTGTCTGCCACAGATCTTCAGCATCTCCTATATGGAAGTTAGTGGTCACTGGCCCCATGCAAACCTGGAATAAGTAGCCCTCCATTGACCCATTCTCAACCCCCCACCCCACACTTCCCCTCTGGAAAGCTCAGATCTAACACAGATACAGCTTCTCAGCACACAGGAGATGCAGAGTTTTTTAAAGCTCTGTCTACTCTTAAAAGTTACCTTAACATATCAGTCAAGGGTGTAACAAAACCAAATTCCAAAGGGTTTGTCTCAGGGATTAAAGTAAGGGGGAATGCATGAGAATGCAGCTCCAGGGCCCCCTGTTTTTAGGTGGCAGTGTTCTGGGAACCCTAAAAATAGAGGAACGCACCATAACACAGAGTTCCAGGGCCCCCTAAAAATAGCTACAGCAGCCAGAAGCAGAGTTCTGGTGTGTTCCACCTTAAGCCCTGTTCCACCTTAAGCCCAGGTAGCAGAGAGCTGTGGCAGGCTGAGAGTTTGTAAATCTCCCCCCTGCAGGGTGGGAGCAGCTTGTGTCTGGGAAGCAGCTTCTAGCTGGTCAGCCAGCATGCAAACAGCCAAGGTAAGGCCTCAGCCGGGCCCAGGGGAGCCCTGTGTTGGGCGCTGGGGGAAGGGTTTTTGGGTGTGGGGGGCATGGAGCTGCTGGGAGAAAGGGAATGCTGCTGGAGGTTGTGGGAGGCAAGGTGTGTGTATGTGTGTACCTGGGTGTGTGATAGCGTAGCTGTGTGTGTGGCTGGAGGTGTGTACATGTGTGTGTGTGTAGCAGGGGGGAATGGGGTAGGGGTGGGGGGGGAGTGGGTGTTTAGCTGGGGTGTGTGAAGTGGGTGGGTGAGTGGGAGTGAGTGTGTAGTTGGGGGTGGGTGTGTGGGTGGGAGTGGGAGTATAGCTGGTGGTGGGTGGGTTGGGTGTGTAGCTAGGGGTGGTTGGGGGTGTATGTAGCTGGGAGTGTGTCCCTGACTGTGTGTATAGCTGGGGGGGGGGTAGAGCAGAGCGACAATCAATCCATGTGGTACTCAGAAGTGGTGGCAAATGCCTACTTTGGGTGGGGGCCAGAGGTGTTGCTGGTGCTGGGCACCCAGGGCATGTGCTCTGAATCCCAGTGCTGGTGCCCTGGGTCTGGTGGCCTCCCCCTGGTCTCTGGCCCGATTGGACTGGAGATCCAGGGCCCAGCTGCCCGCAGACGTGGTAGCCCCATCCCCAGCTGGGGGTCCAGGGCTCAACCGTGGAGGCCGCTCCTGGCCCTGTCCTCAGCCAGGGATCCGGGGCCCAGCCACCCATGGCGGCTTCCAGCACCGTCTCCAGCTGGGGATGTGGGGCCCAGCTGCCCACAGCGGCTTCCGGCCCTGTCCCTGGCCAGGGGGCATGGCCTGCGGGCCAGGGGCAGGGCCTGAGGCTGTGTCTCGGATCCCTCCCCGGGGCAGTGATGCTCCCGGCGGGGGAAGTAGCTGGGGTGGGGGGAAGGCACTTGTGGGCCTGGAACTGCATGAGGGTGGGCTCAGACCTGTGTTGGGGGACCTGGAAATTTAGGAGTCTCCAGAGCCCCCCAAATTACACTTTAACCACTGCTTACTCTGTGTGTTAGTCTAGTTCAGTAAAACAGCTTGGCTGTTACAATGTGACCTGTTTCCTTCACTTACACTTCTCTCTATTTATTTCTTCCCATTCTGTAAGTCCCCCCATCTTCAAAGCATCTGACGAAGTGAGATTTTCTCCAACAAAAGCTCAAGCAATAAATAAATTTGTTGGTCTTTACGTGCCACAGGACTCCTTGGTTGTAACAAAACCAGACTCCTGACCAATATAGTTATGCCAACCTAATCTTCAGTTTGGATGCAACTATGCCAACAGAAGGGTGCTTCTTCCAAAGTAGCTACTCTTCAGTAAGGTGATGTTAATACACTTACAGAAAACACTTCTGTTTGTGTAGGATGCATCTACACCCTATGACTACACCAGCATAGCTACACATCAAAATATCTATGTCAGCATGGTCTTCATAGACAGATAAAGCCTTAGCTGAGCAACTTTTTGTACCATGCCTCTTATGCAGCAATACTATATAGTTCCCATGATAACCCTTTATTCTCCCACCATCCACTGTGTGCATCTCATCTTAAAATTAGAAGAAAGAAATATTATGGTACTTTCCACACACTACAGCAAAGGGAAAACCCGAACATAGGAAATTGTGATATCTTTAGAACAAGGTTTATCCTTTCCAGAATAACTATTTAGAATGTATGAAAAGAAGAGCTGGAAATTATTCAACAAAAGAGAAAGCATGTATGTGAGGGGGGTGCTTTTAGTTTTGTTTTTTGGACAAAAAATGCCTTTTCAACTAAACCAAATATTTCATGGAAAATTTTAATTTGCTCTTATTATTTTCCAGTTTTTCACTGACAAAACAGAAACCAAACATATGGGTGAAAGTTCACATTCATTGGTAAAAAGATTTGGACTTTTTAGCAAAAATGTTTGGCATTCAAAAAGGAGAATTTCACTGAAAACTTTTTTTTTATTTTAATTGAAAAAAAATTGCAGAAAATATTTTTTTTTAGAAATTTCCAGTGAAAAATAACAGGCATCTTTATCAATGTTTATTAAAAACATATTTCTAAATAATCTAGATAGCTTTGGATATACCTCGGAGGGGGGTGGGGGAAGAAATGCACTCAGACTTGCAGACTACTTGTTTGATAAATTTACAAGGCATTGATGTCTTTTGACCCTACCTTTGACTCTACTCAGAGCCTTGGAACAAGGATCAGTGGTGATAGGCCAGTCACTCAAGCACACCCTGCCCAGAACTCCACCTCATGGATATTCTAGTTTTTATTTTAACTCTTGCTGGGAACTTGACTGTTGAAGAAAGTAACCTGTAGATTCTGCAGAGGAATTTCTAAACCAATCATATTTTACTCACAGACAAAGCCCAAAATGCACACAGTTCTTAGTAAAAACAAACAAACAAACAAACAAACAAACAGAACCCAATAAACACCTGCATGTAATTCCATCTCTTAGGGTATGTCCACACGTCTCTTTTATTTTGAAATAAAACTGGTTATTTCGAAATAAAAGAGATTAGGTCCACACAACGTATTCTTATTTCAAAATGATGGGCTCCGTCATTTTGAAATAGCTTAAACTGCCTTTAAATCGAAACGTCTGTTATTTTGACATGGTCATGTCAAAATAACACCGTTCGGACATGTTATTTTGAAATAACCATAATTTTGAAATAACACTTTTGCCCTTCTCCTCCCCAGGGTGCCTTCCTTTTAGCCTATATTGGGTGGGGGCAGGCCCAGGAAGGGGGCCATGTTGCCACACCTCCCATGGTGCCCCTCTCCTGAAGTGAAATAGCAAGTCCTGTGTTTGGACATGCTATTTCGCTTTGAGCTTTTCCCTTAATTCAAATTAACATTTTCTTAATTTGAATTATCTTATTTTGAAATAAGGACTTTTTTTCAAAATAACTCATTTCAAAATAACTTATTTCAAAACAATGATGTACGTGTGGACATAGCCTTAGAGTTTTCATCATGCTTGAGTATTCCTTGTGTTTTGGTAAGTTATTGAAGGGTTCCAGACTCCTTTTTTTGGCCCCCACTCCCATGACTTAGTCTCATCATTATGGATACTTCTCTAAATCTTGCAATAAACTACCCTTATCCTGTTTAAGCCCATCAATCAAAATATTCTGCTTTAGCCAAGCGAGTATGTCCCTCTTTATCTGGTACCTTTTGTCTTGTCCCTTCTCTTCTCTTGAGTCATTTCCATTACTCCAGCCTCACACCCTGAAGACAAAAACTGGTTTCTCTTAAACTGCAACCTTCTCGCTCTACCATGTATTGCTCAGGTTTTGGGAATATGTGACACAAGACCTAACTGCAAATGGACAATTCAGTTATATAATGAGATGTTTAGTGATACACAAATTCCATGCAATTTAGTCCTGAGATTTACTTAGATAAAACTCTCAAACTGTCACTCTAGGCTATTCTGCCTCTAGACCAGCGGTTTCAAACATATGGCCCGCAGGCCACATGTGGCTCCTAAAGCGATTTCCTGTGGCCTGCAATGACACTATCATTACTGATATTTGCAATATTGTTGTATGGAAATGTTTCAGTGGTGTGGTCCTCAGGCTAACATACTAGTCCTCATGTGGCCCTCCATGATTTGAGTTTGAGACCCCTGCTGTAGACAATCTGGGGAGTTCTTCAATCAGAGATTCCTTGAGTATTGTTAAACGGGCTCAGAACCCTATTTTGCTTTACAAAATTCAGATATGGTTGATCCTGTCAACTCTGTCAGACAGTTTTCGCCATCAGACAATGAACAACTGAGTGTGACAGCTGACAAGGATTGTCAATAATAGGCCATTTACTTACTATCAGTTGACCCTTTGACTATTGTGTGAGGAAAAAGCTAATTTGGAGTCTGCTCTTTCACTGACTGTGAAAGGTGATTGGTCTGGAAGCAATTCTTCTCAGCAGGATGTTATGTACAAACCTTGTTTACACTAGAGATGAAATCCTGGTGCTATCAAAATAAATGGCAGTGTTGTTGCTGACTTCACTGGGACCAGATTTTCTTGCTAGAAAATACTGAAAAATGTTAAGATAAAGTGTTGAGTGCAAAGAATACCATAGCAGGTATGGGTATTTCGTGAATACCTTAGGGCCAGATAGTAAAACAACCACACATCTTTACTTTTGATTTATTAACCTGTCTTATAACTGGGCCAGCATCTGGAAAACTAAAAATAATATTCTAAACCATAAGTTAACATTAGCCCACCTCTGCTATTAAGAGCAAGACAATTTTTAAAAGACATTATAACACTTATTACAAAGGAAAAGCAATGTGTGTGATTTGCAGAGTCAACATATAGCATGCTATTGTATGTGCAACATTATAAAAATATAAACAATTAAATAATCCTAATAAAAACAATATTGCAAGGTCCCAACACACAATTTTCTGTTCAGCATACTGTAGATAATGGAAATAACACAAGGGGGAACTTTTTAAAAGCACAAGAAAAATCTTAGAAAGAACATAGTCTCTAGGGGTCTTTATGGATACAGAATAGCTTTTTAGAGAACATGTTGAAACTGAAGAAATAGGAGCACTAAAAACAAATTAGTGCTGCCTTTAGTAACTATGTCTTAATGGATGGAAGATACCTTAATATATGCTATTCAATGTACAGTAACTCCCACACCCAGAATATAGTATGCATGGCCAAATGTGTGCTATGATTTAGAATCTCTGGAGTACAATTGAGATCCATCTGGATTTTACCATGTGTAGAATTTCTCCCTGGCCCTCATGGTTTCAAGTGACTGCAGCATGTTTCAGGGCCTATGAAAGGAGGTGCGTGCTCTCAGAAAATTTTACCCCAGATTACATCCCCCCAACACCCCCCCAAAGAAAGAGATTGAGAGGAAGGATGAACCTTACTTATGAACAGCTTCTAATATTCCTTTTGATGATAGTGGTTATCATTTGCCTTGTTGTATTTCATTTTGGCCTATATTTCTATTCTGCATTTTGGCTGCTGACACTTGTTTCTTTGAGCTGGGTACAGTTCTCATTGTCAAAGCCCTTTTTTTAACCATTTGCACATTTTCCCATTCTATTACAGTTTGGTTTGACATTAATTTCCATACTTCTTCAGGTTTTGCAGCTCACCACAACGGATCCACTCCCTGTACTCTCCCTCCTCCCAAACTTATGCTTTTTTTCTCATTCCAGGTCAGAAGCAGTGAGAATTTGCCCTATGTCAGCTGCTGTGCTTTTATTTTATAGTTCCTAACCACATAGCCACCTAGGAGTTGCTGTTAAATCACTCTTCCCAGAGCCACTCAAGCTGCATGTGCTATAATTTAAAAAAAATCTTTAAGTGAACAAAATGGGTGCATATGACTCTGAAAGCAGTTAATATGGGCTCACAACCCATTTTACAGGAACAGAACTTTCTGGTATGCTTGAGTTGCACACACACAATCTTCAATGCTGAAAATCCAATTTGAATTCTTCTCCCAACTCATGTCAGTTTACTTGCATACAATTTGAATAACCTTCTGAAAATACCATCTTTTTCCTTGAAGGCTATCCACAGTCATGCCAACATTGGAATGTAGATTTATTAATCTCACTTAAAAAACACTGCTAACAACAACTTTCTTAAAGCAATCCTGTCCTTGCTATAGATTTTAAATTTATACAGACAGTTGGTTACTGTTGAGATAGAAATATAAATGACACTAGGGGTAATCCATTGCTACCATGCACAGCCATCTGCCACCAGGAGCAACGATGAGTCATGTTCTTTGAACTGCATAATGCATACCCTGTTTTCTGTGTGGACAGGGGTGTCCTTGAAATATCTCTCAACACATTTCTACACTATCACTCTGTTGTGGCTGGCTGGACCTGCCAAATGAGATTAGTTCTCTTGTTCTTTTCTTTGTCTCACCTTCTGGCTCTAGTTACTCTCCCCAGATATTTTTGTTTGGCTCTTTGCTAAGACTTTTAGCAACAACTCTAGCAAATTAGACTTAAAAAAAAAAAAAAAAAAATCCATCCACTCTAAGGTTCTGATTAAAATCCACAAAAACAAGGAAATTCAGGTCTACAGCAGGCCTTAAATCTATGACTATTTGAGTTATTTATATTTCTCCTTGTGTGCTGATGTGCCTAAGTGGTATTGATAACTCAGTGTAATATCCAGTCATGTAACCCCCACCACCACCACCACCACCGCTCCTGTCCCGATATGCACACTTATATAGTCACATCTATTTCAGATAAAACCTCCCAAATCTTAAGCATTAGGAGCAGTTGGCAGATAGGGCATGAAAAATGCAGTCAGGAAATTGGAGTTCTATTTTCTTTCTCTGCTATTGACTTAATAACATTGAGCAAGTCACTGATATTACTGATATTAGAAAAATCCCTTAAGCTTTTTTTTGTGTCAGTTTCCTCACAGCCACAATTAAGGTAATGATACTTCCCTTTAAAAAGCATTTTGAAATCTCTGGATGAAAAGTAATATATTGCACAACAATTTACAGTACTATTCAGCATGAACAAAGATGTTAGGTTTGGGGCAATATACATGTAAAGTACATAATGAAATATTAATTTTTATTTGTAACCACCCTACTAAAAGTGTGGCACACAACTAAGGCAGAGGGCAATCATCAAAGAAGTGCAAGCTGAATCCAAAATGGTATGCAACAATTTCATGTGCATGTACAATGAATGGTGCAATATCAAATAGGTCTGCTGTATGGCAGCGGGCAGCATAGTGAAAAGCATGGTTCATGCACCTATGTACCTAAGGAGATTTTTGAAGGGGTGGGAAGCAAAAAGATGCATTGTTTCCCAACGAAATGGGTATGCCCTGGGGATATGGAAGATTCAGGGTCCAAATGTGCTAGAAATTGTTAAGTGCTTTACCGCAGGTTGCTATAACATCTCTGAGCATGAAAAATATTGATAGGTGAAAACTTGTAAAAACAGTTAAAAGGGGAGGGGCAGATACATGATTCCAGAAAATGTTCATGCAAGAAATGTTCCATTTTTTCAACCAGCTCTAGTTCAAAATCTTTATGTCAATGTTGGGCAATGCTGACTGATCTCCAAACCCTAACACCCAATACCTTATAATGCTTTTTTAGAGGATGCAATTACTTTACCATGCATAGTCTTCAATGACTGCGATAGGACTCACTGAGTTGTCAGACCACTATTCTGCCATGCTCACTCACAACAAACGATACCTTACTTGGAGAGCTGTCCTATATAAATGCACTTCAAGTTGGTGCGATTGCACTTGAAATAAGCTATTACTCCAATTTTAGTAAGTATGGCAGAATCTGGCCATATAGTAGCAAGAGATAATCTGACTTCTAGGCTGTGTTCACACACAGATGGTTGTTTCAAGACAAGTGTGAACATGCTATTTCATTACCTGCTGCGGGGGCTCCAGCCCCTGGGGGTGAGCCACTGCTGGCTCACCCTGCAGCCCCAGAAAGGGGGCTTCAGCCCTCAGCCAGCGGGTCTGGGGCGCAGGGCTCAGCTAGCGGTGTCGGGGGGGCAGCCCAGGCTGCAGGCTGAGCCCCACGCCCCAGACCTGCTGGTGGTATCGGCGGGGGCAGCCCGGGCTGTGGTCTGAGCCCCGCGGTCTGGACCCGCTGGTGGTGTCGGGGGGGGCAGCCTGGGCTGCAGGCTGAGCCCCATGCCCCTGACCTGCTGGCAGTGTTGGGGGTCAGCTCAGGCGGGGAGCTGAGCCACCCCGCAGGGGCTCAACCCCCCCACACCGGGGGCTGCAGCCCCCTTTCTGGGGCTGAGGGACAGCCTTCAGCACCCTGGCCAGGGTCCTGAGGGTTCCCTGGCCAGGGTGCTGAGGATCCAATGTTGTTTCGGAACACTTTGTTCCGAAACAACATGTTCACACTGCATTTTTTTCAAAACAAGCATTGTGAAACAACATTGTTTCGTCTAAAAACTAGGTTTAACTTGTTTCAAAACAACTGAGTGTCATGTGAACATTTTTTTTTGTTTTGAAACAACCTCGTTGTTTCGAAACAAAAATGCTGTGTGAACACAGCCCTAGTGAAGAAGATAAAACATGTAGCTACTGGAAGACCACTTCCACACTTCTATTCCACTTTACTGATTGGATAAGCAATTTTGTTATAACTTTTGATTCCTATTATCACACAGAAGGTAATTTTAACCTTTCTTCCTTGTAGGATGACCAGATAACAAGTATGAAAAATGAGGACAGGGTGGATGGTAACAGGTACCTAAATAGGACAATGGGCAAGGCACATTCTCAGCAGCACCACCAAGAGTGTAGCATCATTTATGTGAGTTCACCTAAATGTCATTAAAGGCACACTCAACTAAACTCAGAATTAGTCAGAGATCGATTTGTAAGACCTATCCAACAAGTAGCATAGCACTGAGTCAACAGGAAGACATTTCCCATTGACTCAGCATTGTGGAGACATTGTGGTGAATAGGAGTTAGGCAGCTGAAGGGAGATGCACAAGTTATCTAAGCCACTGATAACATATAACACATGCATATTTCAATGTTTCTAACAGCCCATTAGATACAAGGCTACACCAGAGCAGATACTCTCCAGTATTGATATAACAAAAATTAACCTCTAAAGCATGCAGATTGTTTTGCCTTTTCTGGTTATGCTCATGAATTACAGTTCATAGTCAATATGAAATTAGCAAATTAGTCCTGGGTTCCCATACTAGCTTTATGCAGAACTGTAAAGCTGTAAAGACCTAAACCATCCACATGTTAAGGTCAGGAGATAAGGAGAAAGTGAAGAAAATCCAGAAAAATATATATTTCTTCATGGTCATGGACATCAGAGAGAGAAGATATAACTTTTCTTTTAAAGTGAAATAAAAAGCTGTTGGTCTAAATGTGTTTTTACTGATTTGGGGGTTTTGTTGTTCAGCTCACTTTGGTTCAGTGATTCACTTCATTTTTAATGGTTCACTGAGCTGGGACAACAGTAAAATCTACAATAAATGTGCCTTATGTGTTTTTCTGTTACCTTATGTTGGGAAGAATTTGGTGAAATGTATTGCTTATGAAAAGAATCAATAGGCACTAATAGACCTTGCTAAAGCTAAGTTTACAGGGAGAAGGGACTACACAAGGTTTTCCAAGCAGCTCTGTCAATGAAGCTTAATTATCTACAGCAACCCTGCTCTTCCCATCCAAAATGTACTGTGAGGAGTGTAGATGATCAATTTCTGATTGCTATTCTGCCAAATATAATTTGAAACCTGAAATCACCCTGCAACCAGCATTCAAACATGAACTCACTCTGTTTTCTAGCATCCAACAGAGCACTGAATGAATGCTTTTTGTGAAACTACTGAATTCAATTGCATCTACACTTATGGTTCTCTCATTTCTAAGTTCAACATCTTCAATATCTCCATCATAAACAGACTTACATAGATAATATATGTCTCTTATTAGAAGAAAATTATTGGCAGTAACCATACTGATGTCTAGTTGACTGAAGATGAATAATGCTGGAACACGTTCCTATTTTAAGGTTTATATAGAACAGGTATTAACAGCTCACTTCATGGGTCTACCAAGAAATAGTTTGAAAAATAAGACAAAATATTGGGATGGATATACTTCTACTTAGCCAATATCTTCCTATGCCAATGACTGAACTGACAAAAATCTTCTGAAAGGGACATTAATAGCTGCAGCTCTACCTATGGCCATCTCATTACTTAAATATTGAAAGCTCCTTGACAACAGAAGGTCCCTTATTTTCCCAACTGGTGAAAATTGGCTGACTTTGCTGGTTGTGGACCATTGTCTGTGAAATCGCAGCTGCACAGTAGTTGTATTTTATTTAGACATTTCTGTCTTAATTATTTAGTTTTGCTCCAGTGAAACTCTTTAAATGAATAGGGGAAACCTGGGGTTGGACTAGAGGAACACATACAGTTCAGCCATTCTTTGCATTGATTTTCTTTTTCACCATTTTTCTTGGCTGTTTACATTGTCAAATTGGGCACTTAACTTATGGAAGGCCCAACCACTCACCTTTTATGCAGAGTGCAAAGAGGTTACAGTCACAGTCATTGTGTGTGAAGGAAAAGTGGTCAATTTACACACAAAAGAACAACAGAACAGCATCACCATGCTGCTTGATTGCACAGAGCCAGGAGAGCAGCATAGTATGATGGATGTCCATATCTATGAAAAAGAGAGCATGTCACATAAATGGAGAAAAAGTGAATTAGGGAAACAGCCTTTCCTTTCTGTTTCCTCCCAACCCAGAACACATATTCAAAATTTAAGCACAAATAGTGTATGTTACGGCTATCCTAGCCAAATTCAACCCTTTTTTTCTGGCTGTGTACTCCACTATGGCCAATGCTGGATAAGAGTTCAGATGAAGATGCTTCATTTGTCTTCCCACAGTGTTAATCCTAGGTAGCTCAAGGTGAGGGACTATTCCATAGGTCACTGAAGGAATGGAAGCAAATCATATGACTGCACCATCAGAGGGAAAAGTGCATCACCTGATATAAGGCAAGGAGGCTCCATTAGTGTCAAGAAAAACACATGAGGTAGTTGATGATATGCTGGATCGAACTCAGTCCAAGAGAAGTGATGTCAGAAAAAAGGGAGAACCAGTAACTGAGTTTCCAATATATGAATATTTGCCAAGTAACAGGAAGAGCAAAACAAAGATTATCAAAGTATGTGAACCCTGAGAGTCATGTACCCATCAGTGCTGATCGGCATAGTGACTGAGAATGCTTTCCTCCATCTTGAGCTAGCCAGAAGAGTTCTTGGAAGAGGACTTGTCTCAAGTTTAGACTACTCACTCTTACACTGGCTGAATATAATCATCACAAGAAGACTACTGTTGGTGCAACATGTAGTAGTGTGCCTGAGGATGAGGACACAAACTTATTAAGGAAAGACAGAAGAGGGAGATCTAAAGATGATGTTGGAATAGATATTTTTGTCCGTTAGGACAGTACTGTTGACAAGTGATGACAGATTGTTCCTTTGACCTTTGGGAAAAATGGTAAAAGGATCTGAGGGTCTTTCCCTTCCTCTTAGAATAGAGAAGCTCTAGTCTTGGTGCCCATGTTCTGTCACCTAAGCGCCCATTTTAGACATCCAGGTTGCAATTTATAGGACCATAATGGGTATTCAGGCAACTAATTTTAAGCATCCCTGCTTTCGAATTGGACCCAATGACTCTGCCTCTTCATATAAAATGATAGCTGACATTTACCTTATTTGTAGAATAATTTTCCCATGTAGGGTGTATGCCTTCATTGAAGCAAAGCTATTTTTTATGACTCTGCTACAAATTAGTAGCATCACTTGCTTCATTAATGAATAAAAGTTTTCTGGTGGTATAAGCACAACTTGTTGATGCCCATGTTATATATATAGGATCATATAGCAAAGTAGGTGATTTGTTGTTTTTGGTTTTTTTTTTTTTTCAACCTTCTGTGGATGCCTGTAGTGCTACTATTTTCTGAGCACTAGTGAGATGCCCAAGATTACATTTGACAAATCTAAAATGGAAATCGAATGATGTGTTGAAAACATACTATTTTTTTAAATAATGCAAGAGTGCTAAACTGCATAGCAAGAACAATACCATACAGATAGATACTACTTCATTGTTCTCCATTATTTCTATTGTTTAAAAAAATGCACATTGTAAAGTGCTTGTGCTCTTTACATTCCAATTTCCTAATTAAGCAATAGTGTAGCTAGATTAAAAGGAGGCAATCACAGTCATCACAACCCTCTCAGGGGTATGAGTTTGGGGACTCTCTCTCTCTCTCTTTCTCTCTCTCACTCTCTTTTTGTCTTCTAGGCAAGGACAGTGAAAGCACTAATGGGCCTGGTTCATGCTCAGGATTGAGAGTATAGGTATGGTGGTTTGGTCCAAAGAATGGTTCACCCCAGGCACAGTTGCTGCTGAAGTTCCCTGTGAATTGCATTCTTACATTTCATATGATAACTGAAAAGGCTGAGAGAGGGTAAAGCCTCACCCACTGTGAGTGAGGTCTCTGCAGCTATTTCTATGGGTGGGCAGCGATCAGGTAGGAGTCAAGATATTAGCTAGTAATTCACTTGTTTATAACTTTTTTCTGTGTTATTTGTTGATTTTTTATTTTATATTTATTTTTTCCCTTGCTCAAGACATAGGAGATGTCCTCAAGTTTTGGGGGGAGCAAAACAAAACAAAACAAAAAAAAAAACCAAACAAACAAAAAAAGAGATCAGCTGCTTCCTGCCTTCCCTGCTTTTGGAGTCCTTTTTCACCCCTTGTCTATCAGTTGATTCCTCCATCACTTGCATCAATGATTCAGTAAGCAATTCTTACATTTTCTTAATGAGCCTGTAACTTCCTTTTTTAATCAGAGGTGCGGAGGATGTGGTACTATGAAATTTGGGGAAGACTTGCTTAATGAATGAACATGTAAGTAATGGAGAACAACATACTAAACAAAATCAGGATTATGCTCCATGGAAGCAGTTAGGAAAACCCACTGGAGGATCCATACCAAAATCTACAGACAATGAATGCTGACAGGAATTAAATCCTTAATTACATTAGAAATGTTTAATTTTGGAAGTAGGATTATTCATCTATTATATTCAATTGCTGACAGCTGCCCAGCATTCATGAGTCTGACTAATTTTGTTTCCTTATATCTATACAAAAAGAATGAACTATGCAGAAATAATTTACACTTGCACTGGATGTCAACAGAGCACAAATAAATTCTCCACCCATGTTCTGGTACTACCTTATCTTTGTGTTTTCTGAGTTCATGAAGGAAGGAAGGAAGAATATACTATATTAATCTTCATATTTCATTCATTTCAAGAGATCACAGTATAATTCGGAAGATCACTTCTTATTATTATTATTATTCCCCCCCCCTTTAAAACTTTTCTTAAGTTCTGTGAAGATATTTTGTGTCCTAAAACCATAGTTAGCAAAACATCTGGAATAGTCCTCCAAGTGAAGTTGTGGTGGCAAAAAATATAACTGCCTTCAAAACTGAGCTCAATAAATTTATGCAGGGGATGGTATAATGGGATGGCCTGGTTTGGCAATACACTGAGTTTTGACTACCAGTGGTGGATATGCCAGTGGCCTGAGAAAGGAAGTTGGATGAGGGGGTTACAGGGGCAAGTCTGAGTTGTTCCAGAGAATCCTTTCTTGGATGACTGGCTGGTGAGACTTGTCCACATGCTCAGGGTTTAACTGATTGCCGTACTTGGGACTGGGAGTGAATTTTCCCCCGGGACATATTGCCTAGAGCTCTGTGGGTTTATTGTCTTTCTCTGTAGGGGTGTGGGGCATGGCTCACTTGCTGGGGATTCTCTGTATCTTAAAGTCTTTAAATCATGATTTGAAGACTTTAATAATTCAGACATATGATAGAGGTTTTATAGCCTGCATTGTGCAGATGGTCAGCCTAGATGATCATATTGGTCTTTTCTGGCCTTAGAGTCTATGGCTGTGTTCACACGCACAGGGTTATTTCGAAACAAGTTGTGTCAAAACAACTTGTTTCGAAACAACACCTTATTTCGAAATATCTTATTTCGAATTAACAAAATGTTAATTCGAAATAAGAAAAAAAGCGGGAAACGAAATAGCAAGTTCACTGTGTGAACATGCTATTTCGTTACCCCTGGGGGTGAGCCGCTGCTGGCTCACCCTGCAGCCCCAGAAAGGGGGCTGCAGGCACCAGCAGGGGGTGAGCCGCTGCGGGGTGGCTCAGCGCCCCCGCCAGAGCTGCCCCCAGACCCCGCCAGCGGCTCGGGGGCGCCGGGCTGAGCCCGCAGCCCGGGCTGCTCCCCCGACCCCGCCAGCGGGTCCGGGGTGCCGGCTGCCCTCCCGACCCCGCCAGCGGGTCCGGGGCCCCGGGCTCAGCCCGCAGCGCGTTCCCTGTGTTCCGAGTGTTCCCTGGCCAGGGTGCTGAGGTGGCAGCCCTTTAAATGTTGTTTCGGAACCTATTGTTCCGAAACAACATGTTCACATGTGTTGTTTCGAAACAAGTGTTTCGAAACAAGGTTGTTTCGTCCCCAAATGGGGTTTAACTTGTTTCGAAACAACACAGTTGTTTCGAAACAAGGGCTTCCCCTTGTTTCGAAACAACTGTGCGTCATGTGAACATGGTTTTTTTTGTTTCGAAACAACGAGGTTGTTTCGAAACAAAAGTGCCGTGTGAACACAGCCTATGAATCTATGATTACTTCTAGATCTTTATTCTGGACAGATTTACTATTGTTTATATCTGTTCAGTTTGTGTACTATTTCCAGAAATAGTGCAATAATACTTTTGGTAGTGGCTATATCAGGAAGTTGAGGCATGAGAAATATGATTTTGTGGGAAAAGTGTGGAATTAGCAGTTAAGAGATATGTGTTTTGTTCTTGACTTTGGCATAGGTTTCTTTGGCTAAGAGAATGACCCTTTGGTGATCGTTTACCTTCCTGGCAATCAGACACCTAAAAAGGATGTGAAAACAGTGAGTGCTTCCTTTTAAACTATCTGAACTATTGCTTTATATGCACATTAAACAAATAAAGCTAAGCTTTGGCTTTCAGCATTTGTTAACTCTGTAGAAAAATGAAAATGTTTTCATTTGGACAATGTTGAAACTAAATGTTTCATCTTCCCTCCCCCTTCCTCTGTAAAATGAACAGTTTATTAAAGTGGACATGAATCTGTGAAATATTCCAGTGTAACTGCACCTGCAGTTTTGCAAAAAGACATATCACTAAGAACATTTCTGCTGACCCTAATATCAAGTACCAACAAGAGTACTTTAGAAGTGATATGGACCATTTTGGGAAACTCATGGTACACTGAAACATCTAATACATCCTATGACGCTGAGGTTAACATGTATCCAAGCATTTTTTCATTTCAACTTTAAATGCCTCATCCTTCTTTCAAAATCCCAGAAACCTCTCTAGCTTGAATGAAGTTGGCTTCAGTAAAAGATTTGGTGTACTTGGATTGCAGTAACACATATGAAGAGAATCTACTTTGATTTATAATAGTTTGGAACAGCAGTTTGTTGGAAACCCAGAGGATTACTTTATTTATTTCTATTTCTAATTATAAAATTATTATTCCTACCAGGTCTAGGACTATCTTATTAGGTTAATATGATCTCACTGGAGTACTAAAATGTTGAATTTAAGGAAAGATTAAATTTGTCGTGATCAAACAGAAAATTAAAGTGTACAGTACCATAGCAGATTTATAAAAACTGCCATCCTGATGCTTTTTAAACTTTGTACAACATTGATCCCGCAGAAATGTAAAACAGATCATTAAGGACTAGAAAGTGACTGGCACTTAATGTTTCCAAAGCTTGCTGCTTTACTATGAAAATTGACAGTTTCAAATTTCTTATGAGTGTATTTGAATTTTTACTCATTAACTTGAGTAGGCACTTCTGTTAGAAAAAATACTTGCAAAACTATCAAGGGTATTATAATATATTTTTCTAGCATAACCCATATGATTATATAGCAGTTAATAAATTAAATAGTGGTTTTACTTCTTGTTTGGGAGTCTATTTTGGCATATGAATGTGTTGTCTACTCATTTTCAATGTAATTTAAATTCACTGCTGGAAGGCTACAAGCTTGCTTGGTGCCACATGAAGTCTGTGGATGAAACAAAAAGATAATTGTTAGAGAGATGTGAAATAATTAACACCACCAATGAAAAGTCATATTAACATTTGGCCACTATTGAATTTTTGTTGCTGTTGTTAAAATGGTGTAAGGAGATTTTTGCCATCAAAAGTTGCTGTGAAAATGGTCTCCAAAAACTGACATTGCCTTAAGCAAATTTGTCAGTTTTTTTTTTAAAATATGTTTCAGCATTGAACTGTATCTTTTTAGCCAAGAAAAAAAAATGTCTTGTTGGCAGAACGGATGATTTACCTTTTAACCATAGCTGCAAATTCTTGCGTAAACTTGAGAATGGATTGGTAGATCAATGTAGTTTTGTTTACCTGGGAAATACTTGTTCTCAAAGTGATACTTTTTTTTTTTTCAAGAATGCTGTAATAAAGGAAACAGGAAATCGGGCATGTTGGTTCACAAGCCACAAAGAAAGCAATAAATGTCTGGGTAGATTTGAGATGGAAACCCAGCAAGCTTGATAGGAATCCAGTTTTTCTAATGTACGTCATCCATTGCATTTTCTTGACCCTCATGCTAACAAGTCTATACAGCAATAGTGAGAACTTCAGGAAAAACACTAACAAAACAAAAATCATGAGGGCAAAAATCAAGAGAGAGGAACCCCTAAGACTCTTTCACAGTTACCAAAGAGGAGCAATATGTATTGTAGGGAGTTTAATAAAGATGGGGATATCTTCATCAGAGAGT
Organism: Podocnemis expansa; assembly: GCA_007922195.1. Classification (NCBI taxonomy): domain Eukaryota; kingdom Metazoa; phylum Chordata; order Testudines; family Podocnemididae; genus Podocnemis; species Podocnemis expansa. The sequence continues at coordinate 1,449,694 of ML681992.1, forward strand.
TTTCTCTAGTTCCTGCTAAAAATATGGCTCTCTTTGTTTATATTGTCGTACTACATAGAATCACAGAATCATAGGGTTGGAAGGGACCTCATAGGTCATCTAGTCCAACCCCCTGCCAGAGGCAGGACCACTCCCACTAAGCCATCCCAGTCATGGTTTTGTTCGGCGGGCCTTAAACACCTCCAAATATGGAGATTTCACCACCTCCCTCGGCAGCTCATTCCAAGGCTTCACCACTCTCCTAGTAAATTTTTTTTCTAATATCAAGCCTTGACCTCCCTAACTGCAACTTGAGACCATTGCTCCTCATTCTGTCCTCTGTTATTACCGAGAACAGTCGAGCTCCATCTTCCCTGGAGCATCCCTTCAAGTAGCTGAAGGTTGCTATCAAATCCCCCCTCAATCTTCTCTTCTGCAGACTAAATAAGCCTAATGCTTTCAGTCTTTCCTCATAGGGCTTGTGCTCCAACCCTTTAATCATTTTGGTTGCCCACCTCTAAACTCTCTCTAGCATGTCCCTGTCCTTCTTGTAGTGGGGAGCCCAAAACAGAACAGAGTATTCTAGATGTGGCCGCACCAGTGCAGAATAGAGGGGAATGATCACAACCCTTGATCTGCTGGTAATACTTCTTTTGATGCAGCCCAGTATGCCATTGGCCTTTTTGGCAGCAAGAGCACACTGCTGACTAATATCTAGCTTCCCCTCCACCATGACCCCCAGGTCCTTTTCTACACTGCTGCTATTTAACTGAATGTTTCCCAGCCTGCAGCGGTGCATGGGGTTTTTTCGTCCCACGTGCAGGATTTTACACTTGTCCTTACTGAAGCTCATAAGATTTCTATTGGCCCACTGTTCCAATTTATCTAGGTCTCCCTGAATCCTGTCCTTGCCCTCCAACGTGTCTACTCGTTCCCCCAGCTTGGTGTCATCCGCAAACTTACTGAGAGTGCAGTCTATTCCATCATCCAGATCATTGATGAAAATGTTCAATAGAACTGGCCCCAGGATCAACCCCTGGGGCACACCACTCGTGACTGGTTGCCAGCTAGACATGGAACCATTGATTCCTACACGCTGAAACCGTTGATCTAGCCAGTTTTCTATCCACCTTATAGTCCCTGTATCCAGCCCATACTTCCTTAATTTGCCAGTGAGAATGCTGTGGGAAACTGTATCAAAAGCCTTGCTAAAATCAAGGTATATCACATCAACGGGTCTTCCTGCATCCAGAAAACCAGTCATCTGATCATAGAAGGAGATGAGATTGGTCAGGCATGATTTACCCTTGGTAAATCCATGCTGACTGTTCCTGATCACTTTATTTTCCTCTGTTTGAGGATGGATTCTTTGAGAATCTGCTCCATAATTTTTCCATGAATTGAGGGGAGGCTGACTGGTTTATAATTCCCCAGATCCTCCATTTTCCCTTTCTTGAAAATAGGCACTACATTTGCTTTTTTCCAATCCTCTGGCACCTCCCCCGTTCTCCATGCGTTTTGAAAGATAACGGCCAGCAGTGCTGCTATCTCATCAACCAATTCCCTTAGCACTCTTGGATGCAGTTCATCCGGCCCTATGGACTTGTGCACATCCAGCTTCTTTAAGCAGTCCCTAACCTGACCTCCCGTCACCAAGGGCCTGTCTTCTTCTTTCCCATCTGCCACACCCATGGTAGTGGGCTGGGAGCTGACCCTGCCTGTGAAAACTGAAGCAAAAAATGCATTGAGCACTTTAGCTTTTTCCTCATCCTCTGTCACAAGGATGCCTGCCCCATTCAGCAAGGGACCTACACCATCCCTGATCCTCTTCTTGTTATTAACATACTTGTAGAACCCCTTCTTGTTATCCTTTACATCCCTCACTAGCCGCAGCTCCATTTGTCCTTTGCCCTTTCTGATTTTATCCCTGCAGTCCCTAGCAATATCTTTATATGCCTCCTTGGTCATCTGACCAAGCTTCCACTTCCTGTAAGCTTCCTTTTCATGTTTAAGCTCAGAGCAGAGTTCCCTGCTAAGCCATTCTGGCTGCCTCACATGTTTGTTCTTTCTCCTAATTGGAATGGCAACTTCCTGTGCCCTTAGCAGGGTTTCTTTAAAATATAACCAACTCTCTTGGACTCCTTTCCCCTTCAGATTAGCTTCCCAAGGGATCCTGCCCATCAGTTCCCTGAGGGAGCCAAAATCTGCTTTTTTGAAGTCCAGGGTTTTTGTTTTGCTTCTTTCCTTCCTTCCTTCCTTTAATCAGGATCCTGAACTCAACCATGTCACGGTCACTACTGCCTAGCTTGCCATTTACCTCTACGTCCCTGATCAATTCTTCCCTGTTTGTGAGCAGCAGGTCGAACGGTACAAGGTCCCTAGTTGGTTCCTCTAGCATTTGTACTAGAAAGTTGTCCCCAACACTCTCTAAAAAATTCCTGGATTGCCCATGTACTGTTGTATTGGCCTCCCAGCAGATGTCAGGGTAACTGAAGTCTCCCATGAGCACCAGGGCCTGTGATCTAGAAGCTTCCGCTAGTTGTCCATAGAACACCTCATCCACCTCCTGCTTCTGGTCTGGTGGTCTATAGCAGAACCCCAACACAACATCCCACAGACTTTCTACTGGCATGCTTCCAGTTCCATAATGGAGCTCTGAGCAGTCATAGAGCTCTTTTACATATAGTGCTACTCCTCCCCCTCTTCTTCCCTGCCTGTCTTTCCTGAACAGTTTATACCCATCCATGGCAGAGCTCCAGTCATGCAGACTATCCCACCACTTCTCCGTTATTCCTATAATATCATAGTTCCTTGTCTGCGCTAGTATTACCAATTCTTGCTTATTTCCCAGGCTCCTCACATTAGTGTATAGGCACCTAAGATACCTGGCCGATTGCCCTACTTTGTCATGTTGATTTCCAATTCTATTACATATACCTCCTTGCATTTTTTCTTGGAGTTCTCCTTCCCCACTCTCCTCACATATTGGGGCTTCAGTAGAGCATTTAAGACATTTATTTGATCCCCCCCCATGTTCCAACTACCTTCTCTTTTATTGCTGTCGATACAGTCCCAGCTCCCCCAAGTTCCATCCCTTCCCCCAGATCACCCACATTATCACTTACCTGTGGGCTTTGGTCTCCTTCCCCCGTTGAACCTAGTTTATTGCCCTCCTCACTAGGTCAGCCAGTCTGTGCCCAAAGACACTCTTCCCCTTCCTGGGCAGGTGAAGGCCATCTCTGCCTATCAATCCTCTGTCCTGAAACAGGACTCCATGGTCAAGGAAGCCAAATCCCTCCTGACCACACCATCTTCGCAGCCAGGCATTCACCTCTAGGATGCATCTGTCTCTCCTCAGGCCTCTAGCCTTGACTGGAAGGGTCGAGAAGAACACCACCTGTGTTCCAAATTCCTTCACCCAGGCTCCCAGAGCCCTGAAGTCACCTTTGATCTGCTGAGGATCACCTCTTGCAGTATCATTGGTACCCACATGGATAAGAAGCATGGGGTAGTAGGCTGAGGGGCGGATGATTTTAGACAATCCCTCCGTTACATCTCGGATACGGGCACCTGGCAGGCAGCATACCTCTCTAGAGGCCTTGTCAGGGCGACAGATGGGTGCCTCCATTCCTCTCAGGAGTGAGTCCCCAATCACCACAACCCTACGTTTCCTCTTAGGTGAGGTGGCTGTGATCTGCCCAGCCTTTGGGGTGGATGGCATCTCTTCTACCTCCTTTAGTGTGTCCAGCACCGCATAACGGTTCCTCACCACAATGGATGGTGGGATGTGAGCAGGCGTGGAGCACTGTCTACTGCCAGAGGTGACCAGCTGCCAGTGTCCTTCCTCTGCCATAGGCATCCCATCCATTTCCAGAGCTGTGGCAGTAGCCCTTGGCATTGGGATAGGAACCTCCTCTTTGCAGGTCTCATAGTGGACACTGTCAAGGAACTTTTCCAGGGCATAGATACCCCTGAGTCGTGACACCTCCTCCTGAAACTCTCCTACCTTTTTCCGAAGAGATGTCACCAGAAGGCACCTATCACATAGGCTCATCTCCCGAGCCTGATCATCAGTGGCAGGAAAATGAAGGCCACACTCCCTGCAATTCCACACCAGGGACAGTCTGTCTGGCTACAAACAGAGGCAAAGGAAAAAGCAGGGGTGCTGGCTCCAGCACTGCGGCTCCTCTTCACCATCTTGGTCTCACCAGGCTCCTCCCCAAACTCCCTCACAAACTCCCCTGTTTGCAGTCCTCTGCGCGCAAGCTCCCTCTGGTCGCTCAAGCAGTGCCTTTTAAAGGCCTTCTCTGCCTAGGTCAGCCCTTGCCCCTTGTTAGTCACACAGGGGCAGGCCAATCACAAGGCTGCTAGAAGCTGCTAGAAGCTGGTGATTAAAGGTGATCAGGGAACAATGGTGCAAACAGCCCCCACCCTATCACACAAGCACAGACCCACAACTAACAGCAATCACCTGTAGGGACAAAGACACAAACACACAGTCAGCAAACCACCTGTTGGGAAAAAGACACAAGCAAATCACCTGTAGGGAAAAAGACACAGCAATCACTTACCTTGGACTCACCTGGCACCTTCCCCTGGAGGAAGGGGGGCAGGGCCTGTGCTGCGTCCGCAGCCACGTCCACACCTTCCGCTTCCAGGCCCTGCAGAGACTCCTTTATGGTGCAGGTAGTCCGGCATGGACCAATTGGCACGTACCTTCCTCCGCCGCTACCGAGGGCTCCGATACAACCGGCAGCTCTTTTATCTTGACCTGAGATGTGCTCCGCAAGACGTCTCCGAGCTGCCGGTCTTCTATCATGACCTCCTCTGGACCTGGAGGCTCATTGCAGCCTCCAGGTCGGTTATACCCACCGAGGGGGAGGACCTCCTCGCGGAGCCCCTGGTACACAACCTCCATCTCGGTGTACAGGTGGCGGAGGCCCCCTCTGTGAGGCGGAGGTTGGTCATGGCAGGTGTCACTCGGGTCGGAGATCTCCTGGACTATGCCCGGGGGGACTGGGTGGATCCCCTTGAGCTGGCTCGGCTCATGGGGCTCTCCACCCCTCGTACCCCCCGGCGCCTACTCCAGGAGGTGAGGGCGGCCTTGCCTCCCGCTGCTCGGGCTTACCTCGGGCGGGTCCTGCAAGAGGGTACTCCCCGCCCCCCTCTCAGCCCTGGCCCTCTGGAACTCTTGATCAGGCCTCGGCCCCATCAGCCCCCCCGGCCATCCCCGCCCAATACCCCGAGCCGGCTGCTAGACCTGCAGCCAGTCTCTTTCCGAACCGCGCCCCGTAAACATCTCTACACGCTCGTGCTCCATACCATCCATTTCCTCGCCCTAGTGTCCCGCCCTGATACAAAGTGGCGGGACCTGATTCCACCCGCTGTGGGCGAGGAACCCTGGTGGGCCAGTCTGTATGCCACCCTCACTCCAAGGCCCTCCGGGGACATCAGTTGGCGGCTCCTACATGGAGCAGTGAGCACGAGCTTGTTCTTCGCGCGGTTCACCCCTCGCCCCGACACCTGCCCCTTTTGCGGGGCGAGGGAGACCCTGGCGCACGTCTACTTAGACTGTGCCAGGTTGCAGCCCCTTTTCCGGCTCCTCCAGAACCTCCTATTGAGGTTCTGGCTGCACTTTTCCCCACACATGTACCCTTATGCACTCCCCATCCGTGGCCCCACCACGTCGCCGGACCTCCTCGCCAGCCTCCTCTTGGCTTACGCCAAGGTAGCTACCTATAAAACTCAAGAGAGGAAGTTGGCAGAGGGAGGGGCCTGTGACTGTGGGGCCTATTTCCGCTCCCTCGTCCGTGCACGTCTCCGGGCAGAGTTCCTCTGGGCGGTGTCCGCTGGCTCCCTCGACACCTTTCGGGAGCAGTGGGCGCTGTCCGGGGTTCTCTGCTCGGTATCCCCTTCTGAAACCCTAGTTTTGAACCTGTGACCTTCACACCCGTCCGTTTTCTCTTTAGTTGTCCCCCGGACTCTTTTGAAGCCCCTTTTAGTGCCACTTCCCCCTTAGGCTGGGGGAAGGGCTTTAGAAGTGGGTGGGCTTGCGCCCACCCATCCCCCGGGATCCTTCCATAGGACGCACCTGGCACCAACTCCTTCCCTTGCAAACTCCCCCATTTGCAGTCCTGTCAGAGGAAGGAGAAGGAGAAGGTGCCTAGCCTGACCAGCTCCTGGACCTGCTCCCACCACCACTACCACCACCACTACCACCACCTCTACTGCTGTTCCTGCTCCCTCCTCCCGTGTTCCTGCTGCTGCTGCTGCTGCTGTTGCTGGCTGGCCTCTCTCCCTCCCACTCCCCTGCTCTGTGGGGAGGGGGAGGAGAGCCAGAGAAGAAGAAGAAGATCCAACACCACCTGGAGAAGACCAGCTCTCCTGCCAGCCAGCCAGCCAGTCCCTGCTGCTGCTGCTACAGCTGGAGCCTGCTGCCTCTCCAAGAAGGGGAAACCACCACCACTGAGGGGAGGCCTCCAAAACTGAGACTCTGCTGTTTGCAGCTGGGGGTGAGCTACCAAGAAACTCTAGACTCAAATACTACCATCACCACCCCCAGCTACTGCTTCCCTGGCCTCCCCTCTCACCACCAAGAAGGCAGCAGGCTCCCACCATTTCAACACCTTTGGACTTTTTCTCAGCAGCAGGGACTATAGAACTTCCCCCCCCCCCCAGCAGTAGCAGCTCCTCTCTCCTACAGTTTAGTCCCCCCCCCTTTTTCTTTTTTCCCCTCACCCCCAGTGGCTGGAGGTCCTCCCACCCTTTTCCTTGCCCTCCACCTGGCTCAGTGCTCCCTACCCCTCCCTACCACTCACAGACCCCTCCCTAAACCTAGAGTTTGGTTTATTTCCTGTCCCACCCCAGCCCTGAGAGTTTGTTCTTTTTTTGATTCCCCTGCCCCACCCTTCAGCCCCTATTTTTTTTCTGCCCCACCCTTAACGCCCCTCAGCCCCACCCCTACACTATCCACCCACAGCCAGAGCTGGCCAGGCCATATAGAGCCCTAATCTCTTTTTTGTTCCCCCCCCCCATGCACTGCACCCCCCTGATACATCTGTGCTTCCCACCCCACCCAGTGCAGCCGGAGGAGCCGGCTCCGATTGACCCAGACAAGCCCCTTGTCCTTCCCTCCCTGGCACCCTCCTCCCTTGCCTGCAGCCTAGCAGGGAGGAGTGGTTGCCTCCCTGTGACTCCCATATAATCCACCCCTCCTCCACCCTTTTCCCAATGCTTGGTTCCCTCCCCCACACACTTTTTGTTCCTTACCCAGTCTACCCCCCCCCCAGGTATCCCCTCCTGTTCTTTCCTTTCCAAGAACATGGAGACCTCCCCTGCTCCCTCTGAACCTCTCCCAGAGCCTGCTCCCCCCTCTCTCCCTGCGGCTGTCCCCTTGGCCACTGCTGCCACTCCTTCCACCTCTGGTGCCCCCACTAGGGCACCTGAGGCAGCGGACACGGGAGGGGCCTCCACTACTGCCGCCCCGACCCCCTCAGCTGGGAATAAGAGCAAGGGGAAAAAGGCAAGCAAGGTCCCTGCTGCTCCCGCAGCCCCACCACCGACTGCGGCCCCTTCTTCCCCTGCCATTCCCTCCACCAGTTCTGGGGTCTTTCTGCCCCCAGATCATACGTCCAGGTGGTTGCCAACACGCCACCCACCGCCACAACATCAGCCCACACCGCCTCCTCGAATTCGATCTCGGGGTGCCGGGGCCCCTTCCCGTCTTTGACCAGGAGGCACGGTGTCTCTTATCACATCTACGGCTGAGGCAGAGGGGGGCTTAGGCTCCATCTACGCAGAGATCAAGGCCCTGGGTCTGACCTTGGCAGCCGCAAGGGAGGACGACCCCTTACCAGCGGGCCTCGATCTGGGTGGCAATAATGTTTCGCCACCCCCTCCCTTAACCCAGACCCAACCCGAATCCCAACGTGTGTCTGCTGTCCCTACTCCTATCCCGGGGACACCCCCGGGTTGCTTCACCTGCCCAGCTGCTCTGGCTAATTCAGCAGTGGCCGCTGAGCCTCTCGAGGCCATGGCCAGCACTGAGCAGCCGGGTCCCGGGGTATTGTCCCTGGGGGGACAGCTGCCCTTACCCTCATTTGTTTATTCCACCGTCTCTGACGCTGAGGATGTAGGGGACCAACCCGCACCCAGTGTCAGTGCGGATCCCGTTCCTCACTCCCTTCCAGAAAATCCCATGCCCGGTCAAGGGGAGCTGCACCCCGGTGGCTTGACCACCGGGGCCCCTGTTCCCACTACCACTCCTCCCCTTCTTGCCATCACTTCTATTCCTGCCCCTAACCCCACCCCTCCCTTTATCGTCCCCCCCCCTTCCTAACCTAGCCCCATCCCATTTTGTTACCACCCCCGGGATGGTGGCTCTCCTGATGCCACCAGCCATGTCCTGGGAGGTAGTATTTGTGGTTCCCCCTGTCCCTGGGGCTGCTGTCCTCCCTCCACCGCCGCCCTTCCTTGCACCGGGGTTTCAGACGGGAGATATGGTGCCCGCAACATCGGCACCCAGACAGGGCTCTGCGCCCTGTCTTTTACTCCCGGCTGGCTGTGGGGCCTCTTCCGAGACCCGACCGGAGGACGGCCGGGAACCTCCAATCCTGGGCCCCCTGGCACCGCCGGGGGAGCTGCGCACGTTCCTGGCCGACACTCGTGGGGCCAGGAACCGGGTGCGGCTCACCCTGCAGCACTGGGGGGACTTCCATCTTGTCCTCCAAGCTGTGAGGGCTCTGCTGAAGGAGGGTAAAGGGACCGGGAAGCGGGATGCCACGGACTACCAGAGGGCCCGCACCTTCCGTGACTCCCTCATTACTTATGGGGTCAGTCACAGATTGTTGCGTGGCCTGACGGAGCCCGTTGGCACTCCCGCCACCTCCGAGGATCCCCCCCAGCCACCCTCATGGCACCAATCATCTTCGCAACTTTGAACACCAATGGCTGCAGGTGGGGTCTCTGCAGGACCCAGGTGCTCTCCTTCCTTCGGGAGGGAGGGGTACTCTGTGGTTTTCCTGCAGGAGACCCACACGGATCCAGCCGCCTAGCCCAGTTGGCGGCTGGAGTGGGGGAACGGGGTGTACTTCAGCCATCTGGCCACCCACTCCGGCGGTGTGGCCCCCCTGTTCTCCCCCAGCCTGCAGCCTGAGGTGCTGGGGGTCGCCAAGGTTGTGCCGGGCCGCCTGCTGCACCTCCGGGTCCATATGGAGGGGCTGGCGTTGAATCTGGTCAATGTCTACGCCCCGACATCGGGCCCGGAGCGGGTGCAATTCTATCGTCAGGCGGCCGCCTTCCTCGGCACCTTGGATCCTCGAGAGTGCCTGGTCCTCGGCGGGGATTTTAACACCACCCTTGAGGAACGGGACCGAACGGGGACCGAGCAGTGTCCGGCCACCGCGGACGTCCTCAGGGAGGTGATTGACCATCACTCCCTGGTGGACGTCTGGCGCGACCACCACCCGGACGATGGGGTGACCTTCACCTTTGTCTGGGTGGGGGACCATCGGTCGTGCCACTCCCGGTTGGACCGCATTTACCTGTCCCGACATCATCTTGCACGGGCCCACTCCTCCAGCATTCGGCCGGCCCCTTTCTCGGATCACCATCTGGTGACCGTGACGGCCTCTCTCTCGGCGGAGACGCCGGGGCCGGCCTATTGGCATTTTAACAACAGCCTGCTGGAGGATGTGGGCTTCGTGGCATCCTTCCAGGAGTTTTGGCTGGCCTGGAGGAGGCAGAGGGCTGCCTTTCTCTCAGCGCGGCGTTGGTGGGACGTGGGGAAGGTGCGTGCCCGGCTCTTCTGCCGTGACTACACCCGGGGGGCCAGCCGGCGGAGGGATGCGGAGATAGAGCAGCTGGAGCGGGAGGTTTTGGAGCTTGAGAGGCATCTGATCATCAATCCTGAGGATCCATCCCTCCGCGAGGTGCACCAGGAGAGGCGGGAGGAGCTGCAGGCCCTCGAGGACCTTCGGGCCCAGGGTGCCTTCGTTCGATCCTGCATCCAGATCCTTCGGGAGATGGATCGCGGCTCCCGCTTCTTCTATGCCCTGGAGAAACGGAGGGGGGCTAAAAGGCATGTCACCTGCCTCTTGGCGGAGGACGGCACCCCCCTCACGGATCCGGAGGAGATGCGTGGAAGGGCCAGGGCCTTCTACGCCGGTCTTTTCTCCCCGGATCCGACCGACCCTAACGCCTGCAGGGTGCTCTGGAATGAACTTCCCACGGTCGGCGAGGGTGCCCGGGACCAGCTGGAGCTGCCTCTCACTCTAGCCGAGTTCTCAGAAGCCCTACGTCTCATGCCCAATAACAAATCTCCGCGCATGGACGGGCTGACTGTGGAGTTCTACCGTGCGTTCTGGGACGCCCTCGGCCCGGACATTGCCGTCGTCTGAGCCAAGTCCGAGGAGAGCGGAGAGCTCCCCCTCTCTTGCCGGCGGGCGGTGTTGGCCCTGCTGCCCAAGAAGGGGGACCTCCGCGATGTTCGGAACTGGCGTCCCGTCTCACTCCTCAGCACGGACTACAAAATAGTAGCCAAGGCCATCTCGCTGTGCCTGGGGTCCGTGCTGCAGGACGTGATCCATCCCGACCAGACCTACACCGTCCCAGGCCGTTCCATCTTTAGCAACCTCTATCTGCTCCAGGATCTCCTAGAGCTCGGGTGTAGGGATGGTCTGTCGTTCGCCTTCCTGGCCCTGGACCAGGAGAAAGAGTTCGACAGGATGGACCATGGGTATCTCCTGGGCACCCTGCGGGCGTTTGGCTTCGGGCCCCGGTTTGTGGGGTTTCTCCAGGTGCTGTACGCCTCCGCGGAGTGTCTGGTGAAGCTCAGCTGGACCCTGACTGAGCCTGTCAGCTTCGGGCGAGGAGTGCGTCAAGGCTGTCCACTGTCAGGCCAGCTGTACGCTCTGGCCATCGAGCCCTTCCTCTGTCTCCTCCGTCGGAGGCTGACAGGGTTGGTGCTCCCTGAGTCAGAGCTGTGGCTGGTCTTGTCGGCGTATGCTGATGACGTACTCCTCGTGGTCCAGGACCCGGGCGACCTGGAGCGGTTAGAGGCTTGTCAGGCCATCTACTCGGCAGCCTCCTCCGCCCGGGTCAACTGGGTCAAGAGCTCTGGCCTGATGGTAGGGGCCGGGTGGCCGGTCGGCTCCCTCCCACCCGTGCTACAGGCCATCCGGTGGAGCGCGGGTCCGCTGCTCTATCTGGGCGTTTACCTTTCTGCCACCCATCCCTCCCTGGGGGAGAACTGGCATGAATTAGAGGGCAGGGTTGCTGACCGGCTCCGGAGCTGGACAGGACTGCTGCGGTGCCTCTCCCTTCGGGGACGGGCACTGGTCATCAACCAGCTCGTCCTGTCCATGCTCTGGCACCGGCTCAACACCCTGAGCCCACCCCCGGGCTTCCTGGACAGCCTCCAGAAGACAATTCTGGAGTTCTTCTGGCCAGGACTGCACTGGATCTCTGCAGGGACTCTGAGCCTTCCCCTGGAGGATGGGGGGCAGGGCCTGTGCTGCGTCCGCAGCCACGTCCACACCTTCCGCTTCCAGGCCCTGCAGAGACTCCTTTATGGTGCAGGTAGTCCGGCATGGAGCCACTTGGCACGTACCTTCCTCCGCCGCTACCGAGGGCTCCGATACGACCAGCAGCTCTTTTATCTCGACCTGAGATGTGCTCCGCGAGATGTCTCCGAGCTGCCGGCCTTCTACCATGACCTCCTCCGGACCTGGAGGCTCTTTGCAGCCTCCAGGTTGGTTATACCCACCGAAGGGGAGGACCTCCTTGCGGAGCCCCTGGTACACAACCTCCATCTCGGTGTGCAGGTGGCAGAGGCCCCCTCCGTGAGGCGGAGGTTGGTCATGGCAGGTGTCACCCGGGTCGGAGATCTCCTGGACTATGCCCGGGGGGACTGAGTGGATCCCCATGAGCTGGCTCGGCGCATGGGGCTCTCCACCCCTCGTACCCCCCGGCGCCTACTCCAGGAGGTGAGGGCTGCTTTGCCTCCCGCTGCTCGGGCTTACCTCGGGCGGGTCCTGCAAGAGGGTACTCCCCGCCCCCCTCTCAGCCCTGGCCCTCCAGAACTTTTGATCGGGCCTCGGCGCCATCAGCCCCCCCAGCCATCCCCGCCCCATACCCCGAGCCGGCTGCTAGACCTGCAGCCGGTCTCTTTCCGAACCGCGCCCCGTAAACATCTCTACACGCTCGTGCTCCATACCATCCATTTCCTCGCCCTAGCGTCCTGCCCTGATACAAAGTGGCGGGACCTGATTCCACCCGCGGTGTGTGAGGAACCACGGTGGGCCAATCTGTATGCCACCCTCACTCCAAGGCCCGCCGGGGACATCAGTTGGCGGCTCCTACATGGAGCCGTGAGCACGGGCTTGTTCTTGGCGCGGTTCACCCCTCGCCCCGACACCTGCCCCTTTTACGGTGCGAGGGAGACCCTGGCGCACGTCTGTCTAGACTGTGCCAGGTTGCAGCCCCTTTTCCGGCTCCTCCAGAACCTCCTATTGAGGTTCTGGCTGCACTTTTCCCCACACATGTACCTTTATGCACTCGCCATCCGTGGCCCCACAAAGTCGCGGGACCTCCTCGACAACCTTCTCTTGGCTTACGCGAAAGTAGCCACCTATAAAACTCAGGAGAGGAGGTTGGCAGAGGGAGGAGCCTGTGACTGTGGGGCCTATTTCCGCTCCCTCGTCCGTGCACGTCTCTGGGCAGAGTTCCTCTGGGCGGCATCCGCTGGCTCCCTCAACACCTTTTGGGAGCAGTGGGCACTGTCTGGGGTTCTCTGCTCGGTATCCCCTTCCAAAACCCTAGTTTTGAACCTGTGACCCTCACACCCGTCCCTTTTTTCTCTTTTGTTGTCCCCCAGAATTTTTTGAAGCCCCTTTCAGTGCCGCTTTCCCTTAGGCTTGCGCCCACCCACCACCCGGCATCCTTCAATAAGACGCACCTGGCACCAACTCCTTCCCTCGCAAACTCCCCTGTTTGCAGTCCCCTGTCCGCAAGCTTAAGAAGTGAGTGAATCTCTCTCTCCAAAAGAGCAGAGGAAAAAAAAAGAGACCCTTGCTAGATTGGTGAATTAGGAAATTAGAAAATTACAGAGTATAGCGATTAAAGCTGAAGCAAGAAGGCATAGTCTTACCACAACACAGCAATATTACCCTGGTATAACTGGAAGTGTGAAAGAAGGTAAATTTTGGCCACTCAAGGCATCTATAGATCTGAGCTATGCGCATGCCTTCTGTTTTAATACAGAAAGCATAAAAATACCAGGTAAACAATCTGATGTTAGCTGTGTGTATGATGCATCACAGGGGTACCATAAGCTGTGAGATATATTGCCACTACCTGCCCTCAGCACAAAGCAGTCTTGTTTGAGCCTCCCATGGATAACCTTCCAGAAACCACCAAGATCTGGCAACACAAGCTGCCTTCTAAACATTCACAGGCCTTGCTCTCTTTGTACCCGTAGTGATAGAACACACCAACATTTCCTTTTATCAACTGAATACTCACAAAATTACCAAGTTCCAGAGGGGTAACTATGTTAGTCTGTATATAGTAAAACCACAACAAGAGTCCTGTGGCATCTTAAAAACTAACAAATTTAATTGCATCTGATGAAGTGAGTTGTAGTTCATGAAAGCTTACACCTGAAGAAGTTAGTCAGTCTTTAAGGTACCACAAAATTACTAAGCCTCCTGTTCCCTAAAGAACAGTACACATCAATTTACTAACTATACCTTTGAGCACAGCTCTGAGAGGTATTGATAGAGGAAAAGAAAATAGTTTTATTGTGAAAGAACAGAGATTCAGGAGATAGAAAGTAAGACTAATGGGAACAAAAGTTTACATGTAAAATAAGATCATAACTTGTTTTTTAGTTATGAAGGCACACCCTCATCTCCTGCAAGACTCCCCATCATATTGAGCCAGATTGATACCCCTTCTCATAAGATTAATGCCACTGATAGCTTGTTCCCACAAACTGAAGGAATAGAGATTCATCAGTACCCTATTTATTGATTCCAAAGTTCACTATATTAGCCCTAAACAACATATCCCCTGCCGTTTACCTATTCCTCTTAATTTCCTCTCTCTAAAGATTTCTCAATTGCTTATTAGCATCCAGTTCACACTTGTGAGGGGAAGGCCATTGTGAACCATATAGTACTTAATCTACATGACCCCTTTTGGTTAATTAGACTAGAACATAAATGCAAGGCTCAGAGGATTCCTGTAACACGGGGTTGTCCAACTCACAGCCCAGGGGCCAGAATGTGGTGCACCAAAAGCTGCTAGCTGACTGACTAGATGCCCCTGCAGCCACCTCCCACCCAGTAGGAGCCAAGGAGCAGCCCCTCCCCTCCAGTCCCATGCCAGCCAGAAGCAGACAGTTTTTTCCACTCCAGCCTCGTGTACCATCCTGCACTGCATCAGCGGGGACTCAGGAGCAGAGGTGAGTGTGGGAGATCAAGTATTTCTGGCTGGGAGGGGATGCTGCTGCAGCTTGAAGTTTGTGTAACTTCCCATATCTTGGGAGCCCTCTCCTCCTCTGGTTCCAGCCAAGCTCAGGAGGAACATAAGCCAGTCGAGAACCCCTAAAGCCTGCATTCTGCAGCAACTGGAGCCAACCTGGATGCTAAAACAGGCTAGCTGCCTGTGAGAACCTGTGAGGGGGAAGCAGCCTCCCCTTTCCATCTAGGCCAGGGGTCTCAAACACACAGCCCGTGGGCTGCGTGTGGTCTCTAAAGCTATTTTCTGCAGCCTGCAACAACACTATTGTTACCAATATTTGCAATATTGTTGTATGAAAAGGTTTCAGTGGTGTGGCCCTTGGGCTAATATTCTAGTCCTCAGCAGCCTTCTACTAGTCCTCATGCAGCCCTCATGTTGATTTGAGTTTGAGACCCCTGACCCAGGCTGACTGCTGCGACTGGGGCCATGTGAATCCCAGCTTACAGGTCCTTCCTTTTATCTTCCTTCTGCCTCATTTAAAGACCAGTTCATTTGGGAACCAGTCTGGCTGCCAGCCCAGGGAAGGGAGGGGAAGCCACGTCCTCCAGCTAAGCCCCTGCAGGCAGTAGGGATCAGGGTGGAAGTAGATCCCTAGCTGCCAGGGGGACTAACCAAATGACCTGTGGGCAACAGTGGGATAAGGATAGAGCCAACCCCCGCCATCCACCTAAATGGGGCAGGGAGTGGGGGGTGCACAATGGCTATGGACAAGAGGGAGACATGAGTCATGTGACCAGTTATGTGTTCTCCCCCAATCCCTCCTCCAAAGCTCCTTACTTCCCCAGCATGCACGAAGAAAAATAAAAGTTTACACCTGTAGCCCCACTTCACTGAAGTCCCATGCTAGGCAGCTGGGTACAGCGGCAACCCCCCACAACAAAAACTTGCTCACCATCACCCGATTGAGAAAAAACTTGTAATGTGACTCCTCACGCTAAATGGTTGGACAGACCCACTGTAACCCATATTGATCTATTATGCGGCTGCCTGCTGGTATCAGGAGTGTCTTGGGTCACACCCCCACTTACCCTGGTACAATTGGGTTAACCACTGGCTAATCCACAGGCATTTTCTCAGGACTCTCTTGCCTGGTTAAACATCAGTTACTAAATTTTGTTTACCCTTATGTGTAAATTTCCATGCTCCATGTAGCAGATTGAATTTAACATCTTTTCTCCAGTGCAGTCATACCAATGGAAAGTGGTTTTGTTAAAGCCTGAGCTGCTCAATTGCCCACAAAAATATATGACATTCTTTTTCCATGACAGCATAGTTATATGCATTAGGTATCAAGGTTTTGTTTTTTGTTTTTGTTTTTTTAATAGCAAAGAAATGGGATACTCCTTGCTATTTTCCTTTCTTTGCATCAGTACTGTTCCTAGACTTACAACCAGTGCATCAATACACAGTTCACTGACAAAATTTTCTTTACTTTAAAATCTTTCTGACAACTGCCACCCATGCAACTTTATTTGATTTTGTATTTTTGAAAAGGTCTATTATTTTATGTACAATGTTATTGAAACCATTTATAATCACCCTAAATTACTACCACCATTTGGTAATAATTAGCCAGACCTATAAAATACTTGCCTTTTCATATGGAATATAAGTCAGTTAACAATGGAAAGAGATCTGGGGAAATTCCTCTGACCTGCCCCCCCCAGTCTTAAATAAGGGAATTTTGTTGCTTCTATCCTGTATTTTGACACTTTGACTGTAAGAACATTATTTCTGAGTTTTCCCAGCATAAGTCCTAAGTTATTTTTGTCATGTGATCAAAAACTGGAATTATTAAAATATTATCAATAGAGGCATATGAAAAGTTTTGTAGTTCATTTAACACATGATTAATAAGCATCTGAAATGTGATTCCTGTATTAATTAATCTAAAGGATAATACTTTGAAATCAGTAACTAAGGAATATTGTTTTCTGTCCTTCACTGTCCAAGGAGTCTGTCAAATGACTTGATCTTTAGAATACTTCTTAGAACTACTTACATGGATTGATAAGGGGATATGGTAGTGTAAATAGTTAGGGAATTTGAAATGTATTTAATTGTTCTTAAATATATTCCTTTATAATTTAAGACTTTTATTAATAATTAATTATTATTCGTTATTATTAAAAAGAAAATTAGATGTGGAGTGTTTATATTGTTCCTGGTCCTCCACTGTTAGTAAAGAGGATCAGGATTTATTGAAGCTGGAAGGTTCATACAAGGCGGGAATTTCTGGTCAGATAGATCTTTCTGATTTCTTTTTAAAGCACATCACTTTGTGTTTGTCCTTGCACTACAGGGACTATTTGATTTTATCCTCCCCAGAATTTGTGAGGTCATTAAACGTAGCCAGGAGGAAAGAAACAGAGTGGATCTGTGTTAATAATAACTTAAGTATTAATTCACAGCATCTCCAGTATGTATTATTCATTCATGCAGTCTCTATCTTACTCCACCATTGGAATGCCTTACCCACAACTGGCACTTGAACACAACCCGTATGCACCTATACAACATACTTTCACTTTGCTAAAGCTACTATCTCTTTCCCATAATCTCAGCTCACCTGCCTGCCTGTCTATCATTTCAGAGTCAGTATCTGATTGTTATGATTGTGGTGAAAGAAACCCCAAAAATGTGAACTGAGAACTAGTGTGCACGTACAAACGAGATCAGCCTAGTTACATCATTCCTGGCTATTAAATATTTTGTACCTGAAGCATTGTAGTTCAGTCAACCAATCTTCTGGGGTAGGTGACAAGAGAAGAATTCTTCTGCTCACCTGGCTGCCACCTCTCACAAATATGGATTAACTAAATCTACAGAAAAAACCTTTTTACCAAAGTAGGAGTCATGTTCAGATCAGCTTTGCAATGGTGCAGCTGCAGAACCATAGCTTTGCTGCTGTTTTGAATGTTCTGTGAAGATACCTTAAGTGTAACATATACAGTGTCTGCAGAGAGCCTGGAATAATTTGCTTTGAAAGATGCAAACTGCTCCATTCATCTAGCATTAACTCAAATGACCACTGATGATTATTAGCCATGCTAAAGTTTAAATTATTTTATTCCTCGTGTTAAAAGGAGAAGCAGAACCACAGATCTGCACTGTTTACTCTGTGAGGCATCTCATCACAGTTCCAGAACCAAACCCAAGCAGTTTAGTAGAATCTCTGTGCTTATTTAAACCCCACTGAAGGGGAGTCAAACAAGGAACTCATTTTAGCCAAATGGGACACATGATCATAGTGTTATCCCTTTGGACTTGATTAGCTAGCCAAGAAATAGGTGTCTTGTAGGTTCTTCAAGTAAAAAGGAGAAATTGTTAATAGGTATTTCTTTGATGTAATTTGGTTAATTTAAAAAGAATGTACAATGTTCAGTGCCTCAGAACACAAAATGAAATAGCTGGGAACAGCCTCATTTGTTTGCAGCACCAAGAGCATTATTTTTATCCCCAAAACCCCTCAGGGTTCATATGCCATTCGCACAGCTGTTTCTTTATGCTGTCTCTTTCACTCTCCAATTCTCTGCGTTCTGTCCCATCCCCATTTTTTCTAAACTGTACTCAAAAAAAAAACTCCTGTGCCTACTTAGTCCAAAATTCCTGGGTAGGGTCACATAATAATTATGATTTTTTTAGGTAGAGACTCATAATTTTCTTAGTCTTACAGTTACATAAATTGAAGGGTACATTCATACCCACCAGGGGCTGTGAGTGTTGTGATCCATGTAGTCACCAGTACTTTTTAGCATAACAATATTTTGAATATCTATACAGCCTACAGTGAGTGCCATCTCATTTTGTGACTCCCATGGATAGATTTTATTTTAAGCATGCACCTTTTCCTCCATCTGACTTCAGTGTGTATCTGTGAGTACTCAATCATCTGTGAATTGGTCAATTTTTGAACAGTAAAAACTGAGAATTTTTTGCAATAGAGTATCAGTAGTGAAAGCTAATACTTAAAACATGTTGAGGGAACATCTGTGGTTAAACTGAGTGTTTGTGGGATAGTGATTATTTTTGTTGGGCCTTGCTGCTCATGTATTTTTAATAGAAATTTTTATACTGACTTACTTAGAATAATTTTCTATTTTAAATTTTGGAATCCTTGTCAAAACACATTTGGAATCTGCTTTGTGTATTTATTATACTGATTCTTCTGTGTTCTATTAGCTCCTTAGACTGCAGCATCAAATCTACTTGTGTAAGTGTGTCATATGTTTTAAGCTGGTAGGGATTTATATTCATAGACAAACCTCACAAGGTTCCAGTAGACTTGTGTCTCCTACTTAAGACTTGATGACAGCTGGGATCCTTTTCTTGGAGAGGAGGGAGGCATTAATTTGTCTTTACAAATAAAACTTTTATGGGATCCCAAATCTTTCTGTTCTTCCTGCCTACCACCACCACCATAAATTCAATCAGCATTTGGGTTTCAAAACTTCCAGCAATTTCAGCTAATTCCATAAAAAAAATTTTCTTTTATATTTCATTTAGTTTGATTTAGGGACTGAATAAAGGGTACCTATTCACCTTCTAGTCTTTACACCAGAATCCCCCAAATCAGTTTGTGATCAACCAGATAAACACATAGGCCAGTTTGTGAGCTCACTCATTAGCATTCCTTGTCTTGATTGATATTAGAGGAGCTAACAAATATTCATGCCTCCTGCGATTCAGTCATAGGGCATTATTCCAGTGTTTAATGGTTGGTGGTTTTATTCTGTGGTGTCTCATCTCTCTTGTGATTTTGGAAAACTGAAGTACAGAGAAGCTAAATGAGCTGTCCGTGTTCAAAAAGGAAGTCCATTGCGGAACAGGCAAAATTAATCTGTGTCCCCGACACATCTGAGGTGTAATGAACTGGCTTACTCACTGATAGGGGATCTTATCCTAGCTTCTCCTTCCAGGTTTGACACCCATTCTGTCATTCATTTCTTTGCTGTCTCTCTCTCTCTTTCTCTCTCTTCCTCTCATGTGAGACTCAGGGTCCTCTCTCTTTGTGGTTTGGCTTTTCAGCCAGATACTATGCATTTCCCCCCGATCTGGGGTAACAAAGTCTCCCCTATCTCAGACAGTCTTCCCAACCATTGTCCAGACTGTGCCATTTCTCCAGTGGCTGGTAGGTGAACCCTAACCTGCTCTCTGCTTTGGCTTCCAGATCAGAACCTTCTAATCAGCAGCCAAGGTCTTCAATGTTTTATCATGCTGCCATTTCCCTGAGTCCTTTTCTACTCCATGACTATGTCTATATCAACCAAAATTAGTTTGGACTTGTTAGTCCTAACTAAGAAGTTTGAGGTTAGTTTGAACCAACCTCTAGTTAGTTCAAACTAACTTTGTACTTATAAGTTTGAACTTACTGAGCATTCTAGTTCGAACTAAGCAATAGTCCAGGTCTTGACTGGAATTAGTTAAAACTAATGTTCAAACTAAGGCAGTTAGTCTGGTTAAGTGCTGGTACTAACTAGTTGGAACTAAGCATTCCTTAGTTTGAGCTAAGAAATTTCTTAGTTTGAACTAGGGAAAGCCTAGTGTGGCCATGGGCTAAATTAGTCTGGACTATGCCTCTGCAGTCCAGACAAATTTTCCAGTGTAGACATACTGCATCAGCCTTTTGGATAAACTTTCAGGGTATGGATTCCCTGTTTTTAATACTGTCTCCCTGGATTTCTTTCCTTTCCCCTGTGAGATCTAGAGAGTAAAGGCAAGCTCCCTCACTGCAGCCCTTTTCTGCTTCCAACTTCCTGGCTTTATACATGCTCCACACTTCTCCTTGAGGATACATCATTATTCAGGGATTAATTAGTCCCCTGAATTCCCCTCAGCTTTGAGTTATCCAGTTAATCAGCCCCTTCTCAGCTTCATGAACCTCTTCTAGACTGGTGTGTGATGAACAGCTTATCATAAAAATCGAGTTCCCCAACACCTGACCATGTTTCCTTTCCCTACCCCATGCCACAAATTCTGCAAAAGCTGCAATTGGTACAAAATGAAGTAGTACCTGGGCTTAAGAACAGTATATATCAGCTGGTGGTCTGCTCCCTGAAATGTTTCCCCAATAAACATGGATCATTTCAAGGTCTCTCCTTACATTTGAAGTCTCAAGGATATTGACTTCATGACACCGACCTCCCATGGCACTTTGTCATACAGGACTTGAAGGATGTTGTTGATGGGTGCACAAGATATTGTAGAACTCACTGATACAAATGACCATTTATTTGATATATGATCAAAATATATTTGATTTTAGCACTCTATTAATAAATTCCTCACTTACACAGAGCACAAAATCAAGCAAACCAAATCAAACTATTTTTCTGATGGGCCAGAAACAGAGAAAGATTTTTATTTTTATTTCTACTGTTAAACAGTTGGGAGGTTTCCTAATACCACCATGTTGTGGCCTATATTTGGCAGAACTCAGTATAAGAAGTTGTAAATTTCTGTATTTTTTCATTGCTCCTTTCCCCAGCTAGAATGTTTTCTGCATAGCTTTCTGAAAAGAAATGCCTGTACTTTTCTAGAAAAGCAAGGGTTAGAGCAAAGTTAATGTACCATGTAGTCTTTTTCTGGTACTAGTCTGGAACTGTCAATGTTGCTTGCTTGCCTCTTCTCCACAAATATGTGTAAGACTTTTTGTCTAAGGATGGTGTGTGTCAGCCTCATTGGAAACTCTGCAGAAGCTGTTTGAAGAGCAGTTTGCTGATCTCCTGATACAGCTGTCATTTATTTCTCAGGATCTCACAAATAGAATGAGCACTCTTGTACTGATACAGTTCAGTGACAAGACTGGCAACTTCACTCTAAAGGAAATGAAAGATGATTTTGGAAGATGAAACTACCAAAAGCACCCAGATGGATTTCTTGCTGGGCTATGAAATAATCAAACTGTACCAAATTTCTTTGCTCCAGAATACTGTTAAAGCAGCTTCAGCTAATATCTAAATGTTTGCAGTATATAGCCCCCACACCAGACACACATCTATATACTTTTGAAAAATTTCTGGGAGATGAAGCAAGCTATACTTCCAAGGCTGAACAAGGCGACTGGTTGGGATTTATATACAATACCATTTTCATCCCATGCAACATGATAGATCTTCAAATGGAAGTACTAGGAAGCAATGTACAAAACAATGTCTATGTGAATTGTTAAAAAGGTTTTAGATGCTAGACCACTATATTCACATTTAATAGCTGGCCAACACTACTCAAGGCTACATTTCAGTAGAAAAGATTCTTACACTTTACATGAACAACTGACAACCTTATATACTAACAGCTTTTTTTTTTAACTTAAAAATGCTTCAGTATTTAAGAGAGAGAGAGAGAGAGAGAGAGAGAGAGTTGTCAAGTAGTGTGAAGTTTTTACCTGATCACTTTTACATGGACTGCTCTATAAGTGCATGGAAGGATAACTCTATTGGGGCTTAATCCTGCAAACAACAGGAAATCTAGTTTTTTGAATATTTTGTATTTTACCTATGATAAAGTTTTTACACAGGAGGAAACTAAGACACAGAGAGGTCAAATGATTTATTCTAAGTCATACAGAAAATCAGTGGTAGGCCTTGAATATCATCTAGAACTCCTGACTCCCAGTGCTCATATCTAATTTCCAGAACAGTCATGTACATACAGATCTACAAAAGGACACAGATACTTAACTCCCTACTTTACTTGCCTGAATCTAAAATTTAGCTACAGAGAAGTCTTTAACCGTACCATCCCCTAGTCCCCATTCAGCAGCTGCTTAACCCTTTAGGTGTTTCAAATCTCTCAGTGCCTGTTTGCTGTAAGACCCCTCTACTCACTTAACTTTCTGCTATGAGGGATACACATTATGCCTCACTTTAAGTGTCTGAATGGCTCTGTGATGTCTAAGCAGCAGCAGGATCCTCAAACCAGATAAAGATAGGTGTCCCTCCCACACCTTGCCCCTTAAGTCTGATCTGATAGGTGTGCTCTGAGCATGCCTATAAGATCAGACCCCATTCAAAATGCACTTAGAGAAGGCTGTGGTGGTGTCCATATTATAACTTCTAGCTCAAGACATGGAAAGCCAAGGTTAAAGGGTTAATTCATTAAACTATCGTTTATATCTCTAGGGAGTATAGAGTGGAATAGGTTGCCCGGGTACATGCCGAGCTTACATCCCAAATACTCTCCCAACCAGTGTTCTCCCCCTCCCCCAATCTACATACTTATTCTTAGCAGTGTAGTGTCCTGCTTCTTCCCCACAGCTGGAGTTTTCCCCCAGTACAAGGAAAGGCTCCAGCACTGGGGTAGGACACACACAGCAGGAAGACAGTGAGAAAAGTGTCCGTGTCTCATTGTATTGATTTTATGGCTGCCCCTCCTGGGCCATCACTAAAGTATAAAGAATGCGTGAAGGGAACAGATGGCCCCTTCACCTTAACTAGATGGCCCCCTTGAATTTAACTGGATGGCCGTTACCACCCTGAGTGCCCATTGTCTTTGCAGGGCTTGGTGTAGGTGAGCTCTGCCTGACTGCAAGGTCCTGCAGGATATGAATCATACCACCATTGTTTTCTGCATTCCCTGTAATCAGGGAAAGGCGGGAAACACAGCTTAAAAGGACGGTTTTCAACATCTCACCTGGCCTGATCACCCAGATGCCGACCTCCTCCGCTCACAAGTTTCCCCCAGAGCATATCCATGAGTTACCCCTACAAGTACAACTGCTGGCCAATTACGAGTCTCCTTCTCCCGCCTGTAATGCTGCTGCCATTGCTGCTAATAGGAGTGGTAAGAGTCTGCCCTGCAACCTTTCTCTAAAGAATAAAGTTATTCTATTTCTTTACTGCTGCTTTGAAACTGTTCTCCCCAGCTTTACAGGCTTGCGTGTGTGTCTTTCTGTTTATTTGCCGCTCCAGTTTGTGTTAGGAGGTCCCATGTCTGTAATTGCTTGTCGCTACTTTGTTTCACTCAGTGTATCTCTTTTCCCTCCGGGTTGGTTGAATTTGTTTTAAAGGTAGAATTGTGTTGCAACATTGTATAAGTTTAATTTGTAGCCTTAGTAGTGTTAAGTTAGGCGATAAGATTGTTTCCTTTAGTTTGTAGCCCTTAGAATTGTTTTGTTAAATTGCTTTTGCCCTCCCCTCTGTAACTTCCCCAACTTGAATAAACTTTTTCTTCTTAAACTTTACTTGTCCTCTCTTTATTTCTCGAACCCCCCCCATGTGCCCCAAGTTCACCGCTGTACCCAGTTCCCTTTCCCAAAGTCCCTCCTTCCCCTCCAACCCCCTTTTCACCACTTCTCCGCTTCTCTTCCTTTCCCCCAGCTCACTGCTCCTCCATCTCACCCCCTGCTCTAGCCCCCCGAAGCCTTTGCTTTCCTGCCGCCTGCCCCTGTGGCTCCCGGCTCCCTCACCGCTCCAGTGACCCCTCTTCCTGCCCCAGCCGCCAGCCAGTTTTCCTCACAGCTTTCTGCCTCTGTGGCTCCCGGCTCCCACACCGCTCCCACGGCCGCTGCTGGTTCTCCCTGACCCACCAACCTCACAGCTCTCTGCCCCTGCGGCTCCCAGCGACTCCAGCCAGCTGCCCCACCACTGCCGCCACTTTTTCCTTGCTCCCAGCGGCTCCTGCCCTTCTTTTTCCTTCTCTCTCTCTTTCTTCTGCCACTGTTCCCTTCCCTGCCAGTCAGTCCCCCTCTGCCTCCCTCTCAAACCCCCAAACCCCAGTCAGTCCCCCTCTGCCTCCCCCTCAAACTCAGCCCCTCCTGCTTCCCCCATTGCCCAGACCCCCATGCACTTCCAAACCCTTATTCCACCTCTGTCCACCTGCTCCGACTCCCACTTGCCTCCTCGTCCCACTGTCCCTAACCCCCTCCCACTTGCCTTCCCTCCTTTTCAGGTCTCCACTTCCCCGCTGCTCTCCTTCCCTGCTGCCGCCGCCTGTCAAGTTTGTGCTACACCCCCCTCTCCTTATAGGGTACTAGAGCATCTTTTTGGTTATAGTGAGTAGGGTTATAGTTGTAAGTTAGGTTAATTGAATATTCCCATTGTTCCCCAACCTGCCTCCACTCCCCAAAGTTAAGCGCCCCCCAACACTTCACAAAAAAACCCACTGTGACAAGCACCAAGTATACACCCCACCACTCACCCCACTCCCATACCTGTTTTAATGAAGTTTACCCCAAATCAACCCCGTACCCCATGGGTGCAGTGATTGCCCCCCCCAAGGTCCTCAAATCTCGGAACCTGCTGGCAGGGTCAGAAAGGACATCACAGCTCATTAGCTTTTACCATTGAGAGTGCTTTTCATTGATATATTTAGCTACACAGTGAAGTGTGGTCTGCTTTTCACTGTGGTGGATAGCTACATGTGCTCTATACACTGTAAGTGGTGTGCAGTGTGGACCCTGAGACATGCATGACATAAGCATGGTCTACACTAGAATTTTTTGTCAACCAAAATCAGCTTTGTGCCAAAGCAGTGGTGCCGTATATACTGTAAACACAAATCCCGCTTCCACCTCCTCCCACCAGACCCAGCTCCTCTGATTTTTGTGACAAAATAAAAACACCTCAATGAGAGGTGCAGGGTTTTGTGCATGGCTTTTAGCACCAAGGCATTGACATAGACACTGCACTTGTTTATGATGTGGTAAATGGTCACTAAAATTTTTCACACAATGACCATCCTGACTATTCTATCCATCTGCCTGAATCTCGCTGCCCTGCAGCCATCTGTCCCTCCCCCTTTAAAGTCCCCAAAATTTTTAAAATTACACTGCCTGCTCAGTTAGTGTGGAGAGCTCACATCACAGTCTTTCCAGCTGACCGTAGCAGCTCCACTCACCAAATGTTTTCCTGTCTGGAGCAAACTGAAGCTTCTGGATCTTATCAGTATTCAGGACGGGAAGGCCAAAGGAGCTTCAATACACACAGACAGATTTCTCATTTAATGGCTATGAACAGGACACACTGTAGTAGGGTGAAACAAATCAAGGATCTGCAGCAGCAGTACTAAAAGGCAAAGGAGTCAAACCATTGTTATGGAGCTGAGTAAAAGACTTGCTGCTTCTGTAAGGAACTGCAAACCACCCTCAGTGGTGACCTGATCTCCATCACCAAGATACTTTGGGATCTCTGCATGCCCGAAGGCAGTGAACACCAGATTCAGTCCTGACAAAGTAGCTTGGATGAGGAAGTCAAGTTGGAGTACAATGCAGAGCAGGCGACCAGGTTGTTTGTTGACATGGGAGCTAGGACTGATTCTCAATCTCAGAGGATTCATGCCAGTGCCAGCCCAATGGCTCTGACATGAAGAATACAGGAGTAAGGAGTTTGGCTAAGTGATTTTTATTGTTTGTTTATGTGTTTAGCTGATGCTTCTCTGTTAGATGAGGTACAGATGCATAAGCTGTTCTTTGCTTTGTTGCATGATGCAGCTGGTTGAAGGCATAGAAATGTATCGGAATAACTGCTTTCTTTAAGTTTTCCATTCCCCTGTTCAAGTAGGCAGTACAGTGAGATTTTATGAGAGTCCTCCAGAGAGATTTCTAGGAAACTTTCTTAGAGATACTCATCAATACTCTGCCAGAGATTGCTCAGCAGAGCTGCTTTGTTCCTTTTCCTGTTTCAGAAAACTTTCCTGTGCCAGTTGGCAATCACTTGTGCAGGGACCAAAGCACCACATAAGCAAGCAGCATAGGGACACTATTTGAAGCTGCTTGAATGGAGGAGATGTGCCATAGTATCCTTGTCTTCTATCAGCATGAGATATCAGCTTCTATGACCCTCCCCCCCAAACTCTAGAAAATGGTAGCACAATTTGAAATGTTATCACTATTTACCTCAATCAATACCCCCAAACAACCAGTAACAATCTTTTCTGCAGCTGGAGTGCCTGATCACCCTGATCATCAACCTGTGTTGATTTCCAGAGGACAGTGAGAAAGACATGTATTTTACTGTAATGTATCAATATTGTTATTTCACTCACAACAATGCTTCAGTTTGTTGCCTGTTGTGCCTTGAGGGGAAATCCCTGCATATCCTTTGTGCACCTGTGGCTGATAAGAAAATGGCCTTGGAGAAGTAAAAAGCAAATGTTCCTCTTGGACAACGCTTCTGGTTCTCTGAAGTGGAAAAGGAAAAAAGGGCACAAGACACACTGTATCTGAAAATCAGAAAACTGATAGGCAGAAGAGGAAGGAAAACCAGAACTGAGTGGCTATGTCTACACTTAAGAATTCTAGTTTGAACTAAGTTCAAATTAATTAATGTACATGCACAAGAATTTCTAGTTTGGCTTAGGAAGGGGTCACCAAGGAATGTGTGGCAACATGATCCCCAAGAAGGGCCATGCCCCCACCTAATCCATAGAAAGAGGAAGGCACCCTGGGAGGAAGAAGGTCAAACTGACTTTAGTTCGAACTAATGGTTAATTTGAACTGACATGACTCCATTGGCTTAGTTCAAACTAATAAGTTAGTTTGAACTAAAGGCAGGTTTTGCAAGTTTCAAACTAAGCTTTCCTTAGTTCAAATGAAGGAATACCAGTATGGCCATGGACTAATTTAGTTTGAACTATGCCTCCTTGCTTTGAACTAAATTCCCAGTATAGATATAGCCAGTGATTGTAGATATGAGTCCGATCTTTGAAGCATCTGACGAAGTGAGATTATCTCCCACGAAAGCTCATGCGAAAAATAAATTTGTTAGTCTTTAAGTGTCACATGACTCCTTGTTGTTGTTTTTGTTTATATATTTCATAATAAAAGCCATGGAATAGCAAACAGAACGGATAAAGTCATTCATAATACTACAGACTGAATTCATGCTTGCCCCCAGCCCCCTTGCAGTCAATAAAGAAATGCTTTTCATGCTCTTCCCACACTTAATTCACACATTCCTACCAAACTTCTGGCCCATCCTGGTACCCCATTCACTCCACTCCTTCAGACAGCTTCCAAAATGACAGCTGGACTTTGGCCATGTCTATACTAGGGAGTTTTTTGCAAAAGTATTCTTTGCATTAAAAGAAAAGTATTGTATGTATAGTGCCTGTACATGTCTACACAGTGTGGCTTGTCTCACAAAGGAACATGCACACTTTTCTTTGAATTTTCGCCAGTAAGAGAAGTGAGTTGTGCACACCTATCCCACCATGCCACTGGTCAGCTTCCAATGCTAGGAAGCCTGGGATGAAGGAGAGGAGTGCAGAGCAGCTTGAGTAAATTTCAAATTCCCATGGGAGAGCATGTTTCCTCACTACCATTCAATGTTGCTGTTAGCAACTAGTGCCCTTTTTCAGTATTTCCTCATGATTTCCTGCGTCTCCACAAACCAGTTCTGAAAACATGGATCCAACTGTACTCTCCATTTTCACTTGCAGCATTATGAACACATCTCAGCTGATCACACAGTACATCTTGAGCTCCAGATCAGAACAGAAATCAGATGAGCCAGACCTGCTGAGTGGCATGCAGACCAACAGCACTGCGCTGATGTTTTCTTTCATGAAGCATCTGCACACAGTGCATCGGCTCTTCTGGTCATGACAGACAAGCAACGAGTGGTAGGATCTCATTGTCATACAGGTCTGGGATGACAAGCAGTGGCTACAGAACTTTGGAATTCATAAAGCCATGTTCACAGAACTGTATGCAGAGCTTGCCCCTGCCCTAAGGCACAATGAGTGAGACCAGCCATCCTCCTAGAGAGGCGAATGAGACCTGCCCAAATGAGATCTGCCCTTCCTCTGGAGAAGCATGTTGCAATTCCTGTGTGGAAGCTGGCTACTCCAGACTGCTACTGGTCAATCACAAATCAGTTTGGAGTCAGCAGGGCCATCAATCTCATTCTGCTATGAAGGACTGTGATTCTGGCCAATGTAACTGTGTGCATGTGATAGTGGAAGGATTTGCAGCCATGGGATTCCCTAACCATGGAGCGGCAATCAGTGGCACACATGTCCCAATTCTGGCTCTGGAGCATCCCATGACTGGGTCTATAAATAGGAAGGGCTACTTCTCTGTGGTACTCTGCAGGCACTTGTGGATGGATCATCGTAGATGTTTCATAGATATCAGTGCTGGTTGGTTGTTTGAGTAGGAGCAGACTAACTGTAAAGTGTGCCTTCAGGAGACTCCAGGCACACTTCAGATGTCTATGTGGCAGGCTGCACTTAAACAAAGACAACATTTCAGCTGTTATAGCTGCCTGCTGTGCCATCCATAACTTCTGAAGGTAAGAGAGAGAGAAATTTTCCCCTGGGTGGACCATGGAGGCGGATTGCCTCACTTGTGTGTACAAGCAGCCAGATGCTAGGCATATTAGGGGAGCACATAAGGGAGGCATTGAGGGAGCATTTTAATAATGATAACCCGTAAGTATGACATGTATACATGACTGTGTTGATTTGATGCAAAAAGCCTGCAGGGCCCTGCCGAATCAGGGAAACGTCTTTTTATCACAACTAACAATTGTATATGGATCAATATATATTATTTCTGAATGAATGATTGTCTGCATGATTGAAGCTCTCTTTTTGTTATTAATATGGAAACAGTGATCATGCAGGGTGGTGACTGTGTGGGGTACTGAACAGTGTACAGTATAGGTCTGAGAATCGTTTCCCTAGCTGTGTGAAGAGGTGGGTGTCAGATTATACCAAGAGGGTCCTTGTCCTTCATAGGGATGCTCAGTGGGAATGCATGGAGGTGTGAGAGAAACTGCTGGTGTGTCTGAAAGGGGTGTGAGGTGAGTATGTAGCAGCTGTGACTGGAGACCAACCATTGTCTTTAGGAGCTCTATCTGCTCTTTCAGCACATTAATCAACTCTTCATTATTTTCTTGTCTCCTCCTAAAATTTTCTTTGGAGTCCTGTCTGTAAGCTTGTCTCCCTGTTTTCACTCCTGGATTCCTCATTGCAGTGTAGGAGCTCTTGGAACACGTCCTCCTTGGTTCACCAAAGCCTCTTACTTATGCGTCTAAGTCAGTCTGCAGGCATAGTTACCCTTCCTAGCAAGTTCATTTCTATGAAAATGAAACAGTGAATAAAGGAATTGTTCTTACATTCCTCCAAGTAAAGATGTAACACTTTGAGAACCACATTACACTCTCAACCTCACCCTGAGCACAGCACAGTTCCCTGCTAAAGCTGAAAATGGTGAGTTGCACATAGGAGTCAAGAATGGTACTTTGATCTGTGTTCTGAGGAGTTGGGGAAGGGTGCTCACTTGGGTAATCAAGGACTGTGCAATTTTACTATCATTATCAAACTGTGCTCCCATTTTCCACAAGAGGTGGTCGTAGAAGCTGATATCTCACTCCTTAAAGTAAACAGGGAAGTTAGAAGGCATATCTAAAAGTTTTAAACTGCGTCCCTACTCCACACGGTTATGCATCACAATGGCCCCCAGTAACATGCTTTCCAACTAACAAGGGAGAATGTCCTCCTATGGGGGAGGAAACTTGTCTGTTCTGCTGTGGAATCTGAGGCACAGAATTGGGGGTATGTTCTGGAAACTTTCAGTGAGTTCTCAATAGCAGATGTCCTGGAAATTGCTGTATGCATCAAGGCACAGATAATGAGTGCTGTGTAGACACACTACAAAGTGGGAAGTCATACATATATGTACGTACCCCACCACACTTCCCACCCATCCTACCACTTTGTTTTTAAGTAGAAGACTTGTGAGAGGTGGATTTTTTTCACCCCTCGTTGTGTTTTCTTTTACTGTGGCTAAACTTCAGTTTGTCTTATGGAATGTAGCCTGTTAGGCCTCTAATTGGGGAAGAAAACAATTAGGTAGTGTTATCTCCTGACAGGGGGGAGTAACGACTTTCCAAGAAGAGTTTTTGTCAGTATCCACGCTGAGTTAAACCAGACCTGAAAGAAGTGATAAACTATAGCTTACAGCTGCAAGACTTATGAGTTCCTCTACTGACCAAGGTCAGTAAGTTTCCATGCCGACAAGTGATATGCTAATTTTTGGGGCTCCAAGGCATAAAGCGGGGGTTCTGGTCTAGGTACATTGGAGAAGCAACAGGTGAGCAGCCTGTTGTGTTGCTAGGGGATTTGGCCACCCCCTAGGCATCTCCCCACTCTTCACAAGGAAGAGTGTTAAACCCCGTGACTGATCACCAAGGGAGCCTGCAGTTTTGTTTTGGTTTTTTTTTTCTTTCTTTTGGCAGATCTTTTTCTTTTTCTTTTTGAATTTTTTTACTAAGTATTCAATTTTCACCTGCTCACCCTGGAGTAGAGGGCTGTAGCCCTTGGCACATCCGAAGGTGGTGGCAGGGCGTGTTCAACCACTGCAGCTGGTGGCGGTGGGCTCTGATTTCTAAGGCCACAGATAGGAGCCTGAAGGCTGTCCTGTGTGCCCTTGGTTGAGCCACTTTAACACCAGTCCAGCCAAGTGCATGGAGCTTGCAGTGATAGACGCCATACCGGTGGGGCTGCTGAGTTGGAGGCAACAGATAGGAGCCCGAAGGCTGTCCTGTTGGTCCGCAGCCAGAGCCGTCTTAACACCGGGCTGTTCTATCACATTTTGCTATCTTTCTCTTAAAGGCTGTGTTCACACGGCATTTTTGTTTCGAAACAACCTCGTTGTTTCGAAACAAAAAAAAACATGTTCACACGACGCACAGTTGTTTAGAAACAAGGGGAAGCCCTTGTTTCGAAACAACTGTGTTGTTTCGAAACAAGTTAAACCCCATTTGGGGACGAAACAAACTTATTTCGAAACCCTTGTTTCGAAACAAGGCGTGTGAACATGTTGTTTCGGAACAAAGTGTTCCGAAACAACACTGGATCCTCAGCACCCTGGCCAGGGAACCCTCAGGACCTTGGCCAGGGTGCTGAGGGCTGTCCCTCAGCCCCAG